>BMAW01000574.1:1806365-1816392 GCA_019974015.1 Nephila pilipes | reverse complement strand
ATATATATATATATATATATATATATATATATATATATATATATATAAGGCCGAAAATAGTTTTCTTTAAATCTATTTTTACATTTTCCTTTAAAATCAAAATGCATGTGCATTGAATTACAGAAAAAATCTATTTCCCTCCTTTGATTAAGTTTTCTTTCTATTTCATTGGATACTGAAAGTGATAGTTCTAAGTAGGAAACAGAATCAGCCCGTAGTTTTAGTTTTAAATCAAATTAACTTTACACTAGATTAAACTAATCTTAAAAGTAATTACTCAAGGCCGTAGCATTATTTCAGGAGTTATTTTCATCGTAAAGATTTTGTTTCTAATTTGCGAAAACATACTTATTTAAAAAATGCTTCCAGGAATTTGTACAAATTATTTCCGTTAATTAAAAGCAACAAAAGTAACAAAAACTATAATGTAATAAATTAGAACTAAAGAAATCACAAGATTCTAAGCAATACATACTAGGCGAAGTAGTTAATATATTTATACTTGTAAAATTCAAGTAATAGTACTTAAGATTTAAAATACCATAGCAAATTATCAAGATAAACGAGGGTAGCTCAAAAGTTTCTGTTTTTTTTTTTTATACAGATGGTATTACTAATGCAAGTTAGCTTTACCTATACATGCTGCCGTCTTGTAAATAACACCAAAACAGATTTGGCACTGATTCATAGGCTAAGTTTGACTTGGAAGTTAATTGCTGCAAAATCAAAATTTGATTCCTTCCGAGACGATTTGTTTTCGTCAAGTTGTCACCGCTGAGGAGATATGGATTCCTTATTAAACGTTGGAGATCAAATAACAATCAAGATAATAGGTTGTTTAGTCTCCAAAGAAGACAAAGACAGTCTTATCGCCAGGAAAAGTTATGGTGATGATTTTTTTTGGGATGTGAAGACCGTTATACTCGCGGACTTCTGAGGTAAAAGGAAAATGATCACTAAACAATACTATAGTAAGTTATTCTATTATTAACATAGGTAATTTTGAACCATCCGCGTATAGAATTTCTCTCATTATAAAGGTTTAGGTGAAACAAATAAGCATATTTTAAATTTCTGCTTTTTGCTGTTCAAGGTGTGATATTGAAAATACCTCAGTATGAAAATGAGTTAAGATCATGCAAAATGGCTTAATTAAAGAAATTTTTGATCGCGAGGATATCTAAGGTGTTAAAACCACTTCCAGTCATAATACATTCAACAGACAAAAAGGCTCTGTGCAATCATCTTTCTGTCAAATATTTGATCCATACAAATGTCTTACATAAACACGCGATGGATAAGTATACTCGTTTCTCTAACAATATATTATTTTTTGATTTTCTCTTAATTTGAGGAAAAATAACAGCTGTGCTCCTATCTGGTACATTAGTATATTCATAATTTATTCAAAAACCAATCAAATGTTACTCACAATTGAAGAATTTGTTTTTAAATATACTCCAGAGAGTAATATTTGTCCTCATTTTAATAAAGTACTTCTTTAAACTGTCGGTGAATTTTATGCTTAAACTCAAAGTACTCTTTCAATAATAATCAATAACTGTACTTTGTTTTCATTCTATACAACATCAAAATATAACATATTTCAGAGTTAATGTATTATTAATAAACCAAATTTTCTACTATTCCTGCTTACCTTTTGCTATGTACTAAAAACTGCTTTTATTGCGCACCATATTTTATTAATTCTCGCCTAAATTACTTCATAAATTATAATATTAGATCCTTTTGAATTGTGTTAAAGCTTAGTTTAGAGTTCACTGTAACAATATTAATGAAATATGATAAAACAGTTAGATAATTTTATTATTAGTAAAATAATTTTGATTTTTCCTGAAATTAATCAGAATAAAATAAAGATTTCCTAATTTGTTTATTGTTAATCCGTTTTAAAAAATACAATTCCTAACACTTAAAAAGTGAAAGAATTTTGTTTAGGAATGTAAAATTTTATTTTATTTGCTAAATTTACATATATATATATATATATATATATATATATATATATATATATATATACATCGATAAAAATAGTATATTTATAGAATTATTTAAAACTCCATTTATTACTTATGTTTCCAATTTTGAGTTCAAATAAGATTACGTGTCTGCGTGTCGAAAATTCTCTATTAAGAACATCACATTAACTGCGATTTTTTTCAAGTTTCCATATCGATATTATATATCGATCAAGATCAATAACCTTCCTACAAATGTAACCGAAACTTAGAATTAAGTAGGAGTTTTATTCGTTTCTTCATGCATTGCTCCATTTATACAAACCGCTAGGTTAACCTGTTTTCGAATATTATTAGTTTAGTTTTTTGAGAAAGTCTTACAATAACTAAAAAGTAAGCTTATTTGTAATACAAAAAATATCCTGCTTTACCGGCGCAATATTTTTCTTAACTCTCTAGCTATATTTTGTTGATTATAATTCTTATTCTAAATATTTTATTAGAAAACGCCTATTTCGTAAGATTTTAGAAGGCTAAATTTGAAGGTTTTAAATTAGAAGATTTTTTTTTAAATAAACTTTCATGAGCACATTTTCCTACATTTATGGTCCGGAATTTATTTTACCTGTAAATTTTTAAATATGTTAACTTCTTAAAGAAATACACAGTATTCATTTAGTTAATTTGTTTATTTTTCTAAGTTTCTGATTATACGACAAATTTACTTTTAAAACACTTCTACATGGGTGAGTGAGAGATAGTATTTTAACGGCAAAAGAGAGCCAGATATGGCTATGCTGGGCACCAAACAAGGTAAAGCAGTGATCTAGGCGTTTGAAAAAATTGAAAAAAAAGATAAAAATTAGTTAAGAAGATGAAGGGTTGAAAACAGCGAAGAATATCTTGGGTATCCCGGGGATGCATCATCCGTCTTTACCAAAGACATTAAATCCTTGGAGAAGAAAAAAAACACTAGCCCCCCCCCCGGGTCACACGATGTCCGTACCTACCGAAAGAAGGCAACCACCTGAAGTCCCCTGTTATAATCCCCAGGGGCAGTATGCCCCCAGACACTGAGTACCCCTTTTAGTCGCCTCTTACATCATGCATGAATTACATTGGAACTATCCTTTGACACCCAGTCACCATGCGGGTGTACTTCTACTTAGAGTTTTATTTCAAAAATATTTTCAAAAATATATATTTCTTTTGAAATAAATTGTAACTATCCCTTTTTGCTGAAAGATTATAGATATTAAAATTCTAACCAAATTTAATTTAAAAATACAATAGTACAGATCAAGACTTTCAGTAGTTGAAATAAAATAGATGCACCAACCTGCAAAAGTTAGTGTATAAACAGGTTATTGGCTTTGACCATTAAAATAATGAAAATAATGGTTATAAATATTTTTATAAGTATCTTCTGTATAATCATATGAAACTATTATATTAAATACCATTTTCTTTTAAAAATCGGACACATAAATGTGAGTATGAGAAAACTGCTAATGTCACAGTATTGAAACCTTTTATGCATCCTCATCTTCAATTGTTGTAGCAAAGTTATTGTTGACCTGATTCTTGTTAGATGTGGGGGAGATTTCAAACTGACCCGTTGGTGAGTGTTGAAGTTTGGAGAGGGAGTTGCCGCCTCAGATGCCATCCTCGTCACTTAAGCGAGGTTCAAAATTACGAAGTCCGTCACCCTTAACCCTCTCTTTACTTCACAGTGCAACGTTAATAATAATCACAAATCATAAAATATTTTAACAAAGTCTAGAAGATATCGATCATCCGATTCGTCAAGAATGAGTTCTATAGAATAGAAAGGGTTAATTACAAGCTGATGCTGCTCATTGTCTAAACTATTCTCGGCATACAAAGATTCTGGGATGAATTTGAATAACAAAAATTTGTTATTGTGAGTATAACTGTTTGAGGTCTGTTACGGTTTACAATCTTTGTACAATACCACTTTCTAACTCTTTTGGCTGACTAGAGGAAGAACACTAATGCACCTCAGCTCGTTACAGATCATTGTGCCGCAACAGGAACTACAATATTTGCTACTATGGTGTGCAGATATCTTTACAATCAAGGATATACAAGACGATCCCTTGAGAGTGTATCTCTTAGTAGACGACACTAATGAGCCCATTTACGTTGGGCAAAGGATCACGTTAGTGTATCAGGCAGCAAAGGGCTTCAATACACTTTACAGTTCAATCCCGAATTACTTTAGAGAGTAATTAGGGTCGTATTCTAGTCTGAAGAGAACAAGTACCCAATGGAAGCATCAAGCATTATACCATCAAGCCATATACAAGCACAAAAATAAAGCATTTTTTGAAAGACGTAGTAAAAGAAGAGGTGGAATAATAATTCGGAATTTATTTGGATTAACACATTAACCTGCATGTTTTCCATTGAGGAACTCTCACTATTGAGAAATATCAGGACGAGATCCTTGATACATACGTTACACCATATGCTGAGGTAAAGGGGGACGAATTCATATTTATAGATGATAATTTCCAACTTCACTGAGCTAAGCTTGTTGACGAATATCTCAGGGATCAAGGACTGGAGCGATTGAAATAGCTGGCTCGATCTACGAACCTTAATCAAATAGAGTATTTTTGGCACTAGATAGGGGGAAAACGGCTATCTTACGTCCTCTTCCGAGATTGTTAAATGAACTAGAACAAGGATTGTTCCATGTATGGAATTTATTTTCCATTTAATTAAATGTATGGAAAGTCGGTGTTGCTAATATATTACAAAAAGGTGTTGTAGAATTCCTTTTTAACACTACTTTAATTGATTTTTTTCCCTAAAAATATGAGATTTTTTTTTATTAAACAATGGACTTTTGAAAAAAATTTAATTCTATATTTATAAATAATACTTGATGTTAAAATTATGTACGGTTCAATAAATAGCTATTTAAAGCACAATTATTCCATTCGGTTTTTTTTTGTAAATTAATTTGCTTTTAAATTAGATTCAAAACATTGGTTGTCTTAACTGTCTCGCATACACACACAAATATGCATACATATATTTTCCTGCAGTATCTTTTTAATTCTAAGCTTTTTCTGGCTTACATTTTTAAGAAATGTTATTTAAAAGAAATCTATAAATAATAGGCAGAAGTATTTTCTTAAAAAAATTTCTCATTTTACGACTTGGAAATTAATTCTTTTGTAAACCTATTTAATCCATGCGAGGAAAAGAAACAACTCCACGGCGAAAACTTTTGTGAAGGTATATTTTTACATCAAAGTTAATCCACTTATTCTATATTAAGCACTGAGACAGTTTGTGAGATATTTTTTTTCAAGAAATAAAATCTTTATTGCTATTAATTTCTTTACAGAATCTTTTTTTATTGAAGCAAATTAAAATTTGCAGCTATATTCGAAAAATATATTTCGATAATTTTATTAACTATCGAAAGAATAAAATAACTTTTGTGATAAAACACCAACACCATTATAAATAGATTTGCTCTACTGCACAGGAGCCCTATTTCCTTATGGAAGATATTCTTTAAGTTTGGAGCTGTGTCTCATCTTACCTAAAGCTAAAAAACCATTCGAACCTTTACTGGTACAACGACAAGAAGTGCCTCTGGTTGAAAAATGATCCTCTTTACTTTTATAACCTTATACCACGCGTAGCCGAAGCAAACATTGAACGGTGCTTTATCTTTGTACTGCTATTCCTTCTTATTCGCTATTATCAATACGAATTTGCCGTCGACGGAAATAAATATCTCTAGTCTCTGTGGTTCTTTCCGAACGTGCTGAAATGATATACGAAAGAACTCAGCATAGAATAGGATTTTCTAGATTGCGGGATCATGCGTATTAACCTGTTCTTCATCAGTTCTTCACCATGATGTAAATTATTTGTAAAGATTTTTAGAAGGACAATTTAAATAAACGGAAACTATATGCTTACAAAGATTTTCATTTACAATCAGTTAATTGCTAAGTTTTTAATAACTGAAATTTTCTAAGATAAGTGTTACGATATCTGATATTTTAATGAAAAATATTTCTGCATTAAAACTAGAAACAAAACAGGACTTTTTTTTTAGAAAATACTAAATTTTTCAGTAATGCATCATGCTCCAGATACAGTTTCAAAATTTAAAAAAAAATTAAATATCCGGATATTCAAAGAGAAAAGTAAAAAGTGAAAGATTTTTTTTTAGGTTTTCAAAATAAATTATTTGATCTAAATGTAAAATTATCAAAATTGAGTTAGATTTACAGAATATTTATAAATATTTTTTGAATGCAAAAAATAAACTAAAAATACAATCAAGCAATGTAATAGATTGACAATAATACGACAAGATGAAACATACTTAAAATATTGTAAATTAACTATCAGAAATTATATTAAATTATTAATTCATTTAAGCACCTTATTATTTTAGAAGTGATATAAAAAGGTGTTTTTTTTATAATTTTAAAAATGAGCAAAATAAAAAATATATTCAAATTCATTGAAAGAAATACATGAGAAAAATTTGAAAAATATACTAATGCAGTATACTTACTCTAAAAACCTTAAAAACCAAAGTTCTTTTAAATATAATTGAGTAGCAAAACAAAATAATTTTAATGTATTATTCCTGAAATGATAAAATTATACAAAAAAAAAAAAAAAAAAAAATTTAAATTGCGAACTGTGAATCAGTACGTTAGAAAACATTTACGCTAGAAGTTGATGCCTCATTTTATATGTTATAGATATTGTTAATATATTTAAATATACTCCCTTAAAGTATTGCTTCATATCAAATACTATACATCTGATACATGAGGATTTTATTTTATTACTGAATTATATGTATTTGAACTAATGCAATCACCATTTGAAGTTCGCATCAGCTGAACTGTGAATTGTAGGACTTTACATTTTTACTATACGTTTATGAAGAACCCTTTTATAAATCTGATGAAATTCTTAATTTTTTTATATGAATTTTTATACCTATAACTGTATCTTAAAAGCATCTAATGATGCGTTTGTAATAAAAGTTAAATATTACCTAAAACAAAAGCCTCTACAACTTATAATCTGTAGATAACTTGAGGTGATATTATCTGAATGAATTTGAAATAATATTAGATAAAGGTTATTTAAGTGCAATTAATTGTGGATTAAAGTTTTGTATAATATGTAATAAATATAACGTTTATAAATTACGAATACTATATCTATGAGGACTATTGATATTTAAATAAATGCAATTTAAATATATATTGGGCAGACATTTGTTTGCATAAAAAATAATGCTGATAGCTAATATTTGCTTTTATTAAAAGTAATATACTAAAAGCAAAAAGAATGTCAAGAAATAAAAAACTATTTTAAAAAATACAAATTTAGAAAATTACACGAGGATATGTTATTCTTTATTAGAATGCTTTACCATTTCTTTTTGGTATTATTATCAAGAACCTATGATTAAAATTCATGCTAATTTAAATATGAAACCTTTTAGAGATTTCTTATCCATACTTCATTTTGTGCAATATATTTATAATTTGGATGCACATATCTGCAAAGCAATATCCAAGTATGCACAATTTGATTTATTTTATTAAATTATTTTATTTCTTATTGAAATATTAATCAATTTAATTGTGACTGCTTTTCTTTTTAAAACATTTGAAAACACATTCTTTATTTCTAATCCTATAGCGAATATGCAATTAGAAGGTACAGTTAGAGTTAAACAAATTTCTCGGTGAGTTAAACAAAGCAACTGTAATTGCAAGCAAACTGATGATACATGATAAATTATTGAGATAGTGGGACACTATTTCTAAATAATACTAAATTTTCTTATTGTATTCCTAACCTTAAAATCATCATTACGATGTCATTATTTATTAATTAACTTTTATTATTAAATTAATTTCAGGATGCAAAACAGTGAGTAGATTGTTAGAAACAATGGGATCATAAAAATATCTTTTTCTTAGCTATATTTCTACTCTAACTTAATAATGTGAGATTTAAACTACTTTCTTTACTTTTATTTTTCTCTTATCTCGGGTTTATCATAAATATCCATATATATATATAATAATGGCTATGTATATATAATATGTAATAATAATAACTAATATGTATATGTAATAATAATAATAATAATATATAACAACCACTATATAATAATAATAGCAATGGTAATAATAATAACCTTAATAATAATGTATGTTTGTAATAATATTAACCAATAATAATAATAATAAAATAATAACAATAATAAATTAATAACCTCTATATAACCAATGTGTATGGAGATATGTATTAATAGGTAATATATGAAACTATGTTGTTGATGATGATGATGATGTTGTTGTTGTTGTGTTGTTGTTATTGATGGTGATGGCGTTATTGGTGTTATTGATCATATCGCACCCAACTTTTGCTTACCATGGGAAAGTGCTTAAGCCTGAGTTTCATGTGACGTGCTTTTGCCAAGGTGCAAAGATCAAAGTGTTTCTAGATTTACATTTTTGTATGCTTGATACTTTTTGTTGTATAATTTCTTGGCTCTATCGTTCAAGGTTTATTGTTGCGGGTTGGTGATTTAAATGCTTGTAATGGAGTGACTCATTTGGCCAAAATATTGAAGAGCCACCTTTTTCAAACTAAGATAATCGTTAAACAAGATATTAACTGAACAAATTTGTCAAAAGAAATCCAATCTTCATCTATACCAGACATTCCGTAAATTGTTCGACAGGATGAGAATGTCTTTTGAAGATATTGGAAAAAGTAACGTCAGATGTCTTACATTATTCGAGTCAAGGTGGAGAAGAGGAGTTATAAACCTTCTAAGTGCCTCTAAAAAGAAGAAGTATACTCGAGAAGCATTAACAAATACCCAGGTTTTTGCTTGATGAGTCCACTTGCAGAGAAGTAAAAAGAAGTTTAATTATTCGGTACAGCTCAATGGATCGAATATTGCTATTTAACTTTGTTTAGCAAATGCGAGGTGAAAGGTTTGTGTCGGACGACTTAATGTCACTTGCATCAGAATAAAACTTTGTTTCAAAGAAGTATTTCATGCATTCTTTTGAGATTTCTTTTCCAACACTGGTTTGTCACGTAATAGTATTAAAATTTTATTATTTAATGTTTTAACTAACTTTATTGATATTATATATTAATATTTGCTTGAAATTAATTAACGTTTAATCAATAATCATTATTGAGCCCTTAACATTGCCTTTTTAGAAATAAGTTGGAAATCATTTTTGCAAATGTGATTGTTCAATATTTATTTATAAATAAAATATTAGATGAATAGATATACATTTCAGATATAAATAGTAAATATTACAGTTTCTCTCACAGTCAAACTAAACTTTCAATTATTGTTTCATTTTGAATATTTCAAAATTTCTACTTAATTGTAAAATGTCAGTATTATATTCAACTGTTTACGAATGACGTAATATTTTTTGAAATATTTATATATTACATAATCATGTATGAGTTTTTATTGAAATTTCTATATAATATTGTCATGGAGAAAATTAAAATTTAGCCCCTCCAATTTTAAAGGTAATTCAATTCTCAAATAAATTGGGATGTTGGCTATTCACATTTTCTCTCTTTACTACTGCAGGAGATTTTTTTGAGTATGATTGAATAGAATAATAATCTCATTACCAACCAAACATTTGATTAAATAAATTGATGCAGATATAAATGGTGTGAATCTATCAACAATAATTGAGACACATGAAAGGAAAAGAAGGGAGGTAAAAGAGATAATGACAAGAACTGATATATATTTGGCAAGTAGGAATCAATGTATTTAATCAGTGATATTGATAGTATCTGGGGGTGACTCTGATCAGAAGAAGAGAATGTAATCTGCTATAATTTGAAGGAAGTGAACTTGATGAATGATTTTATAAGACTTTATTATTTGAATGATAACCAAAAGTTAACGGGATTAAGAATTCGAGTAAGCGTCTTGTATATTCTTTGATAGATAATAT
>BMAW01000574.1:1763834-1806340 GCA_019974015.1 Nephila pilipes | reverse complement strand
GTGTGTGTGTGTGTGTGTGTGTGTGTGTGTGCGTGTGTGTGTAATCACTATCACCTACTTTACTTACATAGAAAATACTTAACCCCCAAATTTCTTGACACGAGTACTTTTGCAAAATTTTTAAAATCAAAATGTTCTAAATTTATTTTATATGCCCAAATACTTTTTATTGTATAATTTCTGCTTTCTATCATTCAAAGGTTTGTGTTACGGAATTGTTAAATACTTGTGTAATAAGTACGAGCTCATTTGGCCAAAATATTGAAGAGCCGCCTTTTCAAACTAAGATAATCGTTAAACAAGATGATAGCCACAGACAAATTTGTCCAAAGAAATCCAATCTTCATCTATACCAGACATTCCGTAAATTGTTCGACAGGATGGGAAAATACTTGAAGATATTGGAAAAAAGTAGCCCGTCGAATGTCTTACATTATTCGAGTCAGGTGAAGGAGTTATAAACCTTCTAAGTGCCTCTAAAGAAGTACTTCTCGAGAAGCATTAACAAATACGGGTTTTTTTACTTGATGAGTCCACTTGAGTTAGAGAAGTAAAAGAGTTTGGTATTCGGTACAACAATGGATCGAATATTGTTATTTTAACTTTGTTGTAGCAAATGCGGGTGAAAGGTTTGTGTCGGACTTATATTGTCACTTGCATCAGAATAAAACTTATTGTTTCAAAGATATTTCATGCATTCTTTTGAGATTTCTTTTTCAACACTGGTTTGTCCGTAATAGTATTAAATTTTATTATTTAATTTGATTTTAACTAACATTTATTGATATTATATATTAATATTTGCTTAAATTAATTAACGTTTAATCAATAAATACCGATTTAATTGAAGCCCGTATAACTATTGCCTTTTTAGAGAAATAAGTTGGAAATCATTATTTGCAATGTGATTGTTCAATATTTATTTATAAATAAAATATTAGATAGAATAGATATACATTTCAGATATAAATATGAAATATTTTTAGTTTCTCTCACAGTCAATGAAAACTTCAATAATTATTGTTTCATTTGAATATTTCAAAAAATTTCATACTTAATTGTAAAATGTCAGTATTATATTCAACTGTTTACGAATAGTAATATTTTTTGAAATATTTATATATTACATCAATCATTATGAGTTTTTATTGAAATTTCATATATTTATTGTCATGGAGAAAAATTAAAAGTTATACCTCCAATTTTAAAGGTAATTCACAATTCTCAAATAAGTTGGGATGTTGGGCTATTCACGATTTTCTCTTTACTAGCCGCAGGGATTTTTTGGTAATTTGGATTGAATAGAATAATAACTCATTACCAACCAAACAAAATTTGATTAAATAAATTGAATGCAGATAATAAATGTTGTGATCTATACAATAATTGGAACTGAAAGGAAAAAGAAGGGAGGTAAAGGATAATGACAAGACGATATATGTTGTAGAGTGGAGTGAATCAATGTATTTAATCAGTGATATTGATAGTATCTGGGAGTGACTCCTGATCAGAAGAAGAGGAATTGAATCTGCTATAATTTAGAAGGAATTGAACTTGAATGAATGATTTGGTAAGCTAAGACTTTATTATTTGAATGTAAACTAGGATTAACGGGATTAAGAGGAATTCGAGTGAAAGCGATCTTGTATATTCTTTGATAGATAATAAAGTGTTTAGTCCTGCTCTTACGTATCATCATTTGGAGTTTTGAACTTATTGACTATTTGATTAGATATTAAGATGGTTGTGAAGTTAAACAATGAAAGAAATACGTCAAAAAGTGATTTGTAGGATTGGGAAAATGATATTTCTTATATCTAAAAAATTGCACAAATGTTTTTCTACACAGAAATAAATGATTTATACACACTGGAAGCCCTACTGATACAGCAACAGCCAGGTAATAGAGGGTCTTGGTATCGAGGATTATTCCACTTAAAACCATTGTGTGAAACAATAGCATGCGTTGCTCTTTAAGATTAACCTGGATCTCGATAGCTTCATTCAAAATTACGAAGTACGTTACCGAAAGCTCATTAAACGACTTAATTTAAAATAAGCTACACACAAGATCATTGTTAATAAGAAATTTAAAGTGATATATATATATATATAATACACTAAATAAATTTTTTCATTAATATAACTTTTACTTTAATTTCAAAAAACTAACCAATATAACACTTGAATTTTCTGATATATAAATAACCATTATACAATAAAATAGCTAGTGTTACTGCATAGCAATTTGTATGTATATATATATATATATATATATATATACTATTTATTACTCTAATAATCACCTTGCCGGCAAAAAGACTTTCTATAAAAATATTGATCTTGAGATTCTTTAGTTTTTTATTCTTAAAACTATGACTTTCAAAATAACAAGACCGGAAAGAATCTTCAATTCAATATTTTAAGACAATGAGAAAACAAAATATTTCCCTCGTTGCATTTCAATCAACTTATTTAGTTCATTTCACGTCTCTTTCAAATAGCTTATGCCCTTTTCAAAATAAATAACAGCAAATGGTTAATTAATTCCTTCCATTTAATTTGATTCTTTTTGTCTTTTCTGTATGGTTGTATATAATTTTAACGAGTATTTCAATTTCTAGAAACTGTTCCTTTTCATTTTATCAATCTCTTTTAAACTTGAACAAACTTCTCCTGTCTTTCTCTCTGAAAGAGAGAAGGAAGGATGTTTTGCTCCCCGTACACGCCAGAAACTCTTCCCTTCAGTACAGCTGCAATCTACCTGTTTCCTTCCGCAAGGGAGATCCGTATGCCGTGGAAGTAATCGATAACCGTCCAGCGCGGTGAGCCAGCTGACAAGTAGGCTTAAGTCTAGGGCGAAACTTCCGAAAAAGAAGCACACCTGGCCTATCTCAAGATGCTAAGCAATGGTCAAACAATTTTTGGTTACGGTTAGACCCTCTTACTCTTTTCAATTACGGCACGTTCGCTGTGTAATTGAATGTGTGACATTTTGGTGTTCAAAAAATTCAAATTGTTTAATTTTTGTCAAATCTGTTTATTTTGGGATGGTCATATCTAAGCTATTTCGATTCCATCGGTTTTCTTCACTGAGAGTGTATATTTGAAACAATTGTGTGTGTGTTTTTCTTAATACCATTTGAAAAATATTCAAGTCTCTTCTCTGTTCTTATATTTATTTATATAATTGTACATAAAAAATTTTATTGTGTTTGAAAAATAAGTAATATCCTGCATTTATATATATTTCCAAGATTCTAAGTACTACTAACTATAAAGTAATTTCCGTAGTTCTCTGAATTTTCTGAAATAATACAATATCTCTAATATAAAATGATTATTTAATTTTGGTATCTATGTAATCAGTTCTTTGGTATGAATTCATGTTTTCTATCTATGTCTTAATATTTAAAGTAACGCATTAAGTTACATAACAGTACTTTTTGTTACCCAATATATATTCTGCTTTCATCCATATTCTTATCTTTTAAATGATTGATATCATATTTTTGTTATGCTCTGATAGGAAACTCTATTATTTAAGCAATTTAATATCTTACGTATTATAAAACACCAAATTCAAGAAGAAATGGGATCACAAATACACAATAATAAATAGCCCAAAATTCTAGATGTCTTAGTAATACGGTTTTCCACTTGAACAACCAAAAATAGAAAGAATTCAATTCTATTTAATTTCAATCTTTATGAAAATATTCACATATCTGATTTAATACTATTTGTTTAAGAATGAGTAATTAAATATTTATTTTTAGAGCTTTTATATATTAATTCTTAAGATAAAATTTAATAAGTATAAATATGCTAATACATCTCAGACATTTATGCACTAATTCATACATACATGCCTGTTATTGTTATGTACGTATACAATTTAAAAACATCTGAAAAAGAACGGACAAAAAAGTAAAGAACTACCATAATAAAAATACATTTGATACCTTTCCCTTTTACTTACCACTTGATAATTCATTCTTGTATCGCAAGCGGAAATCGAATATAAGAGTAAATTTCTTCTTCCCCTACATCTGAAAAAAATTCTTAGGTTTTACCTTGTTAGAAAATGTTTCTCACTAAGACAGAATTAATAACCTTTACCTTCATTCCACAGAAGCTATCCTGTTAAAAAGGAAGTTCATTTAAATGGGTTTCTTTCTCTTAGAAGCATGTTTTTTTTTCTCTTTCCAATAATATTATAAGGAAGTTATTTAAATGTGCTAGAATAATTCGTGGTCCTCTAATATATTCTCCAATGTGTTATTTTCTTAATTTAAATCACTTGGAATACAATTCTATTGTACAGTTACGTACACATCTAAGCAAAAAGGATATTTAGTTTTATTTTCAGTACAACTTCATAAAGTAATTAAAAAAAGCTGATTGACATATTAGAAACTAAATTATTTCTTCATCATGTGTTTAAATACGACAATAAATAAATGGAAAGATATCTAAAAGTTACTTTGCATCGGATATAATTAGAAATTTTGTGTGAATAACTCTAAACTCATAATTGTTCGAGATAAAACATAGGTTAAATATCCTTCACACGTAAAATGCCTTTTCCCATTCTCATTACTAATGGCTTTTGAAAAAATAAAAGAATTAGAGTGCAAATAAAAATATTAATTTCTTTTATACAACTTTTGAGTCGAAAAAGAAATCCCAATATGTTAAATTATTTAGAAAGAAGTTTTAATTCGTCCCAACTTACCTAGTCCATTCCTAGGCAGGTTTTAGTGATAACAGCAGAAAAATTCTGTTATTATTTATTTTGTGTTATTTACTAAGCAAGAGGGTACTTTGATGAAACAACCCTAAACGAGCGAGAAAAGAAGTAAATCTCGCGTGAATAGAGCATTTTTTTTTCCATGTAGTAAATGATTTCGTAGAAGGAGAAAAATCCATTTAGCAGTACTCTCTTTATAAAGTAATATACTAAAAGAAAATAAGCTTTTCTCGGATAGGATGAAGTGTTCTTGAAACGATTTCGTGTCTAAGTCTTTGCATTCTTTTGTGTGCAGCGCTTTTAAATGTACGTTTCTAAATTGAAGGCCTATATCTTTTAATCAACTTATACATTGCCCATTTATACATTCTATGGCCTTCTGACACCCGATATATTTTTAGCATATTGTTAAACTCATTTATTAGAGTAATTAAGTTATTGAATGGATGAGAGAGAAAAAAATCTTCTTCTCCCTTCTTGTCACTTAATATAATTAAAAAAATCATTCGCATTAATCAACTTTCCTGGAAAATATTAAATGCAAATTTATATCAAGAATCAAACCTAAAACAAAATTTTTAGATTTCTATATTAAAGATTTTCGTGACTTTTTAAAGGAATTTTATGCAATTTGTTATTTTGTTTGCAAAAATAATTATTTAAATCAAATTTATATTTCAATAACTTTACAGCAATCAATGAATCCTAGTTTAGACTGCGAAAGAAAAATGTGACTGAAATTAATTCAAACGTGAATAGGCACCATGATATTAAATTTGCTCTTGTGGTTTATATAAAATATTTCCTTGGAAACTTAAATCATAATTTTAAAATGTTCGCTATTCTCCGAAGCTATGAAATTTATTCATTATGTTACACATTTTCTCAAAATAAAAGTAAACCGAATGTAGAGTTTCTGGGTTTTTTAAAGAATAACCAGCGTGTATGTTATTCACATGTTATTGCTTGCATTAAATATTATTAAGTTTAAGAAGAGAAATTTCCGATATATACCTTTAGATAATTTAATAACTTAATTTTTTTTGTCAATTTGATTATTAAATGCAAATTTAAAAAAAAATATAATGAAATCAAATACAGATTTAAGAGCAGATGTTTATCTTTCTTTCTGTTTCGTCCAGATAGATTTGTATGAAAACTTTACAATGAATATCATATAACTTATCTAATTTATCATTTCAGTGACTTCAAAGAACTATATGTAAAAACCGTCGCTTCTCGAATGTTGGGATTAGAAGTATATTAATAAGAAGTACATTTCTAGTAAATTAGACATATTTATCCCACTAAAATGCAGATTTAAAAGTATTGCTTAATCACAATAAATTCTAAAGCTTTCATTTCTTAAATTCGAAATGAATAATCAAGCTTAAATATATCCTGTTTAAGTTCGTAGGTAATTTTATTTGTACAGAAAACGAACAAAACTTTTGGACGACTGAAGCAATCTTAAAAGCACTACTTTCTTAAGAGGTTTTACTTAACACTGATTGAGGGCCTCAAAATAATATGATGTGAGCAAGCAACAAGAAACCCTTTGTCCCGTCCAAGAAAGTGGCAAAAGCCGTGGTAGCAAACGAGTCCTTCACAGAAAACATTTTCGTCTCTTCTTGTGTGAATCCTCCCAACCCATTAAAAGCGACCTCTTTTCCCATTCGTTGGCTTCCGCGGAGTTGAAGTGAATTCAGACGCTTTGCTATGCTATGAATAGGCGAGATAAAGCAAGCGAAATCAGAGTCCTTACTGAATAGTTGAGGAGGTAGCTTTGGGATGGAACTCTGGCTTAAAGCCGATTTATCAACCCCAAGGACCTAACAAAGCATGGGAGTCACGTCCTGTCTCCGAAAACCCTCTTTCTAGATCTCTCTAACAATTGTGTGCTCATTGGGATCAATTTCTTCTGGAAAAGGAACTCGGATCGTTATTCTTGAGCGTAGCCTTTTGAAAAAAATTTGAATACAAAAGTTTATCTCTATCTATTGATAAATTGTTACGTGTTTGGTGTGTTTGAAGTGCATTAATTTTATTGTTATTGAAAAAATTCCGCTTTTCGACTTCAATTTATATATAATTGTAGTAAATCTTTGTTATTTGAAATCAAATGAATTTGACGATATAATTTATGACATATTTTACATGTTTCCTTCTTGCTGCTACAGTTCCAAAAAAGACAAGGGAAAATTACAATCGTAATATTATTTAGATTCTTTACAAAATTATTTTAAATTATTTTATCTTGAAGTAGAATAAACATAGACCTTAAGCATTCGATTCTATTGAAGATCTCAAAGTTTTTTCGGAGTAGCTATTTCTATTTACCTTACGAAAAGCATTGTCGGAAGAACGACTGCGAACTTATTAAAATTTAATGAATAATAGCATAAACTATTTTTTGATTGAAATGATTTTTAAGACACTATAAGAATAAAGAAAAAATCATACTTACTGGACCATTTACTGAACACAATGGTCACAAATATTAATATAGTTTAATAAGGTATCATTATTTGACTTAAAAATTTAAAGTATGCTTTTCTATGTTATGAAAATATTTTAGTCTCAATAATGTATTCATTCACTGCAAATTGAATTTTTCTTCGTATTTTAAATGCTTATTCAAGTGTTAAAACTTATATCTGCTGAAGTTCTATTCACTAAATAAAAAAAAACCTATTTCATTAGTTAAATTTAAGTACAAGTCTATTATCAAAAGTTCGATTTAATTGTTGTCACAACAATTCATAAAAACACAGATTATGCCTTCAATTTGCTTATTTCGGCATTAATTCTTAGATTATCTAGAACTTCCCTCACACTCTCGTTATGAAAGAATATTTATAATCAATCTAGAATGTTTCTTATTTTACAAATATTAGAAAGCCTTACGTGAGATTCATTAATATTATATTAGATAATTATTAACCATACATAGAAATTATATATTTTATTAACGCTATATATTTCTCTACATTTGTAATTTAATTTTTTTATATATAACTAAGTTTTATAAATAATTCAAAATTTACTTAAGCACGATGAAGATAAAGTAAAATAAGCCATTAATTTAGAATAATTTCTTAACAGTAAAAAATTAATGAAACGTACCTATATACTTTTAATTATTTAAAATGATGCCGTCTAAATTTTGAAATTCGAACATTCACTCAAATACATTTTGAAAAAAAATTTGCAAACCAAGGAGAGTTTCAAAGTATGTATTTTAAAATAATTCCACTCTTTTTAATTTTACGAAGGGAATTTTTTGTTTGTGTTAGTGCATTTGAAAATTTCTTGGCTAAAAATATCAGAAGTTTGGCTTTCTATCTATTAAATACAATTCTGAAATATTTTTCATTGCTAATATTGAATTTAGGCTTAAAAGGATGAACAATTTCATTAATACTAAAATGAATAAGGAAATCTAATCATCAAAAAAATTCAAAAATGCTATTTGAAAATTATTTTATTCATTTTAATTTTAAAAAAAACATAAAATAACTGTTATGGAGAAATTAAAAAAGGGCTATATATGTCTGTATTAATCTTGTTATACAATTCATATCAGCTTATAAAAAAAGAACTTAAGATTTGCTGCTAAAACATAGAATTTTATTCAAAATAATTCTTGAAATGATACTGATTTGTGTACAAAATAAAAGAGAATTTACCTAATCTCTTTCAATCAAATTAATACTCTTAAGACTTCATTAAAAATCGGATTTAACCCACATACTATAAGAAATTTCTTAGACTCGTTTGTCAATGGCTAAACGTTATTTTACTCGTAGGTTATAACAGTTTTATTATTAATTGCTAACAAACACATTGATTTGGAATGAAAAAGTTTAGATAAATTACTTTTTCTTGCATCTCTTCTTATTTTCATACTACTATTGTCTCAAAAGAATTCATTTGTTATAATTTCTTCGCATTCTATTCAAGTAATCATTTTTACTTACTTCTGAATTTGTCTCTATTTTATGTTTTGCTTGTATTATAATGCACTGTGATATCCGAAAAATTTACAATAACAGAAAGAATGTTATAGCAGGAATGAACTCCTGTAGTATCATATTTATTATTAAAAAGAGACACTTTAGAAATTCACGAATGAGTACACTTCCCTTTGAGATTTACAAATAAATTTAAACTAAACGCTATCGGATGATTTATTCATGCAGTTAATATTAGGAGTAATATTTAGTGTATTAAGGAAAACTCTGTATGTGATTTAGTTTTATTTCTTTGGAAATACGAGTACTATTAGTTTTTAACTGCATTTCTTTATGGCATTATAAAAGCTCATTCGAGGGAGTCATATTAAGATGAAAAACTACTGATGAAACTAAATTTAATTTTAAAATGGTAATATTTTACTATATAAGGCACCTAAAACACATAATAATTCTACATCAATATAATCTAGTTGCATAAAAATTAGTTTCACGAAGAATATATTTATATATTCTTTGTGACTGTTGTACTGATTCTCAGTGGTTTGAAAACTGCATTAGCGTTCATGTTTGTTCATGAAAAATATTTATTCTTGCTGATCTGCCATTTAGTTTGTCTTAAAAATGAGTAATTATGTACATAAATTTTGAATTAAGAAATGAATGAAAAGTTGCTACACCCTGCACAAAAAAATAAATTATTCCATCGGTACAGACAGATTGATAAACTGATCTAAATCTTATTAAATAAAAAGGGCCTGAGAAACATAAATGTTTCATGTAATTTTTGGTACTAATTGAAATAGAATTAAGTTCAAAACTCTTGTTAAGTTTTAGGTGGGTTATATAAAGGCTTGCTTTTTTTGAGAAAGTTTTTTTTTTCGAAGATAAAAGGGCAAAAATATCAAAGAATTAAGTAAATAGGATCAACTTTAGCACCCGATTCATTTTCTTTATAATTTTTATATTTCTTCTTTGAAATGCTGAACTTGGTTCTGGTTGATGAAATACAACCTGGCAATATTTTAGTATTTTGATGTTACTAAATCAGATTAATTCAGTAACAAACATTTCAGCTGTCTGTTTCTTTCCCCATGTAAAAAAGAAGAATAACATGCGAAAATTATTATTTTCCAATAAAGTAAAAACTAAAGAAAAAAAACCATTGGTCTCATGAATCACAGAAAATAAGATCTTGAACCAAAGGGAATTTAAAAACTATCCTCTTTCCAGACTTCTCAGAAAGTAGCAGATGTGCTCCAGTATAAGATCATTATTTCAACGGGATGAAAATCGAGTTCTTCGATCGTCTTCCTTTTTTATGCGTCCGTTTTTCTTTTGTTTACCTTTGATGTTTTTCATGCATCATAACTTTCCATTCTATATAAAAATGTTCACAATGAAAGGAGTTTTCTGTGATCCATTGTCAACTTTCTTATTAAAGGTCAACAAACCATTGTTATTTATCTTTACAGAAGTGTCCGAAATTCATGTTCACAGCTATGCTAAGTCTTGCAAGTGAATTATTGATTTATTGAAAATATATTCAAAGCTTAGTTGTTTTTATGTTTTCTTTGACTCCTGTTTCATTCTTCGGAATGTTTCTGTAAAAGTATTTTGCTTCTTTAGAATTTTCGTAAAAAAATGATAGCTTTAGGAGTATTACAGAATGTAATACAATAATATTTTCAAAAGCTAAACAAATCATGTATATTAAAATAAGTATGTAAAATGGGTATATATTTCTAAAATAACTATCAGTAATACCATAAAAATTCTTAGTCACATCTTTTACAAGTATCAGTTCAATTTTCTCACTTATAATCCAATAAAATCCTGATTTGATTGACAGGAAAATAAGGCATATAAAGTATTAAGAATCTTCATATTCTTAATACATGTTTAATTCTATTCTCTCATCTTCATAAACAATTCATTTTTGAGATCTGGACAAATTCTCGAAAAATTGTGTGCACATTTACAGACTATATTTGATATTCTTTTACAGAATAGTAAGTAATCCTATTAATATATTCATAATAAATTTATTTTTTAAAATTTTAACATGAACTTCTGCTTAAGTTTTTAAAATATTATGAATGTTTTGTTCATACCACTTAAATAATTATAACGAGAATGTTTCCTTAGGGGAGTCAAAATCGTACAGTGCTCAACAGAAACCTAATAGAGAAATTGGTGAAATGCATCTATTTTTAGTGAAAATGTTTTTGTTTCAAAATCAAAGAACAGACAAAAAAAAATAAGATAGTTGAGAGACTTATAAGTGCTTTTGGTCCACGTAAGTACAGACTATCAGTATTTTAGTTATTATTTAAAACAAAGTTTGAAGTTACAAATTTAGTACGAACATATGTGTAAGCACGCTTAAGTGGAAGATGGTACATTGTGTTAAGAGATCCTTCCAAGAAAATACTTCTTACTTAAAAGGTAAAAAGACTCAATAAGAGATAACGATAGAATTAACACTTTCTTTAAAAAAAATTTAAGCCAGTATTTATTGACTCATATATATTTCAGAACATCATTTATTCATAGCTATGTAATATTAATACTCTTAAATATATAACATGTATCTACTTTCAAAGTGCGAATGTATATGAATTTGATACCTATCTGTACGGATAATAATATTCGATCCCAAAAAAATTCGAATACTTCAAGAACATCCAAACGATTAATATTCAAAAATTTTTAAAACTGAGATTAAATTCAACAACTCGCCTAATGAAACATTTTATCCAATTATATTCATACCAATATCTAAGTAACTAAATGTCACTTTGAAAAAGAATGAGTAAAAATCTGAATAATTTTTAGAAAAGATGTAAGATAAAAATATTGATTTATATTATCAAGTACAAAACTGATAAAATATTAAAGTAGTTTTTTTATTGAAAATAGAGACTATTTTACCATCAATAATTAGAAGATTCCATATATATATATTACTGATTTCTTTGCTTAAAAATGAAACAGGTGTTTTATTATAAAAAAGATTACATACATTTGATGATTCACAGTAAACTCCAATTGCTCTTCTGCAATATTCAATCTCAATAAAAAATTTATTTCTTAGAAAAACAAGTTCATTTTTACCTTTAGTTAAAACACATAAATTTCATTTCATTGTGTGAAACATGAAGTTAACTTCTGATTAATTTTTCAGCTTAGCGTTTCACAATATTTGGAATTTAAATGTAATTATTTTAGACCTTCATATTTTTCAAACGTTCATATGACACAAACGGTCATGTTTGTATAGGATTGTGAAATGACTTTCCTGTTTTGTAAACATATCTAAAAACAGTTATTCATATATTATATACATTGAAAAATGAAATTGTACAATACTATTTCTGAAAATGAATGGAAACAGTGAACTTTTAACAGTGTTTCAAGTTCTTAGAAATAAAGAATTGTTCTGGCTAAGTATACTAAAAATAATAAAATACTTGTTATATTTTTGTTTTTAATCTTCAGTGAAAATGTAAATAAGATGAGTACTAACAAAGAAAAAATTCATTTAAATCTCTAAATTATTTTACAAATACCTTGCAATGTGTTTATTTCTTTCAAATAAATTTTCAAATACCATCCGCAATAATTATAAATGTAAGGCAGGAGTCAATTTTTGTATGAAAATAGTTTCATTTGAGAAACTCAAAATAAAATTATTAAATAGGACACAATCTGCATTACGTTACATCGATTGTATGAAATTTTAAAATACATTTCAATTGTCCTTAAGTGGATTTGGTAGTTCTTTTAAATGAGATGCTGATATTTTGTATGACGCAAATCTAGAATATTTTTTTTAACAAAAATACGATTTATTTATCTGAGAAAAAATTTCTTTGCAAATATATTATAGATGTTATGAATTTCACATAAGCAATCCCTTGTTTATATAAAAAAAATATAAAATTATGGTAGAATTTCTTTATTTTTTTAAAAGTATTTGTGAAACCAGAAGGGGTTGAAAAACGAAGTATTCTTAAGATGTTTTTAAAATAATCAAATATGAATATAATATCCCTCACAGTTAGGAGAATGAAAATTAGCTACCTACTAAAATTCAGGTAACACATCTAAGTATTTGCTAAAAACAATATATATAATATATAGAATCTAATTTATTAACTTGTCTAATAAGATCGCCTTATCTCTTTCTTTCATAAGAGGACAATAGAAAATTATTAGTCTAAAAAAAAGAAATATTTATCTCTCTTTTACTGTAATATAGATGTTCTTCTAACTTTTCATAACGATTTATAAAGAAAAAGCAAGAAATTAAGAGAAGTTTTAAAAAGATAAAACCGAATCCTTTTATTTCTATAAACAAGATTATCCCAAAAGTAATGAGAATAATTTTATTGTGTATTTCTGGCATATTGCCAAAGGAATCAGCTAGTTTTTGCAAAATAATTGAAGTTTCGCTGTAGGAAACCTTTATCACACTCATGATACAGCAAACTATGTAACAACGATATTCAAAAGGTTTTCGATTAAACTTGGTTAAAAACATCCTTGTGCTTCCCCATCCACCATACACTCAAGATTCAGCCACCTGAAACTTCCTTTTGTTCCATATAAAATTAAAAGGACACTATTTCGGCACAATCAAAAATGCTCAAGAAACTATGAGCACAAAGCTTCGAAGCACCATATTAGGTATATTTCAGAGTCTGTTTAGTAATATAATTTTTAGAATGTTTTTTTTTTTCTTATCACTTTTGGGGCATACTTTGTTAAAGTAACTCCAGATGAATATTTGAATAATTATCAGTTAAAAATGTTGCGTTTTTATAAGCTTTCATAAGAAACTTGTCGGTTGTGTTCTCAAATATAAATAATCAAAAAAAAAATAAGAATAGCTTTCCTAAGATTTTATAAAAATGTCTCAATTTTAGTTTAAATGAGCATTTATGGAATTCTTATTTTTTAAGAGGCTCTGTGATTATTATTTTATTAAAAATTACTTAGCTAAGCCATCCTTGGAAAAAAGTTAAGGAAAAGCATTTTTAAAAACTAAACAGTTACAGTTTTATATACAATCAAAGAATAAATATTATTCTTACAACTCATTGAAAACTAAACCTCCTAAGTTAAAGGAACAGTATATGTGATTTTCATTATAATCATTGCTAAGGTTTCAGATTACGCTACTTTAATAACTATTTTGTCTATACACTGAGTGAAATTTTAATACAAAGAAAATTCCAACAAATCATTTTAGTACATTGTCTATGCATTTTATTCAAATTGCTTATGGAATTTGATTTGTAATACATTGAGTCTAACTAGACTCAACCCTCCGGCTACTCGCACGTTTGAAAAAATAACTGATTTCTGTCTTCACGTGAATGAAATCTTTACTCGAGTATCTAAAAATGAAGAACTATTTCTTAAAACCGTGCGTTAAAGTCAAATTTGTTTCAGAGGAAAGCTCTTTTTCCACACTCTGTTCTTAACATTGATTAATTCAATAATTATTTTAAATGTAAATTTAATATAATAATCTTATAGTGACATATTTATAAAGAAGTTAGTTTTAGCAATAATTACTTTTTTTGTGAGAAAAATAATTATTTTTTAATAGAAAATGGATTGAAATTTTTAGAGAAAATTTCTGTTTGAACTAATAATCACATCAAATTCATAGTTTTCGAGAATAATTTTAATTTTATATTTCCATAATTAACTGTAATTCTTTTATTTTTCAGTATTGAAAGATAAGTGCTGTTAAGTAAAACGATAGTTATTCAATACGACATTTTAAGAAATATCTTACATTATTTATTTCTCTCGAAAATTAACAAATAAAATTATTAATGTTGCCTTTTGCAACTGAAAGTAATAACTGTTATACATTATGCGGCATAGTATAAATAGAGAGAGAGATAGAAAAAATTTATTTCCCCTATACATAAAATTTTCCAGACTAAAACGTGCTACCAAAAAATGCTGATTTATCGTAACTGTATTCCAATTGAGGAATTGTTTTTAAAAATATTTAATGTATTGAAAATGTGAATCGCATGCATATACAAAACTTTGGCTGTTAGATTTAAGTAACATTTGATATGAAAAGTTTCACTTTCAATAATTATCGATAAGAAAATGCAATCTCATCTGTATGCATTTGGTCTGGTTGTCTTTTAGGGAAGCATTTACTGTGGAGGACATTCTTACGAGAGTTTTATACAGACGATTGGGAAAGCTATATATAACTGGATTAGAACTTTTATATTCCATGTGCGTTATTTTTCTGTAAAACTAAATGAAAAACAATATTACTTATTCTAATGTATTTAAATAAATTAACAAAATTAATAATATTCGCTCAAAAATCACTTGTTACATTCATATTATTAAAACATATTTTAAGATTTTATTTGTAAGTGTTATTTAAAGAATCATGAGAAGTTAATGAATAATTTTGAAAAATCTGCAGTGAGATTTTAAAACTGATTTTACTAATTTGACCTAATACTTAAACTCTATTAAAAAAGTTTTAAGAAATTATTCCGTATGAAATGAAAACATTCATTAGTTTCAAATATAGCTTTTCATATTATATGCACTTGATCTTTCTGGCTGTAGAATCCTGAACATAATATTCGATTACTTTGATTAATCGAATGCGGTAAAAGTAGGATAAAGGTTTTATACATCTTCAAGCCATTTTTGATGGTACAAAAAACACATCTAATTCTTAAAGGCATAAATTAGAAGAAATATCGTAGTAACATTCTTATTACCTTTGACGCTGATCTTATTGCCATAAAAATATTACATGCTAATAAAGAAGTTTTATTAATGAAATTAAAAGCTGTTAAAAATTTAATATAACGTCATCAATTTTTGTAATCTATATCTAAAAATAAACGATAATTAGAAATTACGATACAAAAAGAAAGACTGAAACAAATCATAATATCAATTACATTTTATTTCACAAATTTGATGTAACTAGCAATATAAAGGGGGGGAAACATGATAATTCGTAACTTTCTTCTCAGAACTCAGAACACTTTTGTAACACAGTCAGATATGTTATCAGTTGCATGAATCAGGACGTTGGTATTTCTTTACGTTGTTATGATGAATTCCTGCATCGAGATTCTCATTTCTCAATCTCAATGAGATGCAGAGTTTTATACATCTTAAGATTACCATTAAGGTGTGTTAAACATCATTTAACATAATTTGTCTTAATATCTTAGATGTTTGTCCATTAAGAAGGAATTTAAACTTTACCACTTATGATTGATATTCCAATCGTAAAAGAACATTACATTTCAGGTTTCTTTTGAAGTGCGCTGTCTTACCCAATAACTGAAACTGAAGTATTATGCATTTTTTGTCAGGCGTGCTATCGTTACATCAACTGTGAGAGTTGTACTTCTCTTCTAGTATAATAGATATAGTTCTATGAAGGAAATGAAATTTTTCAGAATTTTAACCATGTAACATAACTCTCTTTTTCAACTTCCCAAAATGACTATCTCAAATCAATAATTTTTTTAAAAGTCTGAATGAGATTTTTCATGAATTTTAAACAAATATATATAACTTTTATTGATTGATTGTTTATCAGCATCCTTTTAAAATGGATGCGTATAAAGATTTTTTATTAGTGTGATCTTCTTTTACAGTTACTTTCAATTTTCTTTGTTTTATGCTTTTTTCTTTTGATTTTACATGTTTTTATATTAAAATAAATTTAAATTAATTAGATTAGTATGAATCAAATTTTAATTATTCATTTTTTCTTTCAATATTTCTTAATTATCTCGGGATACATTTAACTTAAATCTTTAATCCTCTTCAGGAGTTTCATCCCTTATTAAAATGAACAAGAATTTTTTTTAAAGTTACTGGTCTCACTAATGGAGAATCTTTTGAAACACATTAATCATTCAATAATGAATCACTCATTAATGACCGTAACATCAAATAATAACCCTTTATCACATTACGCTGTAAGTATTTTGAAGACTTTAACACCATTTATTTTTCTCGTGTCTGTACTCTTTTAGATACATTTTTTTCATAATTATAATTTTACTTCTAAAAAATTTTCTGTATGAACTATACATTCATCATAAGTAAAACATTTATTAACTATTCTCATAGAAGTTAAAAACATTCAATAAATAATTTATTATCAATTCACCATGAAAATAATGAATGATTTTGGTCCTTTTAATAATAACATTATATTTATGAGCGCGTATATGAGTTTAAATTTATGAGATTAACTAATTTTCATCGAGTTTATATATTTATATATATATATATATTATGAAAATTTCTACACAATTGAACAACGAATTATAATGCATAAGAAATCGGGGGGGGGGGAGAGGCGGAGTTACAGACAAATTATCGACACATTGAACAAAAAATATTTGATGTAACGTTAATGAGTGGTTTCATTTTTCTGCGTGTTCTTCTTTAATAACATAAATATTTTTCAGAATTAAAGAAGCAGGATAAATTAAATTAAATGTACCTCAAACAAATGATTTTTTGAGCCATATTTATTTACTTATATCTAATTTATTTTTCAGTTGTAAATAAATACTAATGTTGACATTTTCTTGTGGGATATATTTTGGATTGAAAAATTAGTAAGATGTTTTAATTCTAAAAAAGCTCATATCAATTCGTGAATAATTGTGCTCAGCGTAAATTTCTGCATAAATAAACGAGTGGTAATGATTATAATAATTGTTCTAACCATCCTTTAATAACTTTATATGAGAAATTAAATCTAATTTTATATATACATTAAATAACTTAATATGTACGTGAAACTTCAATTCTTTCGTACTTACCTTTGCTCTGTAAAGTTAATGTCTTCAGTATCTGACATTTTTAAATATATTATTTATACAAATATAACAATGATTACACTAAGTGATAGAAAAAGAAAACACTATCATTTATAAAATTCTCAGTGTTTAAACTTTATTATTATTACAACAAATCAATAGTCTCCAACTGTTGTGGCTGAAATGGACTGTAAAAGACATTTTTACATAGCCTGTAAGATGGTTTAGTAGCATATTACTCATTTTACATTTCGTTTCCATTATAATTGTATTATAATAAATAAAGAAACATTGCAACTTATTATATTGAAATTTCTTTTCTTGTTAAGTTGCATGGTTTCTAAAGCTTTTACCCTTGGATATCGGAGATCTCTTCAATATATGATTTCAGTAACACATTATTTCCTAACGCATCTGGGAAAGATATCTAGAATTCTGAAGATAAATTATTCATTCCTTAAGAAGTTCTTCTTACTTGGATGCGAACAATAATGCAGACACATCAGCAGAATGCTTAGATATTCGTATTAGTATTCAGGAAGGAAAAAAAATTAGGGGGTGGTGGAATATTTGGAATTAGATTGTTAGTTCTGAGATGAAAAACTGGATAGTTCTTTGATGCATGCATTCTGTTAGGCAAAAAGAGAATCTTGAGACATGTCATTTCCTAAAATTCATATACGCTTATTGCGAAATTGCGCGTAGTCATCGCAAATTTATCATCTGAGTTTACTAATTATATGTTATAATTATTCAGTATCAAAAATTCTTTCGCTCGAACTATGATATCTGAATAAAATGTGATCTTGTTTTACAATTCTTTGAGGATTGCAAATTTCTTAAAAATGTATTTAACATAATGTTTTAATTTTTAAACTTGAACTAATATAACAAAATATTTAAGGCAAATGAGCGTTAGAAAGACCACATGTTCTATTTCAGTGGATATGAAAGCTATTTAAATATTCGTAGCATTAACTTGTGATTACAAGGGACTTCTCATATTTCGAAATTTCCTCGAAACAATTTGAAAACTGTTGCTCTCGTATAACTGATTTTTATTATGAATAAATATTCTAATGTTTTAGATTAGAAAAATATAAGAAATGCTCCATTTTCCCTTGCAGGTGTTCCCTGTTTGGTAACTAACGCAAATAATCTAGCGATAAAGTCTTTTTAATATCAGAAAGAGAAGTTAATTCTACTTTTGTACTCCAAACAAAGTTGCATATTAATCCAGTTTTTATTATTATTAAATTCTTTCAATGAACATTTAATATCTACGATATTGAAAGACGTTCTGTTAAAATTGCCCTTAATTGTCCAACTATCCGTTCCCTTAAAGGTCGTACAAAGTCGTTTTCCCGGAATGTGTGATCTACGGTCACATATATATGTATTATGTTAATTTATGTGCTATTTTGTTCGTATTTACACAAACAAAACAATATACGATAAAAAAAGATTGCCTCATAATGCACTGGAGGTAAGCTTTTCTTCAGACTGACTCGCAGTCAAATCTCTTCTATCTCCTGTAGCGAATGCGTGATGCATAAATATGTTCACAAAGAAACTGTTCCTCATTCCATGATACCTATGACTGTACCCTTGTTTTATTTTGTTTATTTTAATACATTTTCATTTTAACGGTATGTATTTCTTTTAATTTTCTCGCATTGAAATTATTTGGATATAAATCATTATATGAAATTTGTATTCCTGTAATGCATCATAAGTAGTTGTTTTAATATTCGTGATTTACGAATAGATGAACAAATCTTAAGATACAGTCATTAATTCTCATTTTTCTTGTGGTAATTACTGTTTAATTTGCGATTTGAATGTGTAATGAAACGTTGTTTTCGGAAAAGAAACAAGAAATATTAAAGTTGAAAACTTTATTTCTTTAATGAAACTCATGCAGAAACTTTTCAATAAAACTAAAAACATTTTTTCATGTACCCAAATTTATTCCAAATATTTATTTTTAAATTTCTGTTTTATAAAAAGCAAGATACAATCGGAGAAAAAGAATTAAGATCACAAAAAGGAAAACATAGTTGATTTAATAATATTTTTATCTATAACTAGAAAAAAATGCATTTTTTAAAGCAACTACATGCAAAAATAATATTAATTTTAATTCAAGAATAAATACATAATAACATAATTTTTAAGAACCTAGTTAATTCATTTAAGAATATTTGAATGCTAGTTTAATTGATTAAAAATAAAAAAAAATCATAGCTGCGAAAAAAAAGGCAAGCATTGTTTGCAAATAACTTTCATATTTACACAAAGGCGTGCATAATGCCAGAGAGTGCTCATTAATAATTACACTTATTTTATACTTGAAAAAAACTACTAAAATTTTAAAGTAATTGATATAAAAAAGCTAACTACGTGCAAAAAGAATTTCTACTACTAAGATAATTTAAAACGTACCTTTTTAAAACACCTGGTCGACTTCAGACTTTTGATGATGTTTTTAAATGTCGGCTTTTTTCAATAGGCTGGCGGTAACTAACCTATGAGATAATTTTATTAAATAACTATTTTGAAACTGAAAAACAGTTACTTACCGTAAATATATTTTTCATCAATTCAATGAATGTCTATCTCGTTAATTATTACACATAAGATAAAAACAATACTACTTAAACTTACCGGTTTCTCGTTTTTTCTGGCGATCACATTGCGATTTTTAAAAAGAACTACATTGCAGTTTGTTTAAACGTAATATATTCACTTAAGACATAATAACACAATTTGTATCTACATAGTATATAAATATGTATAGATCTTACATCAACTATTAAGAAATAATACAAATATACATTTAACATTAATGTGCATGTCATTAAATAACGTTAGAGAAGTTCATAGTGTGTCGATGTACATACGAGTTTGCTATTGAAAATGTTTTTCCCACAAGACTTCTTTTTATGTTTTGTATCTGACGCATTTTTGAATAATTTAACAGATTAGTAAAGTTTAAAAATATTTTTGAACTTTATTTAACACTAAATTGCTTTCTCTAATTAAAATATTTCAGTTTTGCGATAATTTTTAATACAAAATGTTAAAGTTTTTCTTATCGGAGTTTCTTCCTCATGAATCAGTCATCATATAAAAATATATTATTAAGTCTCATTTTATTAAAAAGTTTTATCTCGCTTGATTCGATGGATTTTTTTGTTGAAATAAAAATTTAGAGAAAATTAGTATTTTAACAAATTTATGGAGCATCGCGTTTGATGTATATAAAAAGTTTGAAAAGTAAAAACAATTTTTGACACAAATTCTCCCCGCCCTCATTAGCAAGACAACAACTCGAATTCCATCGTGAAAACTGTCCTCATAAGAAAAACTTTCCGCATGTGCCAAAATATTTCTAAGTTATATATATATATATTTCCTAGGATATGCAAAATCAAATTGCAAAACAAAACTTTTCTAAGTTGAAAGTAATCTTTTAACTCCCCCAAGCCTAGCTTAAAAGTTGTGCTCTAAGAGCGAATAAAGTAATGCAGAACACATGCAAGTAAGTTTAACATACCCGAGACAGTGAAGATAGCACACCTGACGGTCGCGAACTGTTGCCCGAAACTACCTGTGGCGTCTCCGAACTCTACCACTTCACTGCCCGACCACCACACCTCTACACCACGTGCCTCGTGACGTCAGCAGGTAAGGCTGTGACGTCACTCTCGGGCTGCTGTGTCCATGGTATGTGCTCCCCAGGAATCCCACCCTCGACTGAGGACAGATTTTGTTTTTTGAAATAATCGCCTGATTGCTCGCTCTCTTTAAAAGGCTGCTCCAATTTGTTGGGCCGGCCGACCCACAATGAGATCTTGCCGACCTGATAACGATGGGAAGAGGTGTGTATCCTTCCGCCGAAGTCAGAAGTTCGCCACATTTGGCGATGTGTTGCTTTTCTTTTCTGTCCCAGGAAAGAAAGTGGTTCCACACTTAAGAGAAACTTCTTAGCTACGATAAAACTTCTACAAATGAATGTTGCTCGATAACTTTTTGAAAGTTTTCTGAGTGGAAATCGTGAGGTAGATTTTCACCACATTTACATTTGTAATCACAAAAAATTAAAGATGATTTGATTAAACAGAAATATTGATTAAACAATAAAAAAATGTGTCGATTGAAAAAAATATACTTTGTGAAGCTGTTACGAAAAACACACGAAATCGTAAAATAACTATTTTTCTTTAAAGAGAGAGATATATACTCTTCCATATTTTGACAAATGAAATAAGTGAATATGTTAAGGTAATATATAAGTATGAATATTTGATAGTGAAATACGTTTGACTGAATGTTGGTCAATAATAATATTTAAGAATAATTTCAAAATTTTAAAATACGATTTATTTTTCATACAATTAGGAACTGAAATTTTAAATATGTCTCTTATTTTAAATATGTCTAGCTTGAGGAATTGTTTTATAAAACGTATTACATGCAAATCAATTCATTATTTGTATCAAATATTTATTGTTATTGTTTAACAGACTCATAAATATGATACCAAATCTGATTAAAAATGTTTAATGCTATTAAATACGTTTTTTTTCTTTAAATACAGCTTTAGGAGTAAAGTTTGTGCCTTGTGTTAATTAAATGAGGTAATTTTCTTTTACGAAACGTGCATGCCTTTTTTTATTTTTAAAATCAATGAATTGGAAAAAATAAAATGAAAATGAATATTTTAGACTATTTAAGTTACAGTTAAGTTTTAGTTTCTTATAAATTATTTTCACAAAGGATGAAGAATAAATTTTCTTAAACATTTTCAAGGTTTGATTTTAAATTTTCCTCCACGTCTAATCAACTTTAATTATTCTTTCTTTGAATTATCAAATTCTTGTTGTAGAACAGATTAAAATCATTAATTAAGATTAAAGGAAGATTAAAATCATTTTTCTAGAAATTTTTTTTTTTAATGTCTGTGCTTATAAACTTTTTTTTTAATTTAGCATCTACATTATATGTGGAATTAGGTGTTGCTTTGTAGTATAGGTAATTTTATAAATTTCGCTAATTATATTGATGATTAAATCTTACGCACTGTGCATCTCAGAAAATGCTGAAAAAATATTTAAAAATTTCTTCAAGCTTATTTTTAACTTTTTATATTATGATTTGCAAAAACATTTCACTAGCCTAAAAATATTAAGATCAATATCCAGACATTTATAGTAATCTATACCCTTATTTCTCCTTTCGGCAGAATGCTTCTTATTTCGTTCTAACTTTTTATACAAATTATGAAATTCGTCTTACAACATTTTATAATCTTGCATTTTAGTTCCTAAATCTGAAGAGTAACTCATGTGCATCTGATATCCGCAGCATTATACTTAGGATATTAGAAATTTGAAATGTTAAAGAAATAAAGCTGTAATATTAAATAATTACTGGAATTTATAACTAATTGGTAAAATAATTTTTAAGAAGAAGCCAAGTGGGAAATCGTATGTTACTGTAATTGAGTTAATAATAAAATTATTTAGAAGGCTACTCAGATTTGAATATATCACCTTGTAATCTCAATATTGGGAGCATGTATACAAAATCTCAAAAATCTTTGATTGCGTGAATGTTTTTCTATACATACAACAATAATACATTGTTGACTAAAATCTAGTACTAATTAAAATTATAAATTGACTTAAAATCTGTTTTACGTAGATTAGAATTTGTATAAAACATATGAAAAAATTTACATGTTTTTATGTAATTTTCAACCTCTACTAGTATTTTATTTACCTAGAATAAAATTTGATACCAAGAGAATATTTTGAAAAGGAATTTTAATACTTAATTAATTTTAAAGAATCATAAACGTCAATGAATAAAAAAAATTCAGCAAATAATAAGATATCTTAAAACTGAAACATTGGAATATTATTAAAACAATGTGATTAATTTCAACTAAATGAATTGCTTTTAACCAGAATAAATTTTATTTGGTTAAATGTAATGTATTAGAAAAAATTAAAAAACGAGTAATCAAATTTGAACTGCATTTCGGCTCATAATTGCTGACAATAAAAATATGATCTGCACATTTCTGCACATTATCAAAATGTATTCTGTGCATCACCAAACTCTGGTATCTATGAAATAATGTTCAGTATCTTCTTAGAGAACCTGGCAGAGAATTGATTCCAGTTTTAGACTGTGAAGTTATACAAACTAAGTTACAGATTCAATGGAAATTGACATTGAACATTTATAAAATGAAGAAATAAGTAGATTCTTCGCTCTTCCTTACACATCTTCCTATGACGAGGCATAAATTTTTACTGGTGGAAAGGTTTTTCTGTAAAACGTGCATTACCTCCATACTACTCTTGATGCAAAAAAAACAAACGTTCCCAACTTCTCATTTCTTGCTTTACTATCTTTTTCATGTATTATTATTTTAATTCAATTTTACATATTCTTACATTGTAATTCTTCTATAATTTTTAAATCGTTAATTTGAGTATTCTTTTTTTTATTGTTTCATGTCAAAATGATTTTGTTTTTGTACCTTGATTTTTGAAAAATGGAACGATTTATGTTTTCAAATGTATACAATTTTACAGCAAACAATTATCTTCCACATTACTTCGAAGTAAAAATTTAAATAGTATATTTAAGTTTACAGTAAATTTAATTATTTTTAGAAAACACATCAATAAAACTTAAAAAGATCAACTTTTAAAAAAATTTCAACTGTATATTATTTAGTTTAACGTTTTAAATTTAATTGAGTTGCCTTAAAAAGACATCATATATTTGTCTTTTGTTGAATTTTCCTCGTATATTTCTATATTATAAAGAATGAAAAAAAAAATTATAATGACTGAAATGGTACATATAAAAGAACTTCTCGCATTTTAAGATAAATGTTAACAGCTTTACTCTGAATTGAGTAGTTTTTAACATGTAATTCAATTCAGATACAATGAACAGTTTTACACTTTTCAGTTTCGCTAATCACTAATTATAATACTTAAGCATGTTTACAGTTGCATATTTCTACAAATAAGAATTTTTTTTATCAGATTAATCAAAATGATGAAGCAAAATAAAAAAAATTAAATAAAATTGCAAAAATTAAGTTCGAAACCATTCAATACAATTTTTTTTTTAAAAAAATTGAATTTATATTAGTTTCATAATTATTTAAATTTAATAACAGCTCTCAAAAAGATAAACACTGAAATATAAATTTAACTGCTGTTGATTTATTTAGTATTAAAACTCTCCAATGGAAAATAAAAATTTTATAAAATCTCGGCTTATTCTGTTCATAAAAACTATAACGTTGAACTTTTCGCAGACTTCTCTTCACTAACCTTAAGGGCTTTCTATAATTTAAATTGCATATAATTCCAACTCCTTTCCAATCAAGTGAAACGTAATTAGGCAAAACAGATAAAAATAAAGAATTTAATAAATTGAATCAGGGATAATTGAAAATTATACAGGCGAAATATAAAAGAAATGTGAAAGGAGACAGATAATAACAAGAAGCTGATAAATATTTGTAAGTAAATGGGAATGAATTCTTGTAATTAATCGTTTGAAGAAAAATTGTTTAGAAGTGACTCCTTGTTAGAGTAATAGGCCAAACCTGCCGAATTAAAAAGGTGTTTCTCTTGAATTGAGTGAGTTGGTAAGCTATGCTTTTATGATATGTTTACAAGATGGGATTCAGACGAGTTAAGAGAGATTACGGAAAGAGCGACCTGACATGTTCTGTGAACATAGTTAATAAACTATATTGCCTTTTTTTCTGACGTCTAATCAATTTCATCTAATCTTATTCATTATTTAATTGAACTTAATTATGTCAGTAAAATTACATAAGGAAGAGCTCTAGCTGCAAAGTATTTAAAATTTTGGCTGAATGAATGGTACCAGTTAACATTTTTTCACCATTCTCATAAATAAAACAAGCTTGTAACCGTTGGAAAAAAACTAAGAACTAAGAAAATGTAACTAGAAATAAAAGTTAATAAGATGTAATTGAGCTTTCCTGCAATGTTAGCTTCTATCAAATAGAAGCTAAACCTATAATATTTAAAAAGAGAACAAAAATTAAAAACAAAAAAGAAACATTTTAATTTATATTTGCATGCCTAATTTCGTATTCACAATTAAAAAAAAAAATAAAACTTATAAAAATTGAAATAAAACACATTTTTACCAAAATAATTTTTATACCTATAAATGATGGTAAGAAAAGTATAATGAGAAAAAAAATGTTCAAACCAGAAGTAGTGAAAAAGAAAAAATAAACAGAAAAAAAAGACAAAAAAAATGAATTATAATTTTTTTTAATTCTGGAACTGTCTTAACACATGTCCTAGGTTCAGTTGAGTTAAACTAAAAACAAGTAGAAACTTTAACTAGTAACTAGTTTTACTGGACGAAATTTACCCATATAGAAAAAAATGTGATATAAAAATGGCAAAGTACCAAAAAATTCAAAATATCAAAAAGGCAAAACCGAAGAAAGTTTTTTTTGTAAAATACCCATGAAAATAATAAGACGTTTTCAAGTTCAATCTCATAATCAATGAATACATTACTTATTAATAAAAAGATTAAAAACAAAAACTTTCATGAGACGAAACACTAAACGAATCCTATGTATAAAACATGGAAAAAATCACCAAATTAGAACTAGACGGAAATTAAAAAGCGGAAGTCAATAGCAATGTGATCTAACCTAGAGATTAATTTAGCTTTATTAACGTCGCACTAGAAGCAACACGAGGGCTATTGGTAACGGACCTCGTAATTTTGAGCCACGGTCAAGTGACGAGGACGACACCTGACCTAAAAGACCCTCTTCTAACTTCCACACCACGCCAACGGGAGGACTTTGGGCCTCAACAGATTTAAAGTGCATCAGAACTGGCTACACGGCGGATCTTTAGTGGCCAAGAATCGAACCCGTGACTTAACGAAATCGCCGGCCACGATTCCAAAGCCATGACCACTAGTCTACCGCGGCCACCCTCTAACCTAGAGATCAATATACAAGTATATAATATACGTAAAATCAAACAAATAATTATAAATAAAACGAAATTTTAAGTAAAAAATGTACAAAATAAAAACTTAATTTATATAAAAAAAATCATTTATTCATTAATTATTATAATTTAAAATATTCTTTATAAAATTCATAGGATAATAACAGCTCGCTGAAAGAGTTTGAGAAAATTATCAAGGTTTTTGTTATTCATGAGCATAATGTTACGGTAAATGATAGTTATAACTAATGCTTTTGAAAATACTAAGATTTAAGAAACTGGTCCAAAATGGTAGCTTATTAATCATTAAGTAAAATTTAAAATTAATTCATCTTATCAAAAATATTACTATTTATATAATACATTATTGCTTTCATTTTATTCATACTTATGCAGCAATTTAATTATTTTTATTTCCTTTTTTAGACATTTGCTTTCTTTAATTTTCAGCTTAATCCTCTTATTTTAACTTTAAAGCTCTGTTTTTATTAAATTATATTACGTATGTTTCAATAAAGTTGTGTTTCAACATATTAATAATAGCATTTCTTACTAATTTTCATTTTTCATTTTAAATTTGTTAATTTATTTTTGTTATATATAATTTTGTAATTCAATATTATCTTAAATGCATGTTTATTTATTAATTCTATTGAACATTCTTCATTATATTTTTCTTATATATATACGACCCATGGAATCTGTCTGGATCTGTTTTGTATATTAAAATAACATTATTCCTTGAAAATTGTTTAAAATTAAAATATTTGCTACAAAGAATATTTATTGTATCAAAATCAAACTGAATATAAAATATCAAAAATGAGTTATTCATATTTTTTTCAACGCATAAATTAAGGACAAAAAATATTAATAAATGTAATACTTTTAGTGGAGAATAACTTCAAATAAAATTTCTTTCTTGTCATATAATGGAGCAATTTTGAATTTAGTAAAAAATGATTTAATTTTCTCTGAAAGTATTCAGGTGGAATTCACATTTTAAACTTCAATAAAATTCCACAATTAATCATGTCTCAAAAAGGAAATTAAGAATAAATTCATCAAACATCGTATTTATTTAATTTATCTTTATATCAAATATTATTAAAATGAATAATTCTGTGGATTCCAATTATAATTATATTCTTTTTTCTTCTTTCATTTTTCAAAACCAGTACTTATATATTAGCAACTTTTTTTCTTCTTATGCATTTACAATTAATGGAAGTCTTGTATTATTATTACCAATTAAAATTCTAAAAAATAAAATTTGAATACATTTTTTATTGCTCGATATCTATTAACAATGCTAAACTAATTTTTTCAAGATGGACATTTTCATATTTAACTCAAAAAATTGTTTTGTAGGACTTATTAAAATTCTTGAAATACTATTAATTCTCGATCAACTGATATATGATTGATTTTTTTCTCTTTTTGTATTTGGACATTTAATCAGCCTATTCGATTTTAGTTTATGCGATAGATAGGACATTCTCATTAAAATTAGTCAAATTTACTCATGAATTTATGAAGTTCTTTTTCTTCACTTTTAAATATTTTCTTAATTATTTCTTTCACAGCGCAATATTTTTTGCAATTAAATAAAGGTCGTAGTTATTTTCATATGGTAGTGAGTTTCACCTACGATAAAACTTGAAGTAATTATGAATTAAAGTCTTGGTTCCAGTGATTCCATCGTGTAGAATAGCAGGGTTAGCTGTAAATTAAGCTTGCCTTATAACATAATCTTCACGAAATGTAGTATGGAATTTAAGAATATAAGTTCCAGCTCTGATGTCGTCTTGGTTACGTATCACGATGTCGTCTTCGTCACTTGACGAGGACGACACCTGAACTGGCACTTCCTTTCCCAAACTTCCTCTCTATTCCAAGAGAGCACTATATATATATATATATATATATATATATCATCTAATTTAGTTCAAAAAGATACCCCTGAATTGTTTGAAATTCGAAAAGATTTTAAATGTTATTCGCACCAATTTTGTATTTTATTTCTCTTCAACCATCATAAAAAACAGATACAAGTTTTTAACTGATTTTTAAGTGCACTTATTTTTGCTTATTTCACAATAGTTATTCATACATATTTACTTGTTCCTTTAAAAAATAATAATACTTTGTAATTATAAAGTACTTTCTGAAATCAGTATTAAATAGACTAGAGATTATGAATTGTTCGTTAAAATATTGAGATTAAGATTGTACTAAAAGCATTTTTAACTTATCTATGAATGAAATTATTAGTATAAGATTCTATTTTTAACAAAGTGCTTAGATATATATATATATATATATATATATATATATATATATACATTCTTGGAATAATTGCAGTAGGAACATTTTTATGTAATTACCTTTGTACTTCTTAGAAAATGTATTAACTTTTTGTAAGTTATATTTTAATGTGAATATTTTCAAAGCGAGTTAACATAAATGCATATTTCAATTTTAATATAGATTGTATTAAAATTTTAAAGATAATAAAGATTTCTTATATACTAAAGTATTAAAAATGGTATTGGTAAAATTTAAAACCTGAACAACATTTGAAACTGAGACCGCCATTTTTAACATAACGAAAAACAAACGATCAGGGGCATACAATCAGAATCAGATACATTTACATCATTAGTTTATATTTAGAAATGAAATATGAAAGTAATTACCATTTATTTGCATTTTATTATTCTAACTTGAAGCCTTTTAAGTTACTTTAGCAGTACAGAATATATTTATATAATTAATTGTGTTTCATAATGGCTCATTATCTAGGAATTTCTCTAATTTCTCTCAAATTTCTTTCATTTTTATAGTACTAGAAAAACTATTTTTGACTAAGTTTATATTTTTCGAATAAGATGTTAATTATTGTTTTGGATTATTCTGGTACAAATCACTAAGAGAAATTTAATTTTTGATAAATAAACCATAATAATTGAAATTATTCTTCAAGGCAAAGTAAAACCTTTTGTCCTTTCCTTCGAGAAACAATGGTCAATAATTATTTATCTGAATGAATGAATTGAATGCACACTATTACTTCTTTTGCTATTTTTTCATAAATATTTCTTTGAATATGTTATCATTCTTTTGTTTACCGCACACACACATAAACAAGCATTAACCCCCAAAAATCCTAAAATTTCCTTATTATCATTATTTCTTTCCCCATTATCATTATTCTTTTGATAATATTTTTGTAAACTTGTACATCTCTTCTTATTTTAATTTCATTTTATCAGTAACGAAAATCTGCAATATTTTCCAATACACTGCAGACAAACAAAAGATTACTTTAGTAGTAGCTATCCAATAGAAATTAATGGACATCAAAGAGATGAAACTAAGGTTATCTCATACTATAAGTAATGGGATGTTCATTTTAAATTACTGTAGAAAGCGAAATATTTCAAGAAAAGATGTGATGTAAGTAGGTTGTTGTAAAAATTCTATGGGGAAAGAGGACATTCCCCTTTGAAGAATGTCATGGCAACAAAGCAACGAATGACAGGATTGCAAATTGAAAATACAACCCAATTAGTTCCTACCCAGATGATCTCCCCTACCGAGAAGAATCCCTTAAAATATTCAATTAATTTTACTTTCAAGTTTGATTTAAAATTCAGTTTCCATTCATCTTCACTGTGTAAATCAAATAAAAAACTTTAAATAAATGAAAAAATGTATTCGAGACAATTGTTATAATAATGTTTCGACTCAGATTAGTTGTATATTGGATACAACAATTGAAACGACTGAATAAAAGAAATGTGTGCAAGCACTTATAAAATTCTTTTAAGAATACTCCTTCATACTATTTACATGCGTGTATTTAATATTAATACTCAAGTTCAATTTAAGATGTCTGAGACAGATTGTCAGTTGATATCTTTATTAAAATGAGTATAACAAAGTATATTAAAACTTTTTCCAAAAACTCAGCTAATATTTATTTAAAATAAATTTACTTAAAGTTCTTATTTTTTTTTTTTATTTATATTCAAAAACATTTAAGATTCGGAATATTTATTTTTGAAGTCAGTTATATCTTTGAATAGCAAGTGGAGTACAATCCTTGATTAAATCTCAAGATTAATAAGATTTATTCATCAAAACAAGCATTTTCACATGAAAACAAAACAAATTAAAATTGACAGTCAATATATACTTAATACTATTAATTCTACAAAGGTAATAAATACATAAATTTAAAATATGTGTGTGTGGTATATTCTCAAAAATAAATTAATCTAATTAGTGGATAAGGATTAATAATTCTGTTAAACAAAATTTATTTGAGAGACCTCATATAAATGCATAAAATTAAAAAGATAATTGCGCTTAAAAAATAAAGCAGCTTGCTCAAATACACAAGTGTATGATGCTTATTGAAATTAGCATACCTCCTCTGCCTATAAAATTCAGATCGTAGCAATTCAGTAATAATGAGATTCGAACTATATACCAACTGTCATGTTACATTGTTTTATTGTTCTTCTGTTGTTCCTTTGTTTTCCCACAGCTATCAATCAAAATGAGTTTCTGAGAAAACTTAAGGTATCAGGACATGTGGGAAAACTAAGGCCCCAATTTTAGACTCTTTACTTTTATGACATATATTTTTTGAAATATTAGTACAGATTAGATTTTTTGTGGGCCTAATAATATTTTAATCATTTTATAAATCTATAAGAGAAAATTTTTAATCAAAGAGTTTTTTCCCCTTTTACTTGAATATGGACATGATTTTTTAGATATATTTCCATTTAGGTAACATTTTGAAAAAACGTTTTCCTTAGGTACACAATAAATTTTATTTCTTATTTGTAAAACAATTAACAATAAATAGTAAACCTACATTTTTAAGGATATTACAGTACATTTTCTTTGAAATAGTTAAAGCATTTTTAAATTTTAAAAGTTTTATTTTACTTTATTTTTTGTATAAAAGGTATTTCTTAAAATTTATTATTACTTAGATAAAATAAATATTTTTGGCTCACTTTATGTATAGGTTAATAAAAGCATAAAACATTAGGAATCATAGAGTGCCATACTTTTTTTCTAAATGGTATCTAAATCCAAATGTCTCAAAAATCATGTCCATATTCGACAAAGAGAGAAAAACATTTTTGACTAAAAAATTACTTTTATAATTCTATAGAATGATTGAAATTTCATTATTCGGCACACAAAAAAAAACTAAGCTCAACTTATAATCTCAAAAGATAATGTGTCACAAAAACAAGGAGTCTTAAGTAAGGTTTTTTACTATTCCCCGCATGCTCTGGTCCCTTTAATTCTCTACTTACGGGTGTAAGTGATTCTATTATAATGAGTTATTGTGTCTCAAATAGAGTGCTGGTAAAAATTTACCAATAGTAAAAGTAAAACTGTATTACCAATTATTATTGGTGTATTAATGTGTGTTTTTAATTTCTCATTTTTGATTTTTTTTCTGTTGAATGATCAATTAACGCGTGTTATTCTAGAGTTATTATAACATGTTTTAAAGTTACTGGAAATATCAGACATTTCTTAAGACTAAAAATTTCAATGGAACAAAAAATATGAATTCAATTAATTTAATGTTTGATGTATTTAAATAAATATCATATAAAGAAACATAGCTGAAATCACCAAGCACAGTTTTGATTGAATTTTATTACAGCCGTAATAACATCTTGAGGGAAAATCTTCTTAGATTAATTTTCTTAACTATTGATTCTTTTTTATGGCTCCTTTGATTATTTTCAACAATCCTAGTTTCGGTGTTTACAGCATAAGGAGGAGAATTGAATTCAGTTAATTTTCTTAGTAAATAAAAATGAAGATTATTTCTCTTACTGTGTTTGTATCGTAAGAATTGACTGTTTTCCCTTCAGATGCTGAAACTTTAATAACTATAATTTAGAGCTTACGCTTTAATACCGTGGCTTTAATAGTAATTAAAAACGTACATCATACTTATAATTAGTTTTGTCACTAGACTCCACCAAATAGACGAAAATATACTTCACACAAGATAAATGCTTCCCAAAGGTTCATATTATATATTCAATACAGGACAAGACTGCAGTCAGACACTGAAAGCTTTTCAGGAGAAAAAGTATATTCTCTCTTGATTACATTAATTAAATTGTCCGTCTCTCTTTCTCTCTGTGTGTATACGTGTGCATCTCAGAAAGATTTTTCCTTCATCTCTAAGTCTGATTAGATAACACAGACATAAGTTTCATCCAGTACAGTATGTCTGTAAATTAGAGAAGAAAGGTAGTCTTCATGTATGAACTCCATGCACTTTAAGACATTTAAAAGGAAGCTTTATTACTGATATTTGCTTACAAGTATCCTAAAAACAGATCCGTTTAGAAGGAGGACTCGTATTTTTATTTTTAAAATATTTCTGCAGTGCAGAGAAGTGCAAAACTGATTTTTCAACACTTTTACAGAATTGTTTTGTAGAATTATGGAATAAAAAATGAATATATATATATAAGAAGAAACGAGTAACCCATATATATATATATATATATATATATATATATATATATATATATATATATATCAAACTCAATATTTCACTATTAATTCACTAACAAGCGCAAAATAAAATATTTGTATACTTTATTTTTAAACTAGGAAACGGTACTCTTTTTTTCATAGTTTTAAGTACCTTGCAATAAAATTGAAGATAAATCCGTATAAGTATAGTACTTATCAATCGTTATTACACATTGTTTTCCTGAATAATGTATTTTTAATTTATTTCATAGAGGACAGCTACTATATGAATTTTTATTGCTTTGAAAATATGGTATTTTAAATTACGCGTACAAACTTAATTATCTACTACTGTATCTCACATAGGGTTTCTGATTCTTAAGTTTTCTAATATTGTAGAAATTGAACAATTGTATATGTTACAACATCAACCCTAATTTACATTACGTAATACTTATTGTGGATTGGAAGGATGTTTAGTGAAATACAATTTAAAAATTTAGTACCATTGAAGATTCCACATATATTTATTGAAAATATTTAAAATCATCTTAAGCTATTTTCTTCATGCGATCTTCAAAGAATCACTAATTTAAATATCAAAATAATATTTTTAAGTAGGCTCTTTTTGCATATAAAATTTTTATTTTTTTGTAAAATGTTTAATATCGTAGTTTTCCGCAGTGCTATGATAAGTAAATAAATTGAAGCTCTATATTTGGGGTTGTATGATTATGAGAAAAAGTTTTGAAATGATTATTCATTTTTTCAAAATCTTTCATTCCTCGTGATTTCTTAAAAAATATACAATGGTTCTTAAAAATTTCGATTTATTTTTAAAATCTTTTATTTTATTTTTATAAAATAACTTATGACTTTAAAATAAACTTATATTTTTATTTTAAGCTAACTTTTAGATTAAACATAGCCTTCCCATTTTTAGGTACATTTCAAATTAAATTTTTAGCATAGAGTAAAATATTCGTTCCGTTATTAGAGAAACTAACCAACTATTCGAGTAAGTAAGTTAAATGATGAATAAAGGAAGCCCATTTCGTCAACGTCCAGAATTACATGAGAATCACTTATTAATTCCCACATGAAACAAAGTCCCTGTTGAAACAGCATAATTAATCTTCGGAGATATGGGACTAGAAACTTGGTGAGAGAGAGAGGGAGAATTGTTAGTTGGCGTGTTTGGCGAATCCTCGGTTGGCAGTGTTTCGATCAGGAGGCGAGTACAGCAGCCTCAGGAGGAGCGCTAAGAGACGCTTCGATTGGTCCTAGAGAGCAAAGAGAGCAGAGGGGAGGTGTCACCTGGAAGGGCTCACTTCTCTCAAAGGGAAGAAGCTCCTCCACTTGGGAGCTTTCGGATAAAGAAAGTTTTCGCAAATTTAGAGATAAGTTGGCGAGCGAAATTATTACTAAAAAAGAGAAAGAGAGAGGCGGAGCTTCTCAGCTTCAATTCAAAACCCGGGATTTTTCTGAAATCAAATAATTTCTGAAAAATACAGAAAGTCAAATTCCTAAAAACTCTGAGTTTATACATTTACTTTTCATTTAATTTCTGAATTTCTTTTTAAACTCTAATAAAGCAATAGCTACTTTCATGAATAGCTCAAATAATGAAATTTCGTGGTAAACATTTTTAGCAATACTATTTTCGGACTGTGTGTTTTGATAAAAAAAAAAACTATTGGACACATAATGATTAGATATTTGATCAATGTAATTAATTGTAAACTTTTTTTCTCTTATCACTGAATCCTTTACAATACATTTAATTCGATTCCTTTCATTTTATTTGAATATATTAGAAAATTATAAATTTAGTTTCTTCAAGACAAAATCGGCTTAATGTAACTTGAGTTAACGGTGATATCTTAATATTTTATTTCAATATGTGACGTATCGTAGTATTCTTTAAGCTAAAAAAATGTCATACATATAATTTTATTTTGACGGGTACCCTGACTTTTTACACGTTTATAGTGACAAATATTTGTATTTATTTTTTTAAAAAAAGCTATTAAGGAAAAATTAAGACAATATTGAGGTAGCGATCCGAAACTCATACTCTTCCGTGCGTCATTAGTTCAAGACCAGAATAAATGAAATTGATTTTAAAGTGATGTACCTGGTGTTTTTTTGAAAAATTCAGTAAATATTTCAGTCCCTTACTGATATTTACAAGCAAAAAATACTATCACAGCTAATCAGATTTAAGGTAAAAAAATTTACAAAACCCAGGCAAAGCTCTAAAAAATTAGAGAAAACTATTTTTGTAAAATTAAAAAAAATATTTTTAAAAATTATTTTAGTAAGATTTTGGAATAGTTTCACTTACTATTTTGCTTATAAATTAACAATTTCTAATTGATGGATGGAGCTCCATATTTGGATAACTTCTCACTTTCCTGAGATCGTTACAGCGATGAAATTATCATCCTACATGTGCGTCTGTTCCTAGAAGCTATTAGTCCATAAATTTTTTTTGGGAATGACAATGCAAGCTGTTGAGGATTTTCTAGAAAGAAAGAACATGTGTGGGATGCTTTGGTCAGACGCCTGGCAGCAAAATCGTATTCTCCGGAAAATACCAGACAGATAGAACAGATGCTCCTCGAGGAGTGACAATTCTCACCTCAAGAACTGCTGGATAGTTTGGTATTGAGTAATAACATACTGTGTCATGCAACCATTGTAGTTAAGAGAGGTCATATCCCTTACTTAGGGACTTTGGTTTGCTGTTCTTTCTCATGACTAAACATTGATTTTTACTTGCAGTATTCTGTCAATAAAAATTTTTTTTCTGAATTTTACCAAAATGCATGCGTACCATTCATTTTTTTGCTACCTATGCTTTCTTCGACCTTTAAGTGCTACATTGTGCCCTAGAGTACATTGCACACTAGTGTATCAGCACTAATATTTCTGTACAATTCAAAGTAAATTAATTCTCATGAGTGTAGAAATTGCTTTATATATATATATATATATACTTTTATTATAAGAAATACGTAAACTTAATATTGGAGCATTTCCTATTAAATTGTTACAACTTAAAATGATATAAAACTTTCAGATACTCTTCTTTGTCTGTCTCTGATTTTCCTTCAATCAAAATCAATAGCGGCCTTTTTATACACTTATTTGTGTTTAACTTTTGATTTACGGTTGTTTTTATATGCTTATTTTTAACGAAATGAGTCATTTTGACTCATTTAGCAAAATTGAAGTGTTTTTTAAGAACACTAATCTAATCTAAATTTAATGAAATATTTATCTTTAAAAATTTCATTTAAATCATTTCATACATGTGAAATCTGTTTTTGTAATACTTTTTCTGCAAACATTTTTATTGCAATTAATACAAAATTTATTGCATCTGATTCTATTGCAGAAAGCTTGAATTTTGTAATTCTTCTGTATGTCAATATTATGAATTTTTGACAGAGGAATATAAGTGTCATAGAATTAATTTCTAAAATATTAATTTAGTTTTTAGTTGATTGAAAAATAAATTCCTTTCCTGCGATGTTTTCTTAAGAAGTCTCTTTATACATAATCAAGGCACTGATAGTTTCTAAGTCTGGAATATTATAGTAAATCACAGGGGCTCTCGTAAATGTCTTCTACTACTAGTCTACGGGCCAACTACGAAAGCCTCCTTTGATATTACTACCGCTACACATAAATTAGAAGCTTAGATGTTGAAATTAACCTACGTCCAGGAAATTTCCAAAAGGTGTATTGAAAGGAGGTACGATTCTAAAGCTTATGCCTTCGACAGAATCTTCAAAATTTGTTCAGAGTTTTGTGATCGTGTCAAATCATTGTGACTCCATGATCAGTTGCTTTTAGAATTTTGATTAAAAAAAATTATCTATATTCATGTATCTCTGACTAACGGCGAAATTATTCTATGAGGGAAATTGAATCATAACCGTAAAAATAGGTTAAATAACCGAGAATGAAAAATTAAGGGGTGAGTAGAAGGAAGAATAAGTATTTTCCCATATATTATTTGAGCGCTAAAGCACCAAGAGCGACATTTTTTTTTAAAAAAATTATGTATATATATATATGTGTGTGTGTGTATGTATATGTATTTTTTAAAAAAAAAATATATGTATGTATGTATATATATATATATATGTGTGTGTGTGTGTGTGTGTGTTTTAAACAAAATTATATATGTGTGTATATATATATATGTATTTTTTTTAAAAAAATTATATATGTGTATGTATGTATATATATATATATATATATATATAGTGATAAAAGAACGTAATAATTGTTTTTCCTTCCTTGAATGATGTTAGTTCATTTTTCCTCTCATGAATCAGTAATAAAATTCCTACGCTTTCGATAAAATAAAAAAAAATATGGCTATTTGCAAAAGCTCATTTTTCGAATGTGAACTTTTCTGCAAATTTGTTTACGCTGTGATTTTGTCATTTGGAGCAGTAAAACCTTTTTAGAAAATCCACATTCCATCTCCCTTATACTGAGGCAGAGACACGTGAAAGCGTAAAACTTTTGGTAAAAATACGCTGTATGTTATTTTTCATCAAATTACGCCTCACGTTTTCCACAAACATCAGAATGAAAATGCCTCATTTGCGGAAAAATCATGCGTAAGGATTTTCTTTTATGAATGAATGAATTTTTAAATATAAATCGAAAGAACTAGGATAATAAATTCATGAATTTTAATGCGTGCGCGTCGCTTGAGAATTTTAATATAGCTTTATTTTTAATGAATAATAAATATAAGCAAACATATCACCATTTAAAATTTAATTTAATTATCTTCTTACTGAATATTGTTACTCAAAACCTGTTTCGATGAATAAAAAAGGTTGCGTAAATGCTTGAAAGGGCATTCATAGAAAGATATTTTATCTTTATTTTTGACATTTCTCTTTTCTCTCCGCATGAAAGGGAGATGTGTTGATTTTTTGATAATATATTCCTTTCCTTCATATATATTTCAGTCATTACGTGCTTGAACGATGTCACAATATTTAGAAATGTAAATATTTTATATTTTCGAGTTCATTATTTCCTGATGTATAATTTTAAATAAAATTAAAAAGATTTTTTCACAACAATTTATTTGTGTATTCTCATATTTGCATTAGGTTTTCAAAGAGCAACTCTTGAATACAACAAATACTTTGAATTGATTACGATTTGCTGAATTAGTCTATAATTTTTCAGTATTTTTAAGCATTCTTGTTTCCGATTATGATCCCTTCGATACATTTGTCGTTTCAAATGTTACATCAACTCCAATCAAGTGTAAAATAAATTCATTATGAGACAAAGAAATATAACCAATTCTTCCTATAATTGCATGAATTTTGAATATACCATAAAATTTCAAATCGCCGAGGAATCTAGTCTTGAAATAATGGCATTATTCTAAATATGTGGTTCGAATGATTATGGTAAGTGAATAATTACATATTAAGATTTCAGTACAGATAACACAAACATTGTAACACAAAAATATTTTATAGCTTGAGTTTAGACTCACCAAAACACGGCATTAAATGTACCAACTTGAACTAGTATGATCTAGTCAACATTCTAAAAATGTTTTATATTCAAAGAAAGGTCCCTATGTCTTCATTTTTGAAATAAGTCCTATTTTCTGCGCATGAGAGGAAGAAGTATCGAAGAAGGTGTTTTTCTGATAATATATTCATTACCTTTGCATGTATTTTAGTCGTTCTTTATAGTGGTATGCACTATTCAGAAACGTGTAAATTTTAAATTCTTCAATTCGGTATTTAATGGTATAGAATTTTAAACAAAATAGAATTTATTATTCCCAACAACTTATTTTTACATTAGGATTATAGAGAACATATTTTAAAGCACAATAAAACAGTTAACGTAGATTACGATTGACTGGATTAGCTTATAATTTTTAAGTATACTTCTAGCATTCTTGTTTCTGGCTACGTTCCCCGTGATATATTTATAACGTCAAATGTATCACGGGGATCGTAACCGATTCTTGTCACGCGTAAGAGTTCATAATAATATAATTTTGTGTACGTGATGATTGATTGTTTATTGAACTTCAAGGAAACATGAGGTCTATTGATGAAGGACCTCTTAATTTTAAACTTTCGTCAAGTGACGAGGACTACTTTTGAACTGACACTTTCCTTTCTAAACTTCCACATCACGCCAAGGGAAGAACTTGAAACCATGACAAATTTAATGTGCATTAGCTCTGCTACATTGTGGGTCTTAAATGTCATCAGGACTAGCCCTCTAGACTCAACGAAACCTGCGCCGTCCACGGGCGCTTGACCTTGACCACTCAGCTACTGCGATCCCCTCATAATAATAAACGTAGAAATTTAAGCAACTTTCCCTATCATATCATGTATCATGAATATGTTGCTATAAAATTTTTAATCGTTGAAGAAGTCTTGTCTTAAAATTATGTCATTACACAATATGATGATTACGTTAAGTGAATAATTACAAGATTTCGGTAAGTTTGCATAAACACTGAAACACCAAAAGGTTTTATAGTATGTGTGAAGATTCCTCGAAACACACAGCATTAAATATAACAATTTGAACTGATGTGAATTGGTCAAATGTCTTTTAGAGATATGTTATAAACCACTTGGTTTCATAGTCTCACATAACTGTCAGTTGTTGTAAGCGCCGATTCTTGAATATAATTTAGCTTAGAGATCTTAATAAATTAGCATCTACTACGATTAATTCAATAATATAGAACGACAAAAACGTTTTTCAAACCACTATTGAATAATATTAAGTTTATGGTGTGACACTTTGTTGTTTTAGGAAATCCTATCATTTTTTAAATTTTCAAACAGTTTGGTAAATTCTTTAAGGTAATTTTTTTCTGTGATCTCTTGAGATTTCCGCTGCACTTTAAGTGCATTAAAGATTCAAACATTAATTTCCAAAGTAATACAAATTTAACTTTTTTTCTTGTCCAAAGCAATTAATGCTTTCTTGAAATATCACTGAAGCAGCTTCACTGAATGACTAAACGGCTAGAAACGCTATATAATACTTTTGCTTCCAATACCCGTATATACTAAATTTATTTACATCAACATCAAAGATAAATTTCTGTTACAACCTGTATTAAATATGGTTGCTATTCCATGTAGAGCCCCACAACGAATATCAAAGTTCCAACTATCATTTCCTAAAGTACTACACATTTATCTCTTTTCCTGTTCAATACAATTAAAGCTTTCTTGAAATATGAATGAAGGAACTTCACTCAGTGATAAGCTATTAGAAATGCTATTTAATACGTTTGAGTTATTTTTTTGCCCCCACATATATATTAAATTTCTCAGTATTGATCTCGGAGATAAATTCTTGGTGTAACTTGCATTGAGTGTGGTTGCCGTTCCACGCACCGTCAATTTACCTATCAGGACGGAGAGCTCTTATCACATGTTACATGTCAGAAGCAACTTATTGTTTCTGCCATGGCTTGTTGAGTGCTTCATGTTAACCACTCCATTGTTCATGTTAGGTGATAATGTCGTTCATGAAATATTCTCAATACATCTGTCGCAATTGCAGTGGTAGAATGTTTATTATCAGGATACCTTCAAAAACTGTTCACCACGTTTGTTAAAATGTGTTATAGCTTTTAAAGTTTAGGAAGTTCTTTTTGGACCTTTTTATTATTTTGTAAGAAACCACTTGATAAGCCTCGGAAAAGTACAACATAAGAAAACCAATAATATTCTTAAGAACATTTGAGTATTTAATAATCGTCAGCGTTTGAGAAATGTTTGTATCTTATGCCAACCTTTTTAAAATTTTAATGCATAAGAGTTTCCTATAATTCACTATTTCATGTTAAATCATTATTTTTATATTATTGATTAAAGATCAAATTGAAACTTATGTTTAAGAGCATCTTTCACTTTTTTCAATAGACATTTTTAAGATTTCAACAATTTATGTCTATCAAATTTGTATTTTAAAATAGCTTTACAAAACACTTTATTTTATGTTACAAAGTAATACAGATTTTCTTTATTTAATATTTTAAAATTATGTTAATTAAAATCACCTTCACTCAAAAAGCTATCTTATATTATTTCGCCAACACTAACATGTATTAAGTATCTAAAGGTAATAATCAACACTAAGAAAAAGGAAAATAAAAAAGTGATATTGCTCCACTGAATAATAGTTACAAAACAAAATGTATTTCAGATTAATTTTAAAATGTTTGTTAATTTCATTTTTAAAGTAAAAATATTTATACTCCTAAGAACAAATTTATCCATTGTAGGGAATGAGTAATGGAGCATTAGAGGTGAGTAAGTGATGTTTGAGGTTTATGGCACTAAAGCTAAATCTGGCTATGCTGCACCAAAAATGTGTATCTGTGATCTAGACTCTTGAAAAAAACACGAAAAATATAAAAATTGGTTTACAAGAAGAAGAGTCGAAAGTAGAGAGGAGTCATTAGGGTTTCCCTGGGGCGTGACACCCGTACTTACGAGTACCAAAGACAATAAACCCCATGGGATAGAAAAGGACCACTAGGATACAGGGATCACTAGGGTATTGAACCGGGACATGATGTCCAATACTTACCTAAAAAGGCAATCTTCTGAGGGAATGGGGCATTAGAAATGGGATAATTCACTGTAGTACGATATAGTTACCCCGCTTTTCTTTTTTAAGAAGTTCCTGAGTATGACGCCCTATTCATCCCAAAAGACCGTCGCCATAATTTTTTAGACCTATGAGACAATCTTAGTCTTTTTTGAACCAGATTCCCCAGATGCACAAAGCAAAATAAGAACTACAAATTGAAGTGGGACTAAGCAAATTTTGATTCGGCAAAAAAATTGGTTCCCCACCAAACCCACCACTCTGAATTCGTACCTAATTTGTTTTGACTTCCTTAACAAATTACTGCACACAACAATTATTAGTGTTGATTTGTTTGCTTTTAGGATGCCGTGGACTGAAGTTAATCGTAGTATTGTAAAATTTTAATTATTATCCTTAATTATGGTAAAATTTTAAATTTTTCTAAAAAAGAATATCAAGATAGAAAGATAATAATTTTCAATCATAGTTCTTTAGAATTTTCTCTGTATTCTCACTATATTCAGAATTATACATTTCTTCCATCATTTCTAGACCTTTCGAAAACTGTCATTGTAAAACTCAGCAGATATAGATCTCTACTTTCTCCATACTATGGGTTACTTCAATCATTCCTGAAACCAAACAAATCAACATTAATCCCAGCCAGCAATAGCCTAGATCG
>BMAW01000574.1:1746876-1758834 GCA_019974015.1 Nephila pilipes | reverse complement strand
CCCCCCCTCCCCCGCTCCGCCCCCCACCCTCCACCGCCCACCCCTCGTGTGTGTGTGTGCGTCCGTGTGTGTGTGTGTGTGTGTGTGTGTGAAATATAAAATTATAAATGAGAAAAAAATTGAAAAATAAACAAAATAGCAAGAAATTAAGAAATAAGAAATTCTGAAAATTTTTAGAAAACCTTAAAAGTTTATGAAGTACAAAAATAGAGAATAATACATTGCATGTTGTAACAGGCGTTAGACTATTAAGTGGGTTATTTTAAAATTATAAATCAACCCATCAACCAAATATACAATAAAAAATGGTTATAACAGTAAAAATATAAAATGAAAAAAATTCTGAAAAGTAAAATCCAAAAAGTAAAATTAAAAAGAAAAACACATATAAAACCTAAGAAAATCTTTAAAATCTTATATACGTACACACACATATTAATTACACATTTATTATTCACTTTCCTGTTTGTAATTTTTATATGACTTTTTTATGGTTCGATTTCTGTCTTATTTTGGTTACTGTCTTATTGATTCAGTTAATTATTGGGATTTTAATTTTTGAAAAACTTCCTACAATATTTGTGGTATCAAAAAACTTATGTTCAATTTAATATATATATATACCATGGAATTGTTAAATGTAGAGGGAACAACTGTGAATTTGAAATTAGGATGGTAGATAGAATCTTTATTCAAAAATATTGTTTGATGAATCATGGCTAATATCTTTCAAATCATCATTGTCTAGATATTCTGTTTCAAAATGATACGGTGTATCCATCCCCAAAAATGTGAAGTTTGTACTCGGTATGGTAAGGCATTGGCAGATATTACATCTCTATCGCTTCGAGCTCAACAATACATAGAAACTCACTTCATAGCAATGGAAGAGAAGAACTGAGGAAATTGCTTACGTTTTCAGGAAGCTTTCCATTTCAGACAGGATTCTCCACTATCTTGCACAATAGGCAAAAATAAATAACTTTGTTCCTAATAACATATGGGACTCCCTTGGGGTCAGTTGATATGCATGGACTGTTCAAAATAGAATCTTTCAACGGAAAGCTAGAAATGGGAGGAAGCTAGAAGCATTTTGGTAGCTCGTATGTCAGTGAAATGTATTGTCTCCCAACTTTGGCAATATAAGTCTTCAGATATTTTACATTCTTAGTTGCATAAAGGAAACATATTACATATTCTGAGGCGTAGTTTTAAGAACATACACCGCAAATATTTAAGAGTTCCGGAGCTAATATAACGCTTAAAGGACATTCTTATATTTCAAATATTATTGTTTTAACTTCGCAATAAAAACAATAGTGTAACAATTCATGAGTTTATTATTTGATTTTAATGTAAAACTCTTTATAAATACTACAACAATCTATGTAAATATATTTAATAATCTAAGTTATTATAGGTAATGCAAGAAATATTAACGGTAGTAATATAAATTTCATAACAATTAATATAGGAATGAGTTTTAAGAAAGTACTATTTGTTGTTAGGTTGTTTTTATTTTTTTGCATGAAATAATAATATAATTTTTTTTTGTTTATTCTTTCCTTCATTGTTGTGATTGAATGTAAAAAAATTACTTAACAAAACGATACTGTCTTTAAAAATAAATATAAATGGTTTTTAAAACAAAAATAAATAATTAAATATTAACATTATTTTACAGTAAACGCAGATTTGCATTTTATGCACACACAAAATTAAAGAGTTAGATACAAGAGTTTTGTATTCAAAATATTTTTGCATTTATTTCAAAAAATGCGCAACTCTTTTTTAGGGAAGTAAATTACAAATAGAATAATTTTATATGATATATTCTTAACACTAAAGGAGGACTAATTTTGGAAGAAACCAAAGTCTTATTATCCAGTTAATATGAAAAGAAAATATTAATATTTTAAATTCGTATGACAAACAATTAAATTTTAAATTCCATAATAAAATAAACCTTTAGATAGAACATTAAAGTATTAAATTTTGCATCTATATCAAAATAAAATTTCTCATGAAGAGTCACTTGAATCATGATAAATTCTTAATTAATATAGCTGAATTAGTTATATATATATAAAATATATATATATTAATATATAAATAAATTTTTATATAAAATTTAATATAACCATATTAAGTTTTCCTTTATTAAAAATTATTTCAGTAATTAAAATTAAAACATTCTATAAACTATCCTAATTGAACCAATGAGAAAGACATATTAAACTATAAAAGAGACAGACATAAATTGTAAAGATAAAAGTGAATGAAAATGCTTTATTCATATTTAACTATAAAAGAGATTAAATTATAAATCTCAGAATAAAGTAGATTAAATGAAAAATAACAAGACAAATACCAGAAATATCAAAATATATAATTTCTGAAAAAATGTGCTAAGTGAATAATTTGAAAATAAACAAAAAAAATTGTTTGTATATATATATATATATATATATATATACAAAAGTTTTATAGCACACACATAATTTACTGTACGAGTATATGTTATCTGATATAAAATAAAGAATGAATGCATAGCTACCGTATAGTCTTGATGGTAAGAGTTTCGTTCAACCGAATGTTCTTAATCTGTAATCTTTCGCGGAATTTTTTTGGAAGCATTTTTTCCGTATTTCATATTCTTTATTTTCTTTGTTCCTTAGAAAATACTGGTGGGGAGATTTGATGTATCATCTATAAATAGAGAAATTATGCATTGAAGAAAATACGTTTTACAAAACGTAAACATAAATAAGTGTAATTATTTACATTAAATTAAGATGTAAATTAGCCTAAAATTCGTATTTAATTTATTTTCCTTTCATTTTGGTTAAGAATAAACATAACATTTAGGAGTGTTTGAGGTTTATCTAGAAATATTTAGATTCTTTTGTAAAAAAAGTACGCCTTTGTTCAGAAATTCTAATTTATCTCCCGATTTATGTAAGGGCTGTTTCGTTTCGGATGACAAAGGTTTATTCCCGTTATGCAACAAACTCGTGCAATTCATAATGTAGTAGAATAAATAACTATTAAAGGTTTTAACCCTTTACTGACATTATTATCTGGAATTTGCTGAAATGAGTCATTTGTAATTCCCAAAGGCCATCGCAGAGAGAATTTAATAGCCCATTTGATTTCACTAATTCTTTCTGGTTAGGGAGTAGACAAAGCTTTAAATCTCATTTATAAGGAAACTTTTTGCGAGTAAATAATGTTAACTAATATTGCACTTTATTAGTCTTAACTATTTTAATAAATATATAATATAGTATTCTCGGTAAGTTAAGGAGATAAACTTAAGTAGAATTTGTGCTGAATTATTTACATGAATTTATTAAATGAATCCGAATTTTTTTCTTTCTAGTATACTAGCCTCTCTCTTTCACCTCTCTCTCTCTCTCTTTTCGCTTTGCTGCTATGTGATATATTTCGTTGCTTCAGCTGCTATTATTCGAATACTTCTTCCAGATCTACATATGAATTCATCAAAGGTAAATAGTTCTTATACAAGAATAATTATTTTATAAAATGACTGAAGTTCATTCAACTTATCCCATGATACATTCCATTATAGGATTTGATCTCTCCATACATGGTAAGGAGTAAAAGTAAAAATCATTACATATATATATATATATATATATATATATATATATATATATATATATAAGATTTAGGCATTAAAAGATGTCATTTTCTGTTGAAAGAAATATTGAAACATAATTATGAAATAATTAATAATTATCATAAGAACATCCATGCTTACAAATAATGTTTAGAGAATAGAAAAAAATTAATGAGGAAAAGGAAACAATTTAATTCATTTTATTGTGTCTAATTATATATACGTAGTGAGCAAGTAAAACATTACAGATCTTATAAAAAATTAAATAAAATATAATATACCAAAAAGAATACTATACCTACAATGAGTGGCTTCAACTTGAATAGATGGTAATGGGTCAACTCAGTCCTTCATCCTTTCGGGGTCGATAAATGAGAATCAATTTTGCTTGGAAAGTTAATAGAGGTTCAAGCATCTTTTGGGTAAGCGTCGAGCTATACTTGAGGACCCTACCTAGTAATTAGTGCCACAGGCCTGAAGTGAACTGAAACGGAAATGGTCACCATCTGATGAGACTTCTTAGGTTCGGGCAGAATGCAACTTAACCTATAAAAGAGGGCAAGAAAAATAAAAACAATAAAAAGATATACAGACAAGAGATGGAATACATGCGTGTGTTGTCAAGCAGATATTGGGGCAAAATGAACTGAACCAACGATAGATATCTGGATAACATGATTTATTAACAGACTAAGAGCAGCTATACTTGACTGAGAACTTTCACAGACTAAGAATATTTGGGTTCAAATATTTATTGAGAATATTCAAGAACATTGAATTGAAAATGAAAAGAATGTACCGAAATGTTTTAGAAATTATTATAGAAATCATATAATAATTAAAAAAAAACTTTAACGTGAATTTTTAATGTTATCAGCACTGGGTTTTAAGTCCGAGAATTCTCCTTCTGTCGACGAGCTTTTTACCTTTCTACATTGATGCTTGTATGTTTCGTGGCATTACTCTCCCTTTGAAAAACAGCATGCTACTATTTAGAAGTTATTCGGGAAGGTTCTAGACTGCGAGCGTGACATGGGTCCTGAATAGACTCTATAGAATGACGACTTTCTGCAGCGGGAGGATGCACTTCCTCTAGGATTAAGTTCGTCAGAAGCAGCAGACTCATCTGAAAACGGGATATATGCTTCTGTATCATAGTAAGGCTTCATCAGAAGAACATGTATCACATCTATTATACTTCGGTGTCACTAACTGGAATCAAAGTCTTGAAATTGATACGTTACTCCGGATAGTCATCGTAGGACTTGATAAGGACCAAAGTATCTTTAAGGTAGATATTAAGACATTAGTAGTTCTCCGATATACCTAATGTGTGAAAATCCATACGATGTCTCCAGGTTTGAGGACTTGGAGTATCATTTGCAATGCCTTCGAATGTTAGTTCAAACCTTCCGCAGTCTATCACAAATTGTGATGCTTCCAGAATATCCCAACCAAGAATGATGTATTGATTACAATTTCGTAATACAATAAATTTAAAAGGTTGGATTCGACTGTTAATTTCAAAATGAATCATGCATTTTCACAGCAGCAGGATATAATTTCCATCGGCGACATTTAGGAGAATCTTTTCTTTGGTTGAGAATATAGGTTTTCGAAGATGGTGCCTGTATGGTTCTGAAATGACATAAGATGCCCCGTAGTCAACTAGAGCATGCACTTGATGGTTGTAGACAACAACTTCGAGATGATTTTTGGACATCTTTGCAGCGAACGGAGGATTTTCTTCTTTTACGGTTTCGCCTCTTAGGATGGTCGCGGTCCTTACCTTTCCTCATTGCGTCATCTGGATGAATAGCTGAAAGGTCAATGTAGAGACTGCGATCTAATGCGGAGAGTTGGAGATAGTCCTCTAGGAGGATATGCTGAGACATCTCTGATAGCTTTTCAGCTGTAGTCAGATCAATTAATCCTTCACTTTGATTCTTGGTTCGGCAACGTTTCTTCTGTTGGTTCTGTAAGCGTCAAAAATAGCCCTGCATTCCTTGCAGTAGCAAGCATGTCCCGGTCGACTACAATGGAAACAGACAGGATTGCTATCTGAGGTTCACCAGGGGTCAGTTGTCCTAGGCCCAGGCTCATTAACCGGTCGCTGCCTTTTCGCAACAGTGGAGTAAAGTGGTTGGTAACTGACTCGAGGACAAATTTCAATTCACATCTCTCTTCAGCTAGTATGAGAGGTGACACAGCTTCCTGCATCTCTTCTCAGACATTAGATTCAATTTATTGTAGTTGTGCTCCTGAAGTTTCAGTGTTTGGTGCAAGTACCCGTCGGAGCTCCTCTCGGACAATTTGCTGAATTACAGATTAGCTATCAATGACATCAGGATGACGATAGGTAAGCGATCAAATTTTTTTGGGTAGATCGTCTGTCTTTCATTTCTTCTAAGTACTGACCCCACTTTACAAATTCTCTCGTTGTCTTGAGTTCTTTTGTCAGAATTTGATATAATTCCTCCGCAATATCCGTCATGAGGGGGGACACTTTTTCATCCTTTTGCATTTGAGGATTCCTTTTATAACAGAGTCTTAGCACCCTTAGTATGTAAGATTGCTTGCTTTCACCAGGCTTTTGTGCTCTTTATTCATGCTCTTCCTCGGATCTTTTCTTTGATCATCTACTCTCACCGAATGTTTTGGTGTGAGTTCCAATTTAATTTGGTCTCAAGACATTAAAAATTCTTTATTATTCTTAAGCCATTCTTGGGCTGTTCCGTCAAGGAAAAAGTATACGTTTGACAGGTAGAAACTTCCAACTCATTCATTGACTTTAGTTATCCGGTCATACTCTTTAAGCCGCTTGTTTGGATCATGACCATGATCTCCGCGAAACATAGAAGGATGTATGACCTGTTACACTTTAGGTGTTATAAGCATGGAATTGGTTTCCGTGGCCATCTCCCTTGATGTATTGATCTTTTAGGTGCAGTATACAGCCCGAACTCAGGAGGAATATTTTGCAGCCAATTATTTCTTAAAGCGGTATGTCTTTCCGGGATATTGTAGAAGTTCTACACCAAGCTTCCACCAAAATATCACGTAGATATTGGAGCAGGATGAATTGAACACTTGATAGATATCTGGATAACGGGATTTATTAACAGACCAAGAGCAGATACACTTGGCTGAAAACTCTCCCATGCTAAGAACATATAGGTTTTATATTACTTGAGAATATTTCGAATACTGCGCTGGAAACTTAAAGAATGTACTGGAAGGTCTTAGAAATTAAGGTCAAGGCAAATAATAATTACACAAAGCGTTAAAATAATTTTTTATGTTGTCAGTACTAGGTTTTGAACTAAGGAATTCTTGTTATGTAGACGAGGGATTTCCCTCAGCGCCATCGGTGCTTGCACGCTTCGGGGAAATATATAAATATGTTTGCGTTTGTGTGTAAGAAGAGAAAAGATGGATCTCCACGACTCACAAAAAAGCGAATTTATTCCTATGAATAAGTTATAAATCGAACTTGTACTATTTAGCAAAGATTTCATTCAAGTAGGTTATTATATTTGCACAAAAAACAAAAAAAAAACTATATATGTACGTTCTCCTATCATTCAATCAGGACACAAACAACTGGTCTTCCTGCAAACAGATCTCTTTCATTCAATTTTTTTGAAACAGTAACCCTTGAAATTTACATTCCTATAACCGCTTGAGATTCACGTTATAGGGAAGCCATTTCAATCCTGTTTTGAGCAATTATATAGATCTTCATTAGTAGTCATGGCTCTTGGATGATCTTGTTCATTCTTCTGTATACGAATCCGATCTCATCAAACTGACTTCATAAGTTGCACCCAACGCTGGGCGTTACAGTACATTATTGAAGTCTCTAGTAATCTGCAATTGAGACTGCCTTGTCTCAAGTAGCCGACAATTCGCACCCAAATTACATTATCCAAGAGGTGAAAGTTACTCATTTTAATAGATTGTTTATCCTTTGTGCCTAAGATGTGAAACACTGCTTGAAAAATCATGGTGTACTTGTAATTAATCTCAAAAATTCAAATACTAGATTAGCATCAATTTAGAGGAGGAAAAATTTAAATTATCCATTTTTAACTTCCCTGAATTAGTTAGGAATTACTAACAAGTGTCATCTAATTACCTTTTTTACGCGTCTTTTAGAAAAATCAACATTTGTATAGAATAAGAGTAACTTTTCATAGCCTCATATTTCATCTATAACAGTTTTTGAATGCTTAAAAAATAACTTCAAGAATATCATTTTAATGACATAGTATCAACATATATCACTAATATTGAAAATAATATTTTTTTTTTACTTTGAACAAACTTTGATATTTTAATAATACCTTTTGAAAAAATAACATTAAGTAATTAAGAAGAGAAAATACTTCGAATACATAGAGAATATTCTACAACATCTATGTGTATATCTTTTGCAGGAAATCAACCCGTAAAGATATTTACGCATGTTTGAGGCTTATCTGCAATGCGCGTGAGATGAAGGTAAAGTTATAACTTCACTTTGAGGTCACCGATGCAATGAAGGGACTTCATGTGAATAAATTAATTATCTCGGAACAAATAAGACTTCAATACCTCACAACCACGAGCATGGGTTAAATTAGTTTATACGTTTATATAGTGACTCTATGTGGAAGCAGGAGGAATATATTCGGGTTTATGAGTTTCAATGAAGCGTGATTTTAGCGGTAACCGCCCTCAAAGAGTAATAGTTAAATATAATTTAGATTTTAGTGCATTATATGCTGTCTAAGGTAGATAAAACAGTTTCATTTAACTTCCTATAAATAATTTGGTTTTATAGTTAAATAATACGAAAGGAATAGATTTCATTATGCATTCTTTGATATAGTTACAATTCAAATTTATCTTAAGATAATAATGGTTATATAGTTAACTTGAATAATTCGGCAGTAGTAGTACAAAATAAAATTTCTTGTAAGGTAGATGTAACTTTTTTTAAGTGTGGGACGGAAGAGGAATCTGAATTTGAATTTATTTTAATACTTTAAAAGAATAATTTATGTCCGTGTAGAGAATTGCAATGAATGAAGTTTGGAGGGTGATTAGAGTTACATAAAATTTTTAAGTTATATTTTTCTTGGTTAAATAAATTTTGGGAACTACATTTAAATGCACAAGTCTTACACTGAGTATTTTCTCTCTCTGTGTGTATATGTGTGTGTGATTGTTTACGTCGCACTGAGAAGCAACACGAGAGCTACTGGACGGAGTTATGGACTTCGTAATTTTGAGCCTCTATCAAGTGACAAGGACAACACCTGAGCTGACACCTCCCCCTCCAAAATTCCTCACCATTCCATGGGAGGACTTTGAGCCTCAATAGAGTTAACGTGCATCAGCCCCGGCTACACGGCGGATCTTTATTGGCATCAAGCCTCGAACCCACGGCTCGATGAAAACAGCGCCGGCCAACCATGATCACTAAGCTACCGCGGTCAGATACTCTGAGTCCTATCAGATCTCCATATATCTACATTCTATGGCTAAAAATATCCATGTTCAAAATTTCCTAATTATAAAAATTTAAGTGATTTATTTTAACGATTATTATTTTTAAAGAGACATATATAAATAAATGAAATTATAAATCAAATGACTGCTGTTCAATAAATTTTAGAAATATTGATGCAATAATTCGTTGATAATCGTGAAAGTACGTTAAATTTCAGGGAAGTACTTTTCTTATTCATAGATAGATTGCTTATTAACGTCGCCTTTTAGAAGCAACACCAGGGCTATTGGCGGCGGACCTCGTTATTTTGTACCATAATTAAGTGTCGTGTACGACATATGAGCTGGAACCTCCCTCTCCAAACTTACAGTCCATACTAAGGGAAGGACTTAGAACATCGACATATTTAACGTGCATCAGCTCCACTAGATGGTGGTTTGTTTGTGTCACTCAGGTTTGAGACCACAACTCTATACAAACAACACTGGCCCTGAGTTCACGGTCATGACCACTAGGCTACTGAGGCCAATTAGTAGAAAGGCATTCCACTTTATTAGGAAAAAACTGCCTTTTAAAAACGAACATGCATGAAAAACTGATGAGCAAAGTGATTAAAATTCGATACAAGCTTTAGAATTGTAAAAATATAATTTAAGGTTTCTGTTTCACATGGAAAGAAAATAAAAAGAAATATTATTATTATTCAGATAGAAAACCATACAATTTGGTAATATTTTTAAAGAAAAGTGCATTCAAATAGGTTGAATTATGATGTAAAAGATATATAAACTAAAATGCATGTTTTAAAATTAATGAGTAAATTTTATTTATCTCTCAATCAAGTAAATCTAACTTTGACAGTTTCAAAAAGAAAAAACCGTCTCTATATAACTCTTTCCTTCATGATTTTAAAGGAAGATAATGAAGAGAACTGTGGTGTTATAGGTGGATTACTTTACATACAAAGTAAATATTTTTCACGAATTTATGAAGTAAAAGTGAGAAATGTAGGTAAAATATACATAATTCCATTCTGAAATGTTGAAACTTCTTTAAATCAAACTAATGCGGTAAATAAATCTAAAATGTTCTTAAAGCTATAATGAGCTTCAGTAAACAGTGCATATATCATGTACATCTAATTTTAATTGGAGACCAAAATTCGCGGTGATAAAGTTCTGTATCAATAATGTGGAATATATTCTGTATAATGTTTATAACTAAATACTAATCATGCCCAATACAAAAAAATATATCAGAATTTAAATGAAAATAATGTATATATATTGAACTAAGAATGCATTTCGAAAAAGCAATCATTATTGGACAAAACTCTTTTGAATAATCAAAGATCCAAATAAAAATAAATTTTATTGCGTTCATAGCCTGTATTAATTTATGAATGTGTTATTAAAGGGATTTTGCATATTTAGAATAGAACGAGATGATTTAGAATAGAACGAGATGGAAGTTACTCAGTGGCATTACAACCATGTGTTATAAGCATTATTTTTAAAATATTACTTTAAATAAAACACTCATTTAACTTCATAATTAATTTAATGTTACTTAACATTTAATATTACGTAACATTTAACTTCAGTATTATTTTTATTATTTATCATTTAAATTAATGTATGACTAATACATATTTTATTTATTTCACTTTTCTTAGCATAAATTCACAGGCCATGGTAATCTATAGGTCAGGGTCACTAACCCATGTCTGGCGTTCTTTTCATCGAGTCGTAGATTCGATCCATTATGTAAAGGAACTGATGCACATAAAATCTGTCTAGGTTCAAAATCATAACTTTTCCGTAGTGTGATAGTTACAAAAAAAGGGTGCTATTTCAGGTGTCTATCTCTTCACCTGATACTTCTAAATACGCAATAAACAATCAATAAATGTTAATAAACCATCAATCAGTTAATTTAAATTGAGTATCTAGAGTTAAGTTAACGATGAAATAGAATTTGAGTATCAAACCAGCTGAGGTTATCTAGTACTCAAAAGAGGATATTTATTCTTCTGTGAAAACTTGTTATACAAACAATAAAGCCTTGAATGTATCTTTCATAACAAAATTAAATGTTTTTAATTGGGAGTTTCTATATAACGAACGAAAGCGCATTCTCATAAAGGATGCTCCTAGATTTAAAGATTGATAACAGAAATTATATATACTATATATATATATATATTAATATATATATATATATATATATATATATATATTGATAATGAATATGATGATATTGATGTGTGTGCTGTGTGTGTGTGTGTGTGTGTGTGTGTGTGTGTGTGTGTGTGTGTGTGTGTGTGTGTGTGTGTGAATTTTCGAAGAAGACCTAGAAACTATCAGATTTGTATAGTGTGTTGTGTTGGTGGTGTGTGTGTGCGTGTGCTGTGTGCTGTGCGTGGTGTGCGTGTGCTGTGTGGTGTGCTGTGTTGTGTACACCTCATCTTCAAAACCTTCCGCAACAAGAAGAGTCAAGGCTTAAACGAAATTACACTATATCACGATGTTGATATAAGTAAGTGATCACACAACGCCAAAATGATAATTTACCGTAAGAAAATACAAACTGAATGGCGTTATAACCATGTGGAGACACCTCACTGAATCGCATACATGTCAGACGGTCGAGATGAGCCATAAAATCCTGGCTATGATTGTCCTCGACATCTCGTTCCACAGTTTTGTAAGAAGCTGGCTTTTAATTCGATCAAACTCATAGGCTATCCAACACCCGTCTAAAGATCCAAATACCCGATCAGTGAAAATCAGGAATCGAACCGGCCAAGAAGGAAGAA
>BMAW01000574.1:1684097-1738306 GCA_019974015.1 Nephila pilipes | reverse complement strand
AGAGTATGCTGCGTTCAGTTTACATGTACTAATTTCACCATAATAAATATATTCATTCATTCATGTAATGAATATCTTGTTAAAAACTGGAAGTTCTTTTGCAGCATGTGATCCCCTCTTACTTAAATTAAATAATTTAAAAGTCCTTTGACCCACCATAGGGTAAATTTCTGCGTTTTACATATTTAACAGTTTCAAACTATTACCAAAAGGTATATGATCTACTAAAATTATCGTTATATTTGTTAAGATTTGCTTTCCTTGTATAGTCTAATTATCGTAACTTATTTTCTTGCTAAATAGTTGTCAACCATTTCTATTAACTATCTCTATCACTAATGACAGACCTCAATAAAAGTTAAGTTTAAAAATAATTATTGGCAAAAAAATAATGCTTAAGATGAACCTTAATTCTAATTTATAATCCTGTGCTTGATCTTCTATCCAACATAACCATTAACATATAAACATGTTTTTTAATCGGAATTTCTTAAAATATTTATAAATGTCGTCTACCTTTTGCTAACCTGATTATTTTTGTTTAAATCATGACAATACATCTACTATTATACCTTCAAACGCCATGGTATATCTAATTAATCCAGTTACACTATTTTGAAGAACCTGCATCATTAGATTTTTAAATACAGTGATTGTTAGAAAACAGAGGACAGAGCCCAAATCTCTGTTCTTTCATCCATGATTTCTCTTTTAAAAATCTCTATCATTATATGATACATTATCTTTTAATATGATTTCTATTTAATTATTCTTTCATAAATTTTCAAGTATATATATTAGTGTGTGTGTGTGTGTGTGTGTGTGTGTGCGTGCGTGCGTGCGTATAATATACATTTAATAACTAAATGTAAAATCTTAGAAATCAATGAAATATAACCGATCTATCTGTCTCCATAAGCATCATAAGCAATTGTGTGTGTAAATTTTACTTCCTCTTAATATAGACAGACTATTTTGTTCATATGAAACAGAATAGCCTATAATATTATAGCCTGAGTTCAGTGAAGAAACGATTCTAAAATAAACACTTAGAGCTTACAGCACTAATATTTTAACATAATATTTTAAAAGTGATTAGTTTTATCGATTATGAGCTCGGAGGAAATTCCTATTAAAAACATATATCATTAATTTAAAATCCTCCAGATCGAGATAGAATGGCGAGTATATTTATTAAGTTAGAGTTTGTATTATTACATCCTAAATACCCTAAATTGTATCTTATTAGTAGTTTTAACTTTATAAAAGCTTACAAAATTATGACCAGATCATAACACACACACACGCATTATATATATATATATATGTGTGTGTGTGTGTGTGTAACATTAAAAGCTCATTAATTAATTTTTTTTATCAAGTAAGCACATTCGGTAAGGTGTTCTTATTGTGATTCTATTATGTATTATTGTCTATTAACAACGCACTGAGAAACAATGCGAGAGTTATAGCAGACAGACCTCGTAATTTTGAGCCTCGGTGAAGTGACCTGAGTTGGCATCCTCCCTCTCCAAGCTTTCACATCATGCCAACGGGAGGATTTATGACCTCAACTAGATTTAATGTGCATCAACCCTACTACAAGGCCGGTCTTGTAAGGTGCACTGAAAAATGAAGCAGTGTGATAAATACGATTTTGAATTATTCTAAATAAATAAGATATGTAAACTTATTACATGAAAAAACCAGAAAGCAGTCTGAAGCAATTTATGGAAGCAGGTTTTGAGCATACCAATAATGACTGTATTTTAATCATAGAAGTGCATTTATAACTAAATAATTTCTTAAGCACGAATACGTCTACAGTAAGTAAAAGAATCACAGAGTGTAATATACGAAGCATTTTAATTTAATACAGCTGCATTTAATACGTTTTGTTGTATAAGCCTTATTAATCATTACTAAGCTTGCTAATAATTTTTCTAACGAAGAATTCTAATAATTTTGAGCTATTTTGTGAATAACTGAACAAAGTCAATGAATTTTACAGGTCATAAAGCATATATCAAAGGATTTCTCCATCTTTAAGCAACTTAAAAATACATCATAAGATGAGAAAATTGCAACATTTGAGTTTCTGTTCTCATAATTTCCCAGAAAAGCAGTGGTTTCTTATATTGAAACTAGGGTAAAGTGTCGTTTTATAACCTTTCACCCCTCTTTTTACGACTTCCTCATAAAAGCAGACAAGATGAGAGGTAATTTGGATAATTTAATAGTATTGAGGACATAGCTTTATCTTCCAATCACGGTTCCATGGATAAACAACGACGGTACTTTCATTAATCTTTTCACAATAGCTTTCGATATTTATTACAAAAATTTCCTTATAAAGTTATAATTTAAATAGACTTAAATAGAATAATTTTAGAATAAAATACGTTCATTTAAATTAATATGGTATACTCTATGAGTAGTTTTAAGAGTTCAAATAAACTATTTATAAAAATATTTCTTTAAGTAATTCAAAATTCTCAATAAGTAAATAATATATTCAGTAAATACTTGCATTTTCAACATGGTTCTCTTTAAATATAAAGTAAGAGTAATACTGCCATGGAAAATTTAATAGAAAAATTTATATCACAATGACCCCTGAGCTATGACAGACTTGAAAAGTAATGTTTTCCAACACAATAATAAGTGTTTTTGTACACTTTAGGTACTATTTGTAATATTGCTGACAGAGAGAGAATGAAAGAACTTGTGTGCTTCATAATCTACAGATTTCTTAATCAAAGGAACATCTGAGGCATCAAATGGAGTAATGTTTATGAGTAGGTGATAATAGGAGCAGTAAAATAAATCATTTTCGTTGTATCTTCTTCGGTATTTACGGAATTCCTGCGTATCATAAGAGAATTATTTCTGAAATAATAATAAGTGTGAACATAATATTACTTAACGAATATCCGAAGAGAAAATTCGCAAGGTTGTAAAGACAAATCCAAAAGTGAATTACGCAATTATTTCCCAAGATTTAAAATTGTTTCTTCTTTTGTAAGATGCATTAATAATTTTCAGAATTAACATATATGTCTAGAATATTAATTAGTATTTCGAAAAAATATAAAAATTACACTTTCATTCAAGTGCTCTATTATTATTATATTTTATAATTTTATTTTATTATTATTTGCTGATTTCTGCATATAAATAATTCTTTAAGAAACATAATACATTAGATTTCAATGATGAGAAGAGATTTTGCAATTAAATGTTATTTTAAAATTCTTCTTCACGCTTTTAATACAGTTAGGATATTTATAATAATGATAGGGATAAAATAATTTGGATATTTTTTCTCAATGAATATTATAAGACAGAAATTTCTTACATATATGTATATATATAACTAAAATAATAACTATGTAATATGAATAAATAATTGAAATAGTTAACTACAATTAGCATAGAATCAAGAATTAAAACATAAGCAAAATATTAAAATTATAAAAAAAACTTACGCATAATTTTTAGATTACAGAAAAAGTGTAAGAAAATTACGCAACAGAACAATTTTAAGAGATATCGAAAACCTGATAGAATAATAAAAAAATAAAAAACATCAAGAATATAAATTTTAAATCATAATATATATGCAACTAATCATACCGTATCTTTCTTTCCATTGCAAAATTTTCCATCAAATGACGCTCTGTGATATAGAATGAAAATTTAATTAAAACTAATCGATTAAGTGACAGTAAAATTCTAAAAATATTAACCTGTTGTATTGTATCTCCTTACAGGATCACACAACTGTACAAAATTTCTGAACTCTATCAATAAAAGAAGTGAGTGAAAAATCAAATGCAAAATTCCATTTTTACAAACATGAAAAAAATCTAATAAAAGCGTACAAAAATGATGAAACGTATATTGCTATTATTCGGAACCATTCTGATTATGCCTATCTCATGTTCATCAATCGGTACCTTCGGAGTATTTATAGAGTTTTAATAAAATACTCAAACGAATCCCAACTTGCAGAACAGAAAACCCGGTCTAATATACGTCTCACTTTCAATGAAAGGGTTAAAGTCAGAGAATTGCAGTCTTCAACAAACGTCAACTATATAACTTTATTCAAATTAGCTATTAAGTTTTGTCCTAGATGTTTTCAAGCGTATTTCCCTGTAACACTCTGGCACTACTTTACTACGATATTTGAAATGAGAATCTCGCCTTGTGAAAGAGCCGTAATATATGTAAATTAGCACTACTATATATGATGTGTAGTGAATAGAAGAGATAAACGAATTAGAGTGTTTTTGGAAACTTTATAACGGTTCGATCAACTTTAAGAGGATATACTGTGTGTGTACCTGGCTCGGATCCCGTCACGATTCTGATCAAGTCTACTTGAATCACATTCACTTACTTGAAGTCAACTGTTTAGAGTTCCCCAGATAAATTCCACATTATTATTTTATTTTTCTTAAACAATATCTGAATAAACTGGTTAAAGTTTTTTTGTTGTTTATTATTGCGTCTCTATGTCTCTTAATCACAACGAAGGCTATTGTTGCAATATAAATCTAGATTTTGCTTGGTATCGCTCAAAATCTTTAAAATTGTACATAATTGATTCTTTCATTCCGAGCACTGAAATTGAATGGGAGAGTGATTCTCCACGCCAGATTGAATTTAGAATGGAGATATTTAAGTTTATTATAAGATGCATTTTGTAATATATTTTCCTTTACTCTTATGCTTCATTGTTGTGGTTAAATCCCGACCTAAATTTATTTCTGCGCTTGCATCTCTTTGCTTTCCATCAATACAAAATTCTGTCAAAAATTTCCGCCTCCTTAATTTTAAGCATCTTTATTGAAGTAGATAGTTTCCAAACTATTCTATTGAAAGCAACTACTAATTTTACTCTAAGCAGTAAACTCCGCTTAGAAACTTTATCGACTGCTAAAAGGATGGTCTTTTCAGCGGATAACTGCGTTATACTTTCAGCGTAGATCATTTCGACTCTCTTAGATTATTAAGATATATTTATACATCCTCAGGAAAGGGAGAAATCACGATCAAGTTTGAAGTCTATACTGCGTTGAAGAATTATGAGGTAATTGATCTTACAGTATTTGAGAAGGTAATTTTGTTTCTATTTATTATTTTGTTTCTAACTCGTTTATTTATTATTTTGAAGGAATTGTCGCAAATAAAAATGTGGTTAATAAAAAGTTATTTAAAGATTGTTTTCTATTAATTTACGAAAGGGTATCGAAAATTTTTAATTATTACTAAGGTATAACTGAGATACTTTGATGCAATTTATTGTGCATATTAATTGATCTTTATGTACATAATGTTGTAAACTGCAGCCATTAATGTTGAATTGTTTGGGTTCGGGAAACTGTAGATTGAAGTAAACCGAGGTATCGTAAAGTTTTAATTATAAATAAAGTTAATCGAAACTCTCTTAATTTCTATTTATTATTTTTAAAACTTCTCTTCATGATATCCAACCAGTGTTATACATTTCTCTCAGTGTTTAATGACTTTTTGAAAACCGTCATTGTTGAACTCAACAGATTTTGAGTTCTATCATCTCTATAATGCGGGTTACTTCAATCGTAGGCTTCTGGCACTAAATAAATAAGCATTAATAACTATTATTGATAAAATTATGTACATAACTATTAATTTAATGAGTAGAATAATTATTATGCAGATATACTTATATTATTTCTTGATAATAATTTAAGAAATTACGATCGGCCCTCATATATCTCAAAATATCCTGAAATCAATTGAAATATAGACAACATTTATCAAAGTAAACTAAGTCAAGTATTACTGTTTCAATTTAAAACTTAACATGAAGTATGAAGTAATATTTTTTAGAATATTTTCAGATCGCCAAAAATAATTAAGGTCTCAAACTTTGTAGACAACGATGTTTGAGTCCTATTTCTTTTCATAATGACCATATGGTGTAATGGGGGCTGTGGCATTTAAAATCGACATGAACAACAAAGTCTTCGTACGCCAATGTTCAGAAGTTCAGAGAATGAAGTGTCAGCTTTAATATCATCCTCGTCACCTGATTGTGGTTCCAATTAACATGATTCGTCACGAAAAACCTATTGCATTGTTCGAGTGAAAAAATAGAAGCAATGTATACTGATAAAGCCAGAATTATAATCAGAACCTTGCGAAAGTCGAAACAAAATCCAGCTACTAAATAAATGGAGTCTCAAACAAAGTTTCATCTCTCTAAAAACACAATTTCAAAAGGAAAAATATTTTGTCAAAGTAATTTCCATTTACCATAAATATTTTAATTAGAAAAATAAGACGTATTTTTGAATACATCACGTAAATACGCACAGACAGACACACATGCATATATATATATATATATATATATATATATATATTATTCTTTTCTCTTTATCTTGTACACTTCTACTATTAGACCTCACCGAATGCATGAAAGACTTCTAAATACAAAGGAAATAATTTGATTGATCTCTTCATTTAAAGCATAGAATTTTTCGATAAGTGAACAAAAGGCGTCCTTACTCAAATCCAACAAAAGGATTGGTTCCCAAAATCGGATGTGATTGTTACTCTTTGAAAAGCATTGATGCTGTCTTCTTCCGTAGTTTGAAGCTATTTTTCCCAACTTTATAAAAAGAAGTACAAATGAAAAAGAATTCGTAATTATTTTTCTTATTCATTCAAAAAAAAAAAGAAAGATATTAAGAAGTAAAAAAATTTTGATGAGCCTTACAAAAAGTTTTTTTTTTTTTCTCATTTCATATCTGTTCGAAAATGTGAGTTCGGTATGTCTGACAATCTATCTTTCGAACTCTTTTGCAATTTTATCCAGTTTTTATGATTAATATTCCTTATTCTTAGATCTCAGACTGACATAAAAGAAAAAGATCTCTTGTAGAAAGGAAACAAAGAAATTAGTGACATTCTTCTGTTCACATGTAACTTTTAAACCGTGTTTATGTTTCATTTTTCCAGAAATAATTCCTTTTTTTAAAAAAAATTCCATAAAATGAAAATTTTCTACTATATTTAAAAACTAGAATTAGTTTTTTTTTCCTATTTTAAAGCCTCTTATTTCAAATAACTATTATTTAGTAGCCTGCAAATCATAAATTTATAATACTGCTCAAGAAGAGTTATCTCCACGGAGATTATTCAACGCCCCCATTCCTTACGTTTAAAGAGAAACGGAACTGAAGTGAGTAGAGTAAAATTCCCTCAAGAAGGGAGATAATTCTCCTCTAAACATTAAGAGAGTATCAATACCACGTACGAGCTCTCAATGAATAAATAACTAATGCTCTTCAGTTTGAGGATGTTATTATCCACTGAAAATAGCTCTGACAATTAATTAAAATATTTCAGGAAGATATTTCCTGTTATCCAAATGAATAAGAAATAAGAGAAAGGTACTTGAAATATATTTGTGAATAGCTTCTTTAACAGATATGGGCACTAAAGCTTATTTTGAATTGAGAATTGCTTCTAGGCATTCCAATCATCTCCACCCACTTCAACAATACATACATAACAGCATGATTTTATGAGCTTTTTGTTTAGTTAGCGAGAATTATACTCAGACCATCACCAATTAGTATATTACCATTAATTGTGTCGACATCATTTTCCCTTTTAAAAATATAGTATTTATTTTGTTCTTCATTTGAAATATAGAAAAAAAAATTACAATGTTGAGTATATAAATGAAATTAGAGAAGTGTTAAAACTTTTTTTGAGAAAGAATGTTTTAATAAATGAGAGATAAAAATAGGTTTAAAAATTATTATCCAGATTTTTAATTCACATGTAGAAATTTATGATTACCTTTATCTTTTAGTATGATTGTAATTATTTGAATGTAGAAAGGGGTTGTAGCATTCCCTGATTGAGATAAATAATCAATTTTAAAATAAATGCTCAGTTAAATCAGGATATTTAAAGACATTAAAAATATCTGTGATATTTCTAACTTACTGACTTGAAGAAAGAAACTACAAGAAAATTGTAATTCGCATGCACTAAGACTTTACAAATAAGTTATATAAGAACTTAAGAATTTCATTACTTATACTAATAGAAAATGAAAATGAAGAACGTGGGGAAAATATCATCCTGAAATACCTAACAAATTTTAAGCAAGCAAAATCACTCAAAATTCAATTGCTGGTTTTATCAAGTAGAATTACAATTGTCAGTAATTTAAATTGAATTAAATTTTTTTTGACAGTAATTCAGCTGATATGTAACGAGATGTGAGATACAGCAATTTAAATGAAGTAATCTTTATGATTAAAGTAGATGGGGTAATAATTAAATGGGAAAGCGATGAGAGGTACCTAACTCTGTATGATGAAACTAGTTACTACAAAGGCAGCAATCAATTAATTGTAGAATGTTTCGAGGTATTCAGTAACTTTGTGGGTATATTTGTGTATCAAAATCTATTTGTTCATTAACTCACTTTTGATGGTTAATGAAAAAAGGTCTTTATAATAAGGAGAAAGTAAATTGAAATTAATAAAAATAAAATTGTTAAGAGAAGATATCGATCTGTTCTGTGCATGAAAAAGTAATTACTGTATTGGAACGTGTACATGTGTTTATTTATTAAAACAATCATTCATGTATGAGTTAATACCTTTGGATAAATATCGTGTTTCTATGCAAAAAAATATTAAAAACTATATTAAGGGAAGGAAATTTTTATCGACAAAATACTTATTAATAATTCTGTCCATTGTTGAAGTAAAAGAAAATAATACATTTTCTTACATTTAATAATATTTATTGCACAATATATTTTCTGTCGTTACTTATGAACTCTTGAAAGCGTGATTGTAATTTGTAAATACCATTTTTGAAAAATGAATTGTCTTAAAAAGCAAAGAACTCTAGTAGTGTTAGGTTAACGTATGCTTCAATTTTGAATTTTTTTTTCTTTTGAAAATTTTTTATAGGATATAAACAAGTGATAATTAGAGGGTGCTAGGTCTAAGGAGCATGGTGGGTGCGACAAAAATTCCCAACCTAACTCTGTGGGTTTTTTTTTTTTTTTTTTTTTTTTTTTTTTTTTTTTTTTTTTTGTGGTTTGGTATTATCATGATAACACATAATGTGCTTCATGTTGAATATCATCATCCTCTTTTCTGTCAGTTCTTTGCTTAACTCATCCATTTGCTGACAGATCCTCACCGTATTGAGATTTTTGTTAAATTTTAAAAGCTCGGAATGTATTGTTTCTTAAACATCCCACCATATGCTCAGCGTTCTCGTATTCAGGCTCCGTCTCGATTTAGAGGAGAAGGGGACAGATAGTCTATGCTATAAGTAAGCCCTTTCCCATACGATGTATTCGAAAATAATCCATCTTTCATCACCAGTTATCATTCTGTACAAAATGTGCTTGTTTTTCATCTGAGCAAACAGAGATGTGTATATGACGATTCAATTAAGCAAATTTTTTCTCACTTAACTCGCAAGATATATATCTAAAATGCTTATATACCAATCCTTGTAAGGACAGAAATTATATTGTAAAATAAATATTATTAACTGTATGAAAAATATATTAATTTCTTTCACTTAACAAAAGGACAGAACTTTCACGGTTGACCTAATATATTATTTTTACATAAAATATTTGCACTCTCGATTTTCTTTTACGGAAAATATTATAAAATATAGAGCTTAAGAAAAAAATGTTCAACTTTTTCTACTTTTTCCTATAAAAATTATTTTTTGGTTGGGACTGTTCACTATAGATGTTAAAGGCTCAATCGAAAAGTATTGACTTCAATACAAAATCTTTGAGAATAATCTAAAATGAGATAATTCTCAAATCTCAAAAAAATTCTTAGCATAATTAAAATTTAATTAATGGAATATTTAGTTTACAATACATTTTTTCACAGTTTTACATTTAAATTTAGAACAATGACAGATGAACTCTGATACTTCAATCTAATTTAAGAGAAAAGAAAATGATATTACCTTTACATCAGAGAAAGAAATGTATTTGTTACCTGCCTCACATTTCCAACATAATCAATAAACGTTGCTTTGGACGATCATTTATCATAGTTTGATTTTATTTTTAAGATAGACCCATATCCTTCAAATAAAAATTAAATTATTTAAGCCATGATATTATTTCGAAATTTCACTCGTGAAATAAACAATAAGGATCTAAATTTGTTTCCTGAGTACATAAATTTCCGAGTACATCATTCTGAGTACATCATTCTCAACTTTGTGAGAATCTCTAAATTTATTTACCGCTGTGTCGAATGCGTGTGTAATGAAAAATACAATAGACCTTTACTTTAAATGTAAGAAATTTTTTCAAATAATTTTACATATTATAATTTTTATCCATTTTGGATACAAAATATCTTTAAATGATGAATTATTTCCTCTAAAATAACAACAATATTCGCTGGTTTAATGCTTGCAAAAAGGCTAATTTAATGACACATATCTAAATTAAAAATTATAAAGTGATCATTTGGTAGGAATTTAATGATGCATATGCCCGTATTATAATTAGAAAAACATCAATATTCTCAAGAAACCTTAGAATTTACATGTTTTGAACAAAGTAAAATATTATATATATATATATATATATATATATATATATATTGAATAGCCCAATTTCTTAATTCTCAGGTAATTAAGAAGTTACTTGAAAAATTAACATTATAAAAAATGTAAAAGTCACAAATGAATCATTAAGAAAAAAATAAACCAAAAATAGACAAACAAAAGTTGTAAACTGAAAAGTGATTAATAAATTAATCAAATTTTATTTAAAAGAAAAAGTATAATACTAAAAGAAAGTAAATTAAAATAAATAGGCAAAATAAACTGGTAATATCAAAAAAATGTCGTATTAAAAAACTTTTAAGTAAAAACCAAAAATTTGAAGAAAAAACAAAAATTGGAAAAAAAATATTTAAATTTATAACAGGCTATGGTCTGTACAGAGCATTATGGAATTATTAGCCAAATTATCTGCATGAAAAAAAAATACTCTTTTTCCCAATAAAGTTCTGCATTGTCAGAATAAAACAAATTTTACATACGTAATTGCAACGTTGATGTAAGTAAGTGATTACAAAATCCAACCCAAATGATCATTTAATGTAGGAAGTGAATGGAGGTTTTAGTACCTTATTAGGCCACCTCTAGAATGAATGCATGATGTAATACGGTCGGGCCTCGAGGCATACATTTCTCATATGATGTCCTGTCTCGTATGATGTCATCTCGTTCCACAATTGCTGTACACTCGAATTGAATTCGACCAAACTCGTAGGCTGTCCATCTAATCTTCCTAAATTATCTCAGATATGCTCGATCGGAGACAAATCTGGGGTTCCAGCCGGCCAGGGAAGCGTGGAAATGTAATGGAGGCAGCCCTGTTGTGTGAGGGCTAGCACTGTCCTTTTCAAAATTGAGTCCTGGAAGCCCTGCAATGTCTGGCAACACATGTGGCTGAAGAATGTCACGAACTTATTTCTGGGCTATCAGGGTGCCGTAGATCAATATTAGGGGAGACCGTGTGTTGTACTCGATGACACCTCATGCCATCACACCAGTTTTGGCAGCGATGGGTGGTTGTACAGTGAAAACAAGATTGAGACGTTCGCCGCGAAGTCTTCACAGACATACACGATTGTCATCACTACCCAAATGAATCTGGATTCGTCGCTAAAGATGACTTTATTCAATTCGGTTGTAGTCCAATCCCTTCGAGCGCGACACCACTCCAAACGGAAGTGAGTGTCAATAACAGTACACGGAATTGGCACCGTGATAGCAACTGCCTGCAACTATGCGCCTTGCGATTGTACGGACTGACACAGAGGCTCGTATTGAAGGTGCTACCTGTGTATGGATGGTGGACAATGAGATAGTTGGCGCCATGCGTGTTTGTCGTATCATGCGACGGTCTTCCCAACTGTTAATCTGTCGAGTGAGTCCTAAGCCTGATCGCCTTGTAGCACACCTCTCTCTTGCCCACTGGTCCCAACACCTCCTCACAGTAAAGTCAGAACGACCTGAGTGGAGAGCTACACGCCGGAATTGACCACCCGATTTCCATTATCCCTATGATTATCCCCCCCAGAGCTCTGACTGCTGCTCATATTGTCTCCGATAATGGCGTAATGGCATCTCTAGTTAAAATGCGCCTCTCTGCGACAGATTAAATTCACGCAAACAAGCTCTGCTTACCTGTTTCATAACCAAACGAAAACCGAAGTTAATCGCCCTTTGGAGGAGTTACACAATGAGCAATCACGTCGTATTTCTAATCATTTACAAATCTGACTGGTACTTACTTTCTTGCCCCGCTTAGTAACCATTCCACTCTTAATTCTTGGTGCTCAATTTTTTATGGAAATGAGAGTATATTATTGAAAAATTGTTATAAAACCCAAAATAGAATTGAAAAGAATCCAAACCAAAATTGAATGAAGGGGGAAAACTATATAAACACTAAATACAAACTTTGAAATAATTATAAAACAAAAATGTAATTAAAAAGTACAAAAAATTAACCAAGAAGATCAAAATTTTGCTACTACAATCATGGTGTACAAAACACACATTAAACTAAATTTATATACATACAAAGATTTATTATTAATAATAAGTGTAACAGGTATAGTCAAAAGATTATTTCCTTATAGTTAATTTATGATATTCTTCATAAGCAAGTAATTAAACCGGTTTTAACAGGAGAATATAGTTTTTAGAAAATAAACTATATATCACTTTTATAAACTACATTGATAGATTGTTAATACTTAAAGAACAATTTTTAATTTTATAAAACAATTAGTAATAAGATCAATTAAGTTAAGGTTCTTACTTTGGGAGTTTTCCGCATTATTTCTAATTTCATGAATTTTTCGCAGTGAATTGAATTAGACATAGTGATACATTAATAAATAGAATTGAAATAAAGAAGGGGGAGATAGACGATAACGACAGGTTGATATTTATTAACAAATTAGATTAAGGTATAGTAATTAATCTTTTAAGTTGCAGTGATTCTTTGTCTAAAAACTAAGACAGAAAGCTACTGTTAATTAAAAGTGTTTGAATCAAAACGAGTGAATTGGTAAGCTAAGACTTTTTTTGTTGATCGTAATATAGGATTTACGAGTTAAATTAATGCGAGAGAATGGCCTTATCTATTCTTTAATTATTAACAAAGTATTTTGTCTGGATCTTACATATCTTCAATTCGAGTATAATATTTATTGACTATTTATTTACACGAAAAGCTATTGGTAGAATTAAATAATGAGGGAAGGATGTCACAGACTTACTTAGTTTTAAGTCAATATATGTCTGCAAAACCACAGTGAAATTTCCAAAGAAAAAATTTAAAAAATAACACTAAATTGTACACTTAAATTTTCTAACCAGTAAAAATTACTAGTCCTATTATAAATATATATACGGAGGGCATATCTTGAAAAGAAAAATAGTGGAAGGGAAATAAAATTAATTAATAATATATATATATATATATATAATTTTATTAAAAGTCACAAAAGATCAGAGAGATTGTATCTTTATAAGTTTGGTTATTTCCTAAAAGAAATGCGAAATCCAGTCATTTTAACTGCTCCGGTTAATCTAATGTTAATCAATCCTTTGCAATAAAATAAAAGAATAGTTTGATGTCAATAACCAACCAAATCGAAATTATGAGCATATTGAGATTTCTCTTTATCGTAATGGTTTCAGAAACTATTTGGAAGCGTCAAAACCTCTTACGTGTTTAACTAATTGTCTAGCTATCTCTAATGCTTGAATAGAAAATCTGCTCGAGAAACAGATGAGAAACGATATGATGTGAATAGAACTACCTTGGATCATTTGCATTTATAATGATTTAATTATGTCTGATTGCGCAGTGTACACTGACGCTTTAGCTACATTAAGTTATGAATTATGTAGAATAGGGCAGGAACTGAGCATCTACTTGAATGTTGGCATTTGATGAATTATTATAGCAAAGTTAATGCGTTTTATGACTGCTTCAGCTTTTAAAGGATTCGATGAATCGACAAGGATTAAGTTGCATAAATCAATATTGCACTAAATATAAGAAATAGGTTTAGTGTCTGGAATGGAAATAAATATGAAAGTACAAAAAGGCTAACTGAATTCGAATAAAAACCGTACGTTAACTTTAAAGTTATTTCTTTTTGTTTGACTAAAGATGTTTTCATTTATTTATTTGACTCCGCATTTTGCTTGAGAATTATTTTTGAGATGGATTATAATCGACATTCCATGTAGACTTATTCGTAAATGTTAAATATTTTTTATTTGATTGCTGATTCCATAAAAGGGTGAAGTTTCAGAATTGATATATTCTTTTAATGTTATTACACGAGGGCGGTTGAAAAAGCTCCACTTTTGGAATGCGTAAAGGAAAAAGGAAAACTCAAATCTAATATTGTTCAATAACCACTTTTCATTTTTCAAAGAAGTCCATAAATATGACACTCTTCGTACCCCCCCCCCCAAAAAAAAAAAAAAAAAAATTGTAATGTAATTTTTGCGACCCATGATACCCTGTTTGCTTTCTTTGGAGCAAATTCACCAGAAGCAACCTATTGCTTTTATTTTTGCTTTGTTTCTTGATGTATAATGATGAATCTATGTCTCATAGACAGTAACAATTTGATACAAAATAACGACAGGGCGCTTGGAAGCATTGAAAACTAACCTTTGAATCATAATGGTAACACTAGAACGCAATGGTAATGCCGACTCGTCTCAGAAACGTCATCTGTCTCCAGAAACAGATACTTTTTGAAAACCCTTAGTACTGTTTGTATTAGACTTTATAAGTTTATTTTTTAAGTAAAGAAGTGAGATAAATTAAAAATATTGTGTTACCTCTTGACAATCAGAGAAATGCTAAAGCTGATATCTGTACTTAGATTTAGTTTCTTTAAAGAAGATAATCAATGATATTAGTTTCCATTTTATTATCAATGACATTAGTTTCCATTGTATATATACTTTCCGAAATCCTTCTCAAGATAAATTTATTATGGAATATACTACGTCGTGGATCATCTAATGATATGGTAGAAAAACAGATATAAATTTCTAATGCATGGGGCTTAACTATTCTTAAAAAGAAGATTTTCTTAAAAAGAAGAGAGAAGAACATTGAATAAAAATTAACTTGAAGTGATATTGATATATATATATATATATATATATATATATGAACTATTGTTGCAAAAAAAAGTTTTGCTTTAGTTTCAACTTTTGATTCAATACTCTCGTTAATTAACGTATTTAATTAATCATTTATATTTGTTATTTATTACTTTCATTGTGTGCGTGAGAGAGCGTGTGTGCGTACAAGGTGCCATAGTAAAATAACCAAATTAGTGCTGTAAAAACGTTTATTTTTAAATTTTACACATCAAATCATTATCACCTTCTATATGCAACCCTCCTCGATCTCTACACCGCTTCAGAAAAATTTTCTATAGTTGAGAACTGTAGTGGAAAAATGCTTTTGAAAGCATTTTTACTACGCGTGTCGCATTTTCCTAAGCAGCTTTCTTCTCCGTCTGTTCAGAATTCACCTTGGAGAACAGAAAATAGTCACAAGATGCCAGATCAGTTGCAGAAGGTAAATGATCCAACACTGGGATGCTATACTTGGCTAGAAACGCCTTGATAGACAATGCAGTATGCGCCTCTGCGATGTCCTAATGAAGAAAACAAAGCTTTTTTTCCTCCTAATTTTTTCTTCTTTTCTCCCTAATTCGTTCATTGAGAGTAGTAAGAACCGAGGTAGTAATGTTGTCTAAAAATTCGGTCTCTTGGAATCCAGTTCCGCATGCGTCATTTCTATGTCTTCTCAGCCATCTTTGAATGCTTGAAGCACTCAAATACCTGCGTACGTGATAGACATTTATTGCAGAATACTTCTCTTAAAAATGAATTTCAGTTTTTCCGGTTTCCTACGTTTCATAAGAAATACCCTGTTAATTCATTGCTCTTGCAAAACACCTGATATTTTCCCTGACAAAGTCTTATAGAAACGAAGGCAACGTTCAGACTAATCGGACTACTGACACTAGACTGGCGGCGATCGGGAAAAAAAAACTTTTCAGTTTACAGTTGTTTGATGTACGACTCTGACTCATGAGTATTTCGTCAGTAATATTGTCGGTGAAGCTATTTTATCATCGCATCACGCATATATATATATATATATATATATATATATATATATATATATATATACGTTTTCTATGATCTGTTTTATATGTTATAAGAAATACTTTTTCGTTTATTTGAAACGAAAAAAAATATAAGTAAAAGAGACTCAGAGAAATAATATTTTGATTATTTCAATTAAGTATAAATAAAAAAATTTTATCTAGCTAAAATTGAGGACAATTATATAATTACTATAATAGCTTTCAAAGATTTATTATTTAATAACATGTGGCTTATTATTACCTTTGCACTATGTCTAAAACAATTAACAAGAAATATTAATTCAAGTAATATGGAAGCCCTTAGTAAGCAATTATTTGCTTTAAAATAATGTCAATGAATAGTTTCTGAATACCTTTCGACACGTAAAAATGTAATCCAATAGTCACGTTTTGCTAATATGTAACCAACTATTCTTTCTTTCTATTCTTAAGCTCCAAAAGATAACGAACACAATTGTAAATGCGGTTCTATTGACCCAACAGCTCCAAATTCCCTCTCCTTTCGACATTACTATATGTACAAGAATCAGCTAATCTCATATCGAGGGAGCTCAGAATGTTGTAATTACAGGCTTAGGTTAAATGGGAAATAAATTATCGTGTTACTGTACAAGTATACTTATTAATATGCTTGCAAACATGACAAAAATTTTGTCTTAAAAAGATAGGTCTAGACATTTATCCGATTAATATAGTATTCAAGAAATGTTCCTCACTTTTAAACTAACCAAAGCTATAGTTAAAGAACGGATATCTCTTTCTTTATTTCTAATCTTCACAATAAAAATTATTTTTCAACTTTTTATTGTTAATCTTTATTTCATTTTATTTCCTTGTAATATTCATTTTTTGGATTGCCTCGCTGAACAAAACTAATATTATCATTAAGACACACACACACACACATATATATATATATATATATATATATATATATATATATATATATACTTAGACCATTTTAAAAAGTCTCAAAAAAAATTAATTTTTTAAAATTTTGCTTTTCAACAATGATAGAGAACGTCTTTCCCATTACGCAAAAATAAAGGGCTCTAAATCATTTTTAAAGTAGCAGAGGGAACAGTGAGATCGAGTTTTAATTTTAGAATATATTGACTAGAATATTGTGTTTAACCGTTGGTGTCTGAAGTTGATTTGAAAATTTAAATTAATGGTAAAACAAACATAGTATAACAAACAACGTAATAAGAATGATTAATTTTTCAAAAGTGTGAATATAATTATAAATGCAAGCTTCTGAAAGCCAGAACGTAGATTCTTATAGATTTTAAACGTATTATGCATTCCGTACTTGTTTATACTATTTTAGTGATCTTTTAGTAGCGAGAAAGTTCATCATTTTTTCATCATAACTCTTTACGTTATTTTGACTTCTGAAAAAGCTCCAAATTTATAACGCAACACATACAACGATAATGGGAAACAATGACTTAGTCCAATACAAGGAGTTGCCGGCTGACGTAAATAATGCTCTCCTTCCCTTAAATATGGCATTTTTAACAGCAAAAAAAGAAAGAAAAATAAATAAAAAATTTTGGTATACTAAGCCATTGTTTACAATCTGATCAAACACTTACCGACAAATCTGTTCAGATTTAATGGGAACCCAAAATTCAAAAAATAAGAATTAACTACATTCTATAACAAAAAAAACGACGCACCAAGAAGGAGAATAGCAACACAGAATAGCAAATGATTAAAATTTCAGAAAAATTTAATGATTTATTTCAGAGTTACATAGTTACAAATTAACAAACTCAATAAGGTGTTGACCCATCTCTAGCGTGGATGCAAGTTGCTACACGACATGGCATAGAGTGATAAAGCTACCTGATGGTCTTTTGCGATATTTCTTGCCGAATTTACCCCAATTGTCGTGCTATGTCATCAACATTCCCAGGTAGATTCAGCCACCTTCCCATCGTATCCTTGACATGCTAGATTAGAGAGAGATCTGGAGGGCCAAGGAAGTGTTTGACAAGCTGCAAGACAGATCATAGCATCACGTGCCGTATGTGGTCCGGCATTATCTTGCTGAAAAATAAGGCCAGAGTACTGCAAAATTAACGGTAGCAAAACGGGTTTCAGAATGTCGTTGACACACCGCTGGGCTGTAAGTGTGCCTCTAATGACGACCAAAGGGGTCCGTCTATCAAGAGAAATGGTACCCCGGACTAGAACTCCAGATTTAGGGCCTGTGTGGAATGCAATAGTGAAAGAAGAATCGGCTCGTTGCCCTGGGCATCTCCAGACATGTCTTCGATGATCATCAGGACACAGATGGAAGCTGGATTCGTCGCAAAGCACTATACGTCCTCAGTCAGCATCCCTCCAATCTAATCCAGCCAAGCATCACTGTAATCTTGCTCGACAATGTGTTGGCTTGAGTGGCAGGTGGCGAAGCGATTGGTGCAAAAGTAGATTTCGTTCTATCAACCGTCTGTGAATGGCCATGGTCGTGTGTGGGTAGCACGTCTGATGGTTGATAACGATGAATCAGGCGCTGGGACAGCTGATCTGACAACCGCTCTGTCCTACCGATCTGCTGTGGCCCTATGTCGACTGCTACCATCCTGACGCTGAAATCTGCCATTGTAAACCCATTTTTGCCAGCATCTTCTAATCGCCGCATTTCTTCGAACCATACGACGAGCGATTCTCCAATTTGCCCAACCTGCCTCGTTCAATCCAATGATACGAACTCTTTCAAACTGTGACAGTTGCTCATAATGAGTTCAAATCCTACGGCGAGGTATTTTTTCAGTCGTTGAAAGGTATCCTAAATCGCAATGCAACAGAAAATTTGACCATCAGATTGAGAATCGCAATGCAACAGAAAATTTGGTGTCTTGCATTTAGGAATTTATTGGATAAGATTTTATCATTTTAGGGAAGTGAATAAAATTTTTTATTTTTGCTCAAAAGTTTCTTATTACATTAATTTCCTGTACTAATTTTTTAGTCTACGTATCAATTTCAAAAATAAAATCTGTTCTTCAATTTAATATATATATATGTGTGTGTGTGTAACCAAAATAAAGTACATAAAATAAATTAAAATCAGAGAAATTAAAATATATAATTTGAAAATTTAGAGAAAACAATTTTAAAAAGCAGAAAAAGGGAAAATAATAAATTTAGACATTGTATCAGGCATTATACAAACTGCTGTTAAGCATTTAGAATTATAAATCAAACTATCCTTATCACTCAAAATATATGTTTGAAAATGGTTATAAGTCAATAATGTGTTAAAAATGTTCAAAGTCTAAATCCAAAATTAAATTAAAAGTCAACTATACAAAATGCAATAAAACACCTATAAGAAACAAAAGTAAAATTGGCAAAACGAACGAAAGTTGTAAAGCTCAAAGAAAATCAAAGTGTTTCAAGTACAACACACATGTGCAGAGTGCTTTTCGAAGAAGTGCTTAATATTAGAAGAAGTTACTTCCTCAGTTGTGTTTCTATATTTAGCCGAGATCTATATTTTGTCTTCAAAGAAGCCATAGCAGAAACTACTACAAAGGTAGGATGTTGAAAATGGTAATAGAATGCGAAATGCCCCTGTTTTTAGTGCAAAATAATCTTTCAGACTCCTGACCAAAATTCAAATAGTATTTAATACTAAATTGTCTTTGGTTTCGCTGCTTGTCTCAGACCGGTGAATTTTTCCCCTGGATCAATTGAGAGTCCTTCGGGAGTCTTAAGGAATTGACTCAACCCTAACTTCTATATCAGTTTGTCCTAACAAGAAAATACTTTTAAAATTCTTTGAAGGATGACTCAAACGGTTTCAAATGATTACAAAACAATTTTACATGTCCTTCTTCAGCTTTGTGTTAGTAATAACTATCTGCATTTCTGGCAAACATTGTTAGGTTTTTGCTTTATATTTCTGCTCCACAATTCTAATTTTCTACAAAAGTTAACTTTATCACTGATATCCAACATATGTGTATTTGCTCCTTTAGAGTTGAAGATTTAAGTTATTAATTTCTCGAATATATCAAGCAGATCAATTCATCACAAACCATCGCGAAAATTCTATTTCCGGTCTGTTTTCTTCTTTGAAATGGTAATTTCTTCACTTAATTCATAAACGAGTTGGAATAATTTCCTGCAGAGAACGACTTTGCTCTTCAATAATAGAGAACCCTGAATGTATTGTACCATGTCTTACAAAATGAGAAAAAGATTCTTGATTTCAGGGTCTCACTTGATATAATTTGTTTAAACTGTAGTTAACATACATGCCCAGACCAGGACTCCATTTCTATGGACGTCAAAGCTTCTCTTGTGGATCAGTGCAATGTGTGTACAGACACTGAGGTTTTGCTTTACAAGTGCTTGTATACTTCTCCTGGAATCTTTCCTGATTTAAACGAGCACCATCGGTGCATATTCCGACGCAATTTTTCCATTCTATGTTTGGCTCAGGTTCTATAAAATTTAAATAGCAATAATGCAGTATATTGCTTTGAGTTCCCATTATTTGCAGAAAAGTAGTTCTTCTACTACTGACATATTATCGCAAAATCGAACTTAGGCAATGAAATGAGCATCTTTATTACTATCTGTTGCTTCATCAAGCTGTATTGAAAACAATTTGTCACGCAACTTCGAGAAAAGCTGACACTGTACATCTTCAGCTATATCACCAATTCGAAAAGCAACAGTATCATTTGAAAGAGGTATGAACTGTAATTGTTTTGAAAAATTATCTCCAAACATAGTTCCTACAATCTCAATTGCTGCTGGCAAAATAAGCTCTCACCAACGGTGTGAGGTTTTTTACATCTGGCTATTTTATATGAAACTTGGTAGGATGCAATTAAAGGTTTTTTATTCACAAACAAAGTTTCTTTAAAAAAAATGATTTTTGCTTTTCATATGATTTTAGTTTTAATTCGAAGAATTATCTGGGTTTGTTGGCGTACTCACTATGAAACGTTTTTAAATGTCTTTTAAGTTTATTAGGTTTCATGCTGCCTGCGGCCAACATTTTTGAGCAAATGATACACAGGGGCCTTTCTTCTTCATTTACTTCAGTACTGGTAAATCCCAAATTTAAGTATTCTTAAGAATATTTTCTTCATTTTATTTTCGGAACGAAGCTCGTCTGTGTACTTTTTGATGCTTGGCTATAGTCTAATGCTCGTTTACGCCCGTTTAAAAAATTATCCATGAGCCTGCATAAATCTGCTGCTTTGAATATTTAATATGGTGAATTACAATTTACACAAAAACATATATAATATACGATAAATTCGAAGGCAATCGACTCGAATGAGAATTGAAACTTGCGTTTTCGAACATTTTAATTCTTCCGATGAGAAAATATTTGCTCTGCGCATGCTCGAGACGGCTTCCACAAACCATATTACTTATTATTTTTATTTTTTTCTCTTTTCTTTAGTCATGCTTCTGTTTTATTTCTTTTATTATTCCAAAAAAAGTATTCCCAGTTTCTAAAGTTAGCTCAAGCCGTCTAGGTTTACTTTTATTTACGAATTATTGTACTATCTTATTCTTTTAACGTTATCTCCCTGTTCTGCTTTCATTTTAAATATAATATTTAAATTTTCCCCGCTTCCATTCATTTCATCTGTTCACCGTTCGCTTGGCAAAATGCCAGATGTGGTTTCTCGCCAACGTTGGCTCGCTTTTATTTTTGTTTTAGCAGTTAGTTAAAAATAATTTAAGAACAGAAATCAAATATTCAAAATATATTATTGTTGTATACATTTTATTGTATGTACTTCAATAATTTAAAAATTTCCTCTTATTTTAATATTTAATTTAATAATTGATTTCTGTTCTTACTATTTTGCTGTAAACAGTGCCGCCGTTTTTATTCTTTAGAATACTTTTTTGTATCGTCTGTTCTTATTATTTTGTTTTCAGCAGTGGCAACGTTTTCGTTCTTTCAATGCTTTTGCTTGCCTAAAGAGTTCATTATGTATTAACGCTACCACATCAGAAGGTATTCTTATTAACAGGTATTATTTTATACTTTAATAATTATCCATTTGCTCTATTTTAATATTTAGTTTAATATTTTGTTTTTGTAGCAGAATCATTTGTTCTTATTATTTTGTTATTAACAGTGGTAATGTTTTTTTTGTCCTTTAGAACAGTTTTGCTTGTCTAAGTGAAGAAGACATTACGTATCGACACAACATCAGGACATATTTTTATTAACAGATATTTTTAATAACAGGTATTTTTTTTTCTTGATATTTATTATTTCTATGGAGCCTTAGGTTCAGAAATATTTTTACTTTATGCTAATTATTATTCATTTAGAATAATTTTACTTTTCCGAGAACTTATTTGTTACTATTTTTAGTAGACATTATTTTGTATAAATTTTTTTTAAATTATTAGATATCAAAATATTAAAGAATTAATTACATATTAAAAATAATCCTTATATATGTAAAACGGTTTGAAAACTATTATTCCATCTCTAATTTCACCCAGAATGGTTAAACTTATAATGTTCTGATTCTTTATAAATCTTTTTGAAACGAGCATTGTTCCTTCTTAAAATAAAACGCGTTTTTTCCCCCCCCCTAACTTTTCTGTTAAGGCACTAAATGTACTTGCTGTTTAGCCTGAAAGCTAATATTTTCAATTTAATCTCATAATTTTCACTGTATAAAATGTATTGATATTTTATTGCAGTTTTTATTTCAGGCGTTTACCGTTCTTTACATATTTTATTTTTTAAATTGTAGGTTGAAAGATGGATAGACACTTTAATTATCTGGATGAATTTATTTTTGTGTATGCCTTTTATCAAGATCCGAGGATGCCTGGACCACGTGGCAGGAGAGGAGGAATTCCATGGTTTGACAGAATACAATGTGTCAGAAGACTGATTCCCACTGCCCTTACACACTTGTATCAAATACCAGCACCTAATTTGATCCTTTTTGATTTTTATGATCCACATCCAGAGGTGTTATGTATATTTGACATTGTGGAGGGCATGACCTTAAGATTGGAGAACGTGGGTGTAACAATTGATCGAGAAAATGTCCATTTTTAGACTGAACTTCATAAGCTTGTATTTCCTGAAAAATTATTGTCTTACTCTTTCATTTTGTTTATATTCAAAATTGTCATTAAAATTTTTTGCTCTTTAATAATTGAATAAATTATTTCAATTAAAAAAACCTGTGTATTAATTGCAATCTCACGTTTTACTTGTATACAGATTTCATTAAAAAATATGTAATGTATCGTTGTGTGTAAAACTGGGTACTGGGTGTCTTGCATTTAGGACTTTATGGGACAAGATTTTATCATTTTGGGGAAGTGAATGAAAATTTTTATTTTTGCTCAAAAAGTTTCTTATTACATTAATTTGATGTACCAATTTTTTAATTTACGTATCAATTTCAAAAATAAAATCTGTTCTTCAACTTAATGTAAATTATATGTGTGTGTGTGTGTGTGTGTGTGTGTGTGTATAAAACCAAATATCATAGAATATAAGTCAAAAATGCGCTACGTATCTAATTATCAACCATCTTCACATGTAGCGTCAAATGTTTACCATTGCCAAACTGCAAACACTTAACTCTAAAAAACTATTTTTAAATGTTGCCTGGATGCAAATACTAAAAAATAGAAATAGCCAATCAAAATTTAGAGGCTAGTCCAAATGCTAAGAAAATTGAAGCACAAATTGCAACAAAAGCTTACAAAATCAAAAACTGTTATAACACCAAAAATATAAGAGAAAATAAATTCTGATAAGTTTAATTCCACAAAAAATATAAAAGAAAAACAAAAAGTTAAGAAAATCTTTAAAAACCAAATATTACGAAATCTAAAATTAAAATTAAGAAATCTAAGAGAAAAATCTAGATTTTCCGAGTAAAACTCTCCACGTGTATTACTATTACAAACAATAATATAAAGAAACACATACAGATTAAATTTCGAAAAGATATAAACTCACTATAGTTATTAATGCGTCATTTCAAGACATAAAAAAAAAAGGTTTTAAGCACTTCCAGAATGTAAACACTAAACTATAAAAATACTCAATCAACTATCAAAATTCAGCGTACACACACACACACACACCATATATATATATATATATATATATATATATATTTATATAAATATATATATATATTACGTTGCCTTTAAATTTTTTTTGCTATTTTTTTTTTTTTTATTTCATTCTAAAATACAATATAATTTCATATACATATGCAACTCCAAAAACTTTAAATAAATTAGAAAAAGTTTCATGAGAATTTATTTAGTTTTATAAAAGTGGCTTTAAAAATTAAAAATACACGTCACGAAACAATGCTTGTCTGAAACATAAATGATATCGTATTATATGTCATTTTAAGGCCCTTCTTAAAAACTTTTGGGTTAAAATTCAATTACAAAATTACTAACGACGGAAATTTATTTCGACTTTGTTTTAAAATGTTGTCAATTACTTATATCGTGGAAAATTTTCCTAGAAAGGAAACTTAATTCCGATTAATTCTGAAAATAATTCAATAAGAGAGAAAAGAAGGTAATGCAACGTAGTCGTAGAGGGGAAAAATATTTGAAATTCTTTGTTAATTCTTAACAAAACAATGCACGGAAGGGGGAAAATATGTTACATTCTACAGTTTTTCATTCTTACGCTAGCCACCTAAATCCATGTTTACGTCAAAAACGTTTTTAGACAAGTTTTTACGTATCCAGTTTCTGTCCATTCAGCTTAAATTTTACTTTTAAAAATCTTTTACCTTGCCTTCTGAACTTTCCGCCTCTTAAATAGCCATTTGAAAAACGATGGAGATATTTTTCAGATATTTCTTTCAAGAAGTTTTGGGAAAAGGCTCAAAATATCAACTTTTGAACATTCGTTTCGTCCCAACGACTACGTTTGATCCTTTACGCTAGTATAATCCGACTGGTAACATATATGGCTAAGTTCGTCGCATATTTACGAATTCAGCGTTTTTCTTACGATTGCGTCTCACTGTGTCGGAGGTCAACAGCAGGTATCGGAATTCTTTACAACGGGATGAGAATCTGACGTCATATCCTTAAGATAATCGATTCTGAAAAAAATCGATACTGTACTCAGCTCTTAATTTAAAGTGAGAAAGATTTCTAAAACGGAGCAGACTTTTCTGAAGTAAACTATCGGTGTGAGTAAACAGATTTCCAAGCGCCCTTTCAATCTTTGTTGCTTAAATATTTATAATCGGCGAATTTACAAACAGGTGTTACACGTAAAGGCTTCAAACTTTCCATTTTTCTTTGTCTATTTTATTCGAAGTAAATGGCATTTAATCAGCTTAAGTCATGTCTCTTGCCAATTGAAATCTTCCTTACTAGTAGACAAACTACTTTTAAGATTCATTTAGGTAATATTTTTAATTGGGGACATCAATATTTCAATAATATTTGTTCACTCTGTATTTATAAGACTTACGAGATACTTTATTGCGTTACTGTTCCTAACAGATTCAAAGTACTTAAATTAATTTGTAAATTAAATCTGATAAAAAAAAACTATTTTCTTCTCTATCAGTTGAGAACTTCTTGTTAAAGTTTCCTGGAACCTCTCCAAAAGTATTCAGCGAATTTTTTTTACCAACAGAAGTTGAAAAATTTCGGCATTAAATGAATCACTTTTCAACTAGATTGAAATTGCTTTAAAGGTTTGATAATAAATAATATTCAACTCTTATACTTTTTTGTTAAAGTTTTACTCGTTAGTACAAACTATCATCTGGTTATGAGAAATATCTTTGATAGCAGTTAGTTCTATGTACATATTACTTTACTATGATATAGAAATGTTAAGAAAAATGTGTTGCATTAGCTTTCTGCACTATATTTAAATTATATCAATGATGTGGAGAAATTGACAATAATAAGTAGATATGTAATTATATAAGTTTAGTTTAATTTGTACCAAAACTTTTCAACTATTGAGCCATATTACTTTATTTATAGTCTAATATGATCACCATCAAGAAATTTCTCGTAGTTACATTTCGAAATAAATATTTTTAATATTTTAATAAATGTATTTATTAACTTAATTATATTAGTATTTACTTAATAGAGGAATGAGTATCATGTAAAAAGTAATCAGCTGCATTTCAAGTGCATACGATAGAAAAAATATAACACACATATTAACTTCAAATATACAGAAAGCCTTTTTCCTGAAATCTTATCAAGTATTTTATATATATATTAAGACAACTAGCCGTTACTATGAGCATAGTTCAAAAAGTACTTTTCTTAAGACTGAAAAAATGAGATGCTGGGATGGGAAATTGGAATAGGGGTTCCCTACTGAAGTATTGTCCATTGATATTTAATTTTTTTTACTTTTTATAAAAGTCTATGAATGTGGCTCTTTTTGCATCCCAAAACATTGTCGCCTTAACTCTACTGGACGTTGAGACCGTCTTCGCCTTCTTTAGAACTGATTCACAGGACGCAATCTACTGATTTGATTGCTGTTTCATTTTTCGGTGTTAAAGTTCAATATAAGTCTCATGTACGAGACTACTCGAAGTGTCTGCAATCAAATTTTGAATTGGCTGCAAACGGCTTCGAAATGAAAATTACGATATGAATCAATATAAAATTTATTTTGGAGTCATTTACAATATTACAGCTCACAATGGTAACACCATCTGACTTTGTAACAGGATCTTGTACCTTTCTCCCTTCAACTAATCTTTTGGGCTACTTTATGGCGTTATTTGATTTGAAAATCCCTCCTTGGAAAAAAACCGTGACTCATGTAAATCAACACATTATATATATATATATATATTTCTTCTTCTTGGAAATTTTCTTCTGAATAAGACAGGGAATCATTAAACCCCCGGGAAGTCCGTTTATACTTTTTTTTTAAAGATACAAGTCGAATTATTTGAGCAGCATCAAATTCTTTGCTATCCACGAACCAGATTAGGCAACAATGTGATCTGAAAGTGTCCTCAGAAAGTGTCAGACTTTGTTTTAAAGTCCTCATGTAGCATTGTTGAAACAAGATTATAAGCGGCGCCATATTTGAAACCAATCCACAAGAAAGCAAATTAAATTTTCCCCGCTAAAACGTGTGAGCAAACTGGAGTAAAGTGAGTCTTCTTTTTAAAAAAATGTACTGTATTTTTCTCATAGACCTCTCACTGCTTAAGTAATTTTTTTTTTTTTGGTTGCATGTTGTATTCAGTGAAGGAAAAATTGTATACTGGTTCTGACCAATTTAATTCATACTGGCTCGATTTGGAAAAGAACAAAAATGTTTTTCAAAGAGAAGCTATGGAAGGGGAAGTTGCATGGTCTAGGGTGATCTTACTGCCTGTGGAACTCTTCCTACAGCATATGTCTTGTGTAAAATGAACAGTTTATCATGCCAAGATATGCTGAAACAGAAACTTTTACCTTATTTACGAAAAATACCTTTCTATTAACTTACGTACCTTTCACCTTTCAGCAAAGCAATCCGACGATTCATTGCATCTGTAGCATCGAACATTGGTTAACTTTTAACAAAGTTAATTTACTGGACTGGCCAACCTGTTCCCCAGACGTCAAACCCATGGAAAATGATTGGGGATTCCTAGTTTGCAAGATATCTGCAAATAGCTTGAAGTACTCTATATGGAACATAATATCGATAAATCTAAACTGGAAAGTATTTCTAAGAGTATGGAAAGTAGAATATTTAGCATCATATTTAAGTGCAAGAAAGCATAAAACTTTTTTCATTTCTTGTTTATATGTCAATAAAAATTGCTTTATCATTGCAAATTTCATGTTAGTTTTATATATATAGTTCTTCAAAATCGACAGAAATATTAAGCACGAGTAATAAAATGGTCTTTGACCAATTTTCAAGGGAAATCTGAGTATATTTATAAATATAGGGACCAGTATATTTGAATTAGACCTAGTTTATAAGTATTATTCTTGACTCGGATCTAGTTTTGATGTTATTAAGTAGAACTTTCAATTATAACCTTTGGTTTCAGACGCAAGTTAACATTCGTAGTATAAGCAATTATTTTTGTTTATTCTTTGGAAGAATAAATGTAGTTTAAATATTTGCCTGTATTGCTATTTATTGAATGATTACTTAGTAAGTTTCGTCGGATCAGATCCTAATTAGAGAAGCGAATCATCACAGCCTTTGCAATGTCATATATCATCAAAAACAAGTACATTTAGATCCTTCCTTCTTTGCCAGTAAACAATGTCACCATAGTCTTCAATTCTAACTGGGATTCTACGAATTTATTGAAAATTATGATAGTATGATTTATGGCACTGAATTCCCAATCATTGAGTTAGGTCACGTTTTATTCATACAGACAGGAATAATTGTGCTAAAGTCTAAATATGGACCTCCCTTGTTGTTATTGAGCTTGGTTAGGTATAACTTTTAATCATAAATCATTTTCCTAGTATTTTTAAAACCTTAGACTTTAATCAGACACTTTACGCTTGAGTTTTGTAAACTTCTTGATAAAGTCACACCATGACTTTTTTGTTTGTTTTTGTATCTCCGGAACTTAATACAAAATATAAAAAAAAAATTAAAAAAAAAAACATCTATTATATAATTAAATGAAAATAAAGGCTTTTGTGAAGAGTTTTTCTGTAAAAAAAAATAATTTAAAAACGACAAAACTCGAGGACAAATAATACTATACCAAATCAATAATCTAATAGATGGCGGAAATCCTCAATTTAAAATTTTAAGTTGTAATAAGTAAAAGAATTGAAATTCTAAAATACTTTCGCTTGCTTCAACTATCAAAGATATTTTTACTTTGATATCTTAAGAAAAAATTCACTCAGACTAATATATTTAGTATTTTATCAACGATTTTTGTTTTAGAGAGTGATTAATAATTTATAAGAAGTTTTAGTAACATTAATGCAAATAAAATGTATTATTTTTCTATTTTATTAATGGCAGAAAAATGACGTATTTGAACCTTCACTAACTACAAGTAGTGATGCTCATACACATTTTTCCCTCTGAAATATTAAATGTGTTAAGGCCTTCACTTGTTTACTTTTTTTCTCATGTATCAAATGTTAAAACTTATTTTCTAGTTTATATCTTGAAGCTCTAGACATCATTCTTAAAGAAACACTGTTACAATCCGTAAGTCATTTAAATAGGATCAATCATATAATGTTTTTTATTACTCAATACATTCATAAGTTCATTGTCTTATAGAAATTTGTATCATTTCTATCTCTAGAAAAAATCAATGTTTTGAATTTCAGTGTGGAATAAGTTAGTATTCCATTGCTAAACATAAATTATTAAAGTTCTCTTAAAATTAAATTTAAAAAAAAATTATAACCCAAAGCGCTTTAATATTTGATTTCCTTTTTAATCATAGTATGTTTTACAGAATCCTCATAAAAGCCATTAAGAAATTCAATTCTGTAATTTCATTGAATTAATCTATTTTTTCTTAATGATTGGGGATATTTGGAGCTCAATCTTTTCTGTAGAAAAAACTGTATAAGCAAATGCAAAGCTTTCCACTATTCTTAAAACAAAAAAAAATATTTAACACCGATATAAAAGCATTTTTACTGGTAAATGTTCTATTGAATCACTTGCATTGGATGCTGGGTGCAGCGGAACATTCAGAAAGTTTCCGACTCTTTGAGAAGAAAAAGAAAGAAATTCCTTTGTAAGATGAAAGCGCTGTGTCTGCCTCAAGTCTGGAATAAATGGGCTTTCCCTTATCTCTAAGCATTATTCGTCTTTCTGTTCCGTTAGGCTCATAAACATTTTGGAAGAAAAAAAGGGACAGCAGATATGAATAAATTATACTACTGGGGGAAAAAATGTCGATCTTTAAAGTTGAACGTGCGGCTTTTAAATTTGCTTACATTACTTACTTTGATAACAGTCTTGGCGAAAATGTCTCCATCCTGTAAGAAAGAAATATTGAAAAATGAATGTAATTTTATATAGACTAATGCTTCTGATAAGATGGATGTCCAGAATATGTGAATATATATATATATATATATATATATATATATATATTAATAATAATGTTCAATATTAACACTTAATCAAAAATATGTATGCAAACTATTAATAGACCATAAGGCTATAGCAATATATTATCCAAGTCTAAAATGTAATATTAAAACTAGTTTATAATTCTATAATTACTAAATAAAAAAACAAACTTTATGTAATTACATATCACAATTCAATCAAAGCAATACGATGAAGGTAACATAAATAGATGAAGTAATAAATTAAAGGAGAGAAAATGTCTAATCAGGTATTAATGTCTTTAAATTGCTATAAAAAATTTTTTAAATAAAAATACTTAAGAATACATAAACTTATGCACACGTGTATGTGTATTGTGAACGTATATTAATGGAGTAGAATATTTTTAGTTTAATTCTATGTATTTTAGTTGAAATGTATTAGTTTGATTGTTTAATTTTTCTATTATTAATTTTCTGTTCGTTTATGGTTCATTTTATTATTCTTCGTTTATAATTTTAATGATAATGTAATTACCGAAGATGTGATGGTTAGATCCATGAAAATAAATTAAATATGTTTTTCTCACTCCAATGTGTGTGGGATAATATTAAATTACATTACTTTCTATTTTGTGTTTCTATAATTCTTTTCTCTAGATTTTTTTTCTATGCTATTTAAGGTCGTTATGTATTTAAATTGGTAGTAAATTTTATGACGGTACTGTAGCCTTTTGTTATTTTTAACTTAGGATAAGTATTTATAATTTGATTTTCAGGTTAAATTGATATTTCATCTAATTCTGTTTTTAGTTCTGACAAATTTTTAAATAAGGAAAGTGAAGAAAGTTTATATGCTAAAAATAAAAGTTTATATGCTAAAAATGAAAGTTTATATGAAAGTTTATATTATAAATGCTTAGTGTTTTCTACATGTATTATAGTCTATTATAAAAATAAAAATCAACCTTCAGAATTATAAACATTCATTTACCCTGAAAAAGAATGTGAGAAGTATACTTACCAACAATTAAGGTAGGGCAAAATGTGTTATGATAAGAGAACAAGATAACGTTTTCACATCTTACACTGTCCCGATATGTGTTGATTTCTATTTTCAGAAGTTTTACGAAAAGAAATATATCTAGTGGAACGTTAATCTCGAATGATATTATTCCTGGTCCAGTCCAGCAAATTAAATATTCATTATTTAATTTCAGAATATTTAATTTCAAACATGCATTTAATACCTAGTAACTGGAAAATTTCCTTACCACCAACACTGCCAAGTTAAACTTATATGCAATTTCAACGGGCAACAATGGAAAAATTCTTAATTTCATCATCCTCTATTAATATAAAATATATGTAATTTGCAATTCCTTTTGCAAATTATAATATAAACATAATATTCATTTAGTACAACTGCAGCATGAAATGAGATACAAAAAAAAGTATAAAATCTTTGAATAGCACACTACGGTTGCTTGCACCTTTGTAGTGGTAAACATACTTCCCTCCTCCCAAAAAAGAGTCTTAAAATGCAAATTAATTTTACGTAATAAGCTGAATAAGTTCTTTTTCATAAATCCTCATCAATTCCAAAAATATTGTAGCATAACATTACTAGAAGAAATGACCCTCTAAAGGGTTACAAAAAAACCCTTTCTGTTTTTTGTAACATTACTAGAAGAAACAAGACTAACATACAAGTAAAGAAGACTGAAAGGAAAAAAAAGTACTTCAGGTGAGGTAAAGAAAAAATTATGTTATCCAGTATAAATGCTAGATTCATTGTAATTTTTAAAAAAAATTAAGTAACAGTTAAATAATTTCAAAAGCTTGTTGTAAAGTACATTATCTAAAAAAATATGGAATAAAATAATGATTCGGCGGAAATAGTGATAACATTATTGATAATTTCCAATTTAATTTTCAATAGAGTTACTACTATTTCCAACGAAATTTTTTTTGAAAAATACAAAAAACGTCTGTTCTAGATAATCAATCAATTCTTTCTTTAAGAAAAATTTGTATCAACAAAAATTTTACTCATAATTGTAAGTGAACAAAAAAATTTTGAATGATAGCTGCGTGACTAAGTTTATAAACAACATAATAAGTACATGAAAGTCGTGTCATTTTTTCAAGTTATCATGGGCTTTTAGTTAAATCTCTAATTAAAAAACTAGGCTTTTATCTTTTTCTTTAGGTCTTCCACTCTCTTTTTTTCGGGTTAGTTGGATGGTTTTATTAACGTCGCACGAGAAGTCTACACACGAGGGCTATAGATGTCTAATCTCGTAATTTTGAACTTTGGTCAAGTGACGAGGGTGACACTTAAACTGGCACACTCTCTCCTAACTTTCCCAACATACCATTGGGAGGACTTTGAGCCTCGACAGATTTAACGTGCGTCAGCCCCGGCTACATGGCCAGTCTTTAGAGGACGCGAGTCCGCGACATTGACCACTGATGGTCACGGAGGACACTTTTTTTTCATGGAAGAAGCAATTAATATTTTTTTCATTAATATATAACTTCATCACCCATTTTTAAAAATTTACAAGCAATATATATTTCTTTAATACTCCTAATCAACAATTTAAATGTCAAGACCTTAGAAATTATTGAAAATGTTGAAAAATATTAACGAATCTTGATCAAATAATTTTAAACACATTATTAAGCTGAAACGACTTTCTTCAGGTATGTACCATGTGACTAGTTCAAAAGTTCATGTAATCTGTAAAACAAATATATCTATGCTCATTTAATATTCAAAATAATGAGATATTAATGAAGCCTAGTTGTAAAGTTACACGTCTCGTAACAAGAAATTCGTTTTTCGAAATTGGGCTCCACGAAGTCCGTTAAATGGTGGATGCTACACATTAAATCTATATAGTCTTAAAATTCTTCACGTGATGTGATTTAAAGTTTAAGAAAGGAAGTACCATTGTAAAAAATTACTATTTTGGCCACTTATCTCTGATTTAAAATTGAAAGTTCCGTCATATGTAGTTAATAATACGCTAAAAAAGATGAGATCAACTAGAATTAATATAACACAAATGGAGTCGAATTATTTAAGAGCAAATCGAAAAATGCATGAACAACAATAAGAATAAATTTTTATCAAAACTGTTCAGATAATTTTTTAATAAATTTTTTAATTAAAACAGATGAATTTGTTAACTAATTAATTGGTGTCCTTTTCTGGTATTTCATAGCATGTAGTTAGAAGCATTTTTAAGTTGTAGTAGATTGTTTCGTATCCATATATGTCTGCATTTTTATTCTCATCTCGGATTGTATTTTATTTATTCCCCAAACCACAAAAAGTATAGTTTGTTCTGTTTTTTTTTTTTTGTACTGTCAATAAAACTCAGAAACTAATATTTGAGACATAAGTTAACTTGAATGTTCAATTTTATATTGTCACTTTACTATGAGTATCGTCATATTTTTATGAAGCGGAATTTTCTGAAAGGTGAGTTGTTTTCAATAATCTTTAATTATTTTAGCTGTATTCTATTATATATTATAACTTAAGTTAGCTCTAGATAAAGCAACTTCTGTCTCTGAGCGCGTGAAATAAGAATAAAATTATATAGTAGTATTCTTTCACATAAAAAGGGCATATAATATTTTTTGTGCAAAAAAATAAGTTAATTTTCAATTTGGAAGTCATTATGATATTTTCTAATTCAGGTCATTCGCTTCTTTAATCATCCTTGGCAATTAAAAATACAGTAATACCTCCCAATAAGAGACACCCACCGGACAAGACATTTTGTCCCTTCAATGGAAGTGTCATTTTTTCAGAGAATACGTACTAAAAATATAATTTAATTAGAAATTCAGGCTGTCTGAAGCTTTAAATAAGTGATATATAAATAAGTAACATAGCTACAGGTATTTATTTGAGTTTAAGGTTAATGAAAAATTGAGATTCTTAATTAAATAAGTTCAATTTTTGCAAAAATTTATGAAATGTACAAAAGAGTTTTGTGCTTAAAGAAAGTTGCTGAAAATAATCCGTTAATCGGGTTTGTTTGAAAGTATGTGCAGTACAAGTATTTTTTTTAAGTGGATATCAAAGTCACTAATGATCTTCAGTCCTTCCTTGTCACCAACTGTTATTATGGATTTGTTTTAGTTGGTTTAATTTGTTTGTTTAAACCATAGTTAAATTAAAAATTCATGTTGTATCAAGCTTTAAATAAATTATATATAAATAGAAAAAAAGTAAAATAGTTGTATGCAAAGTTTTACAAAGAACAGATTTAGCCACTCAAGGTAGGTGCGGTTCTTTTTATAATTATTATTAAATTATTCAATTAAATATAAGAATTAAAGTAAACGATGAAATATCGAGAAATGGACAATGGTGAACTTTTCCGATATTAAAATTAAAGGAAACGATAAATTATTAAACTGAATATATTTAAGCTAAATGTAGTTAAAATTAAAGCAAACGATAAAAATTCTTAAATTGAATATTATGCCGGCTACATCTAATTAAAATTGAAGCAAGCGATATATTATTAAATTGAAAGTATTTAAGCTAAATGCAATTAAAATTGAAGCAAACGATAAGAAATTGAAAAGGGATCTGGAACGCCCAAAGTAATCTGGTACGCAAAAAGTGCTCCAAATGAAAAAATAAGCCATTGAGTGGTTAACAAGTAGCATAGTCAAGGTATTCATTTGATGATGAATTTTAGTGGCCCAAAAGCCAAATGTAGGTATGCTGAGCCAAACAAGATGTAATCGTGATCTAAACGTTTTAAAAATAGGGTTATTTTTTATTTTGGAAGTGTATTTTAAGGCATCTGTATATTTTTTCATAACACATTTTTCGTTTGGTTCCTTTTCGTCTTCCTCAATGCTTTCCAAACTATTTTTTTTTCTTATCAAAGCTGGCATTATCAACTACGATTGAAATAAAAGATTATATATGATCATTGGTGTCTTTAGTACACAAGTTTTCATTGATTTCTAAATATTCTTGTATTTGAGCAGTGACAATGATTTTGATAAATTCAATCATTTCATTTTCATCAGTAATATTTTCACTGCAGGCACTCAAAAATGGAATTTCGAAGCCTGCTTCCCATTGGTCCCTGTCTTAGATTACCTTACACACAAAGGGCTAACACTGTTTCTTCTCCATTTTTGAGAACTGTGGCAAGACTAACAGGATTTTATATTCTATGAATAGAAAATATCTTTCTGATTGCACTACAACTTGCTTTTACCCAATGTATTGTTCCCCGTTTCCTTACTAAAAAGCAGTTTTCAAAAGAGAAGGATTAACTTTTCATTTTATTGTTCACTTTTTACAAAACTATCTTTAAGAGTTCACAAACTTGCCTTTGAAACCTCAAAAGATTAGTAAAGAGTGTTTCTATTTTTATTTCTACATCTATCTTATTTTTAAAGCATTTTTAGAGTACCTTAAATACAGCGCTCCTTTAAGAAAGTAAATTAAGGTTCCTATTCAAACGGACCAAGACTAAGAAAACTGTCCCTTACATAGAGGTGTCCTTATTTGGAGATGTCTCTTACTGGAGGTACTACTGTATTTTCCCTTAGAATATTATAAATGCCACGTTTAAATCTGGCTGCGGTAGCCTAGTGGTTTAGGTCACAGACTCGTAGCCGGCGGTTTTCATCCAGTCTTAGATTCGAGCCTTAATGCTACAAAAGTCTTACGGTGTAGCCAGGGATGATACACATTAAATCTACCGGGGCCCATAGTCCTCACATTGGCGTGGTGTGGAAGTTAAGAGAGGGAGTAATAGCTCAGGTGCCATCCTCGTCACTTGACCGTGGCTCAAAATTACAAGGTCGTCACCAATAGCCCTTGTGTTGCTTCTGTGAGACCCACCAAAAACAGCCATGTTTAAATAATTAAATTCCAGGTGAAACAGAAATTTAAGATTTCCCTTCATTTTTAATAAGGAGATATTTTTAACATACCCTTTATGATAACCTTAACTTTAGCAAAAAAACTTAGGCGTCTTTGTATCATAATAAATTTATTCTTGTAAGAAAAGTTAGAGCTGATATTAATTAGCAATATGATAAAAAAAATCAAGTTAAAGTTTCAAATAAGAGCTAAGTTAGAATTCTAATTAAAGTTAAAGCTCCAATTAAAAAACTGAATTTTCATAATCAGAGTCCATTTTTTGAAAGCTTTCCTTTATTCTGTGATGCATATTTAGTCTTTGTAGACTATTCAGGAGAAACTGGGTAAATTTATCACATTTATAGATAGATTTTAAATATTCTCAATATTGTTTAATGCATTAAAAATCGCATTCTTAGGATTAAATACGTTACAAATACAGCAAAAATGAGCTAAAACAAGAAAATGGAAATTTATTTTGAGCGCGTACTATTATGAGTAAGCTTTTGAAAGTCCTCTTGAACAAAATTCGGTCTATTGCTCAGTATTCAGTATCTGCCGTTACACCCATATCTTCCAATCTAGTTGCGCTCTATAATGTGCGATCTGAAAGGGGCTCACATCTTCATATTTCACCGATTTGTAAAATCACGAACAAATTTTTGGAAAGAGTAAAAAAAATCTAAACACTTTCCGGAAACCAACGTCATTTCCGGCGAAATGACGTCATCGATCACAGAGGACAAGTCATTTTCTGCCAAATGATAAACGACAAGTCTGTGTGACATGCACTTTACACGCGCCATTAGGGTTAACGTCTCCAATAGTGATGGCTCCGTTATCGAAAGTGTTATTTTCAGTGGGGAAACTCTAAATGAGAGACTGTAGTGCTATATTCGGCGTAGCTATCAGTGTCATTAACAGAGTATCCATTTAAAATAATGCCGATCCAGTTACTTGTCTGTATTATGTAATAATGATATTCCTTTTTTCTTTTTTTAATGGTTATTCCCAATTTCTAGTTAATAAAATTTCTAGATCGATAGTTAGATGCCATTATCAATAAACATACAACGGATATCGGTCACTTGATGATTTACAAAATGAAACCTAATCGGAGATAGATTGTTAGAATCAGGAAATTAAAAAGAATGGGTTTTTTTTCCCTTTGCTGGCCTTATTGATATAGGTTTTATGCAAAAGAGTTAGTATGTTATTTGTTAATTATCATTACTCTAAAGAAACTTAGATAATTAATGCAAAATAACCTATAGGAATGCATTGGAGAAAATTAGCGGATATTGATAGCGATGTTTTAATTTTTTTAAACAAAATATTGTGATTCCACTGGCTCTTAACAAGTTCAATTATGGTTAAAAATATGCAAATCCTCTCGTGTTGATTGGAACCAAATCTCCAGTCTCTTTTAACGAGATCGATTGTGCATTTATAGCATTTAAAGAGAAATATTGATCTGTAAGGCTCCAGGGACATTGTAAAAATCTCAAAGAACTAAACAATACTATTGTATATTTATTTGTACTGATTGATTTAATAGAATATTTCTCTCCACTAATCACTACTACTAATTTCTTCCATATTTTGATAGAGTTTTGTATAGGCTTTTTTAAAAAAAATAACATAATACGTCTACATTTAATTTATTGCATTGAATGAAAATAATTGAATTTATCGGAGGCCTTCCTACGGTTGTGGGATGTCAAAAAATGATTATACCTAAATATGCTTTTACGGGATAAACCACGTCTCTAAAAAATTCGAACCAAAACACATTATATCTATGGATTACGAAAGAATTACATAGGACTATTGAAAACTAATAAAATATAATGAAATGAGCCATATGAAAATTCACATTAAAATCTTAGGACTTTACGTGTTACACATTTTAGTTTATAAAGATTGCATAATGGTAAAACATGTTCATAATAATATTAATGAAAAGTGTGACACGTATATATATATATCTGATGCCAACCATAGATTTAACTTATAATTTTGCCAAAATTAATAAATTTATGTATGCATGAATTTAATTTTAGTTTTTTCTTACATCAAGCAATTAAAAGTATTTTTGCTTTTAACACTCAGTTTAAATTGCAGATTTTCGACAAAAACATTTCTGTATCAATCGAAATTATAATTCATGGAATTTCTTACTATAATAAAGAAGAAAAATTAAGCAGGAATCTAAAAGTAACATATAATTGATAAATTGACAAAAAAAAAAAGTGTGAGGTGGCTTAGAAATCTGTGAAATGTAATACAAAAAAAAAATTACTTTTCACAGAATTAAGGTCGATCGTGTTAAATTAAAAAAAAAAACTAATTTAAAAGATAATGAAGTTAAGCTCTTAATTTGTGTTAAACTAATACTGATCAAAACAGGTTCGTTTAAAAAGGAGAATTTGGGGTACTGTAATTGTTTAACGTCATTGACTTAACAACACGCTTTCAGTTCCTGTTTTAGGTGATGAATTCAGAAATATGAATTAAACAAATGACATGATTTTAAATTATACTATATTTTACATCATAAATCAAAATTGATCGTGATGAGTATAATTAAAACTAGAAATATTCACTTATGTAAAATAGAATAATCGTAATGATAAATGACTTCACTTATAAGTCCTGTAAAAATTTATCTACAATTTTTAACACTATCGTTAAACCTGTCACCCAGTGGAGAAGCCAAAGAGGATGTTCTAGAGGTCCAGGTACTCACTTCACAATTTTTAAAAATCCTTTTCTTTACATTTTAATGCATATTATGACCGAAAATGTAAGGTAATAATATTTATATATTTAAACTACTGAAAGATTATTGTATCTTTTGTAGTATATAACTGAAAATAGTACTATTTTTTAAAAAAAATTGTTACATTTTATAAATTCTAAATCCTTTTTTTACATTGTTTCGTGCATTTTGTTTCCAAAACCAACTGACTATTCTTTGTCAGAAAACTATTCACGTCTGAATTTTTTAAAGAATTTGTTTTTAATAATATGGGCAGTAATTTATAAAATTTATAAGTTTTTATACTAGTAACATATAACAGAATCTTTAACAAACATGTAATGTGTAATTATATTTTGAAGAGCTCATGTAATAATAATGTGTGACCTAAATTAATATTATAAGTGAGAATTGAAAGAAAATAATCAGACCTTTTATTTAGATAACATAAGTTCATGAAATAAAAACTATTGAAATTAATTGAATGTATCTAAATTTCTAATTACGAATATTAAGAATAATAATATTAGGTATTGTTAAATTGGATACTTCCTAATACAATTATCTGACTTTGTCCTTTGTCACAAGAAGAAAGCATTCGAAAAATAAATATCATTATTGTAATTTCTAATTAGTATTAATGCTTAAAAACGTACGATGGATTAGTAACAGGGGTTATTTTTCTATCTTATTCTTCCCGTATGTTTGAATTATTTTCATAAACGTTAAAAAAAATAAAGTTCTTTTTAAAGCTTCTATATCTTTTCAGAGTAAGTTTTCCAAAAATGTATTTTAACAAGTTTAAAGTAAGCGATTTTGTTAATATTGTAAAAATATCGGGTTTTTGTATCTTCGCAACAATCCACGATTTGTCATGTTTATTGGGTTTCGATAAGTGCTGTTTCTCTGATCTTCTAAGCTTATTTTTTTCATTTTAACAAACTCTTTATTTGTGATTTTTTTTTCATTTAACTGTGCTTGCATACATATAGCCACAAAGTTTATTCGAATTTACAATAGGTATAAATACAATAAATGAGGGCAGTTAAAAAAGTACACATATTAGCAACGGGAATTGGGTAACTGACTGTTGTATAGTTTATTGATATTTTTCCTCATTTTAAGAAGTCCTTGAGTAAGACGTCTTTCGTATCTCAAAAGATTGTCACAATACCTTTTCTGGGCAATTAGATTAAGGTGACCAGATTTTAACAATCGAAAAGAGGGATACCATTGAGAGGGGGGGGGGAATCTTGATTAAAAATTTGGTACCTAACAAATACCTACCTTTGGTACCTAAATAAATTACTTACCTAAATCATCTGAATAGCTGATTTGTTGACTTCACTTGTTTAACTAGTACTAGCACACAGTACGATGTGTATCGTATCAGAGACAGTTACCAAACTCAATATGCGAAGGCTTTACATCGTGGACGATCAACAAACTCTTTACTCCTCTCTAAAATTCTCCTCCGTTTCCAACTTTTGTATAAGATGTAATTCCTTTACAACAATGTTCCAAATGATGCTAGATCGCTAGCGGAATATGTAGCCACAAGAATAAAATCTGTGGAATTGTGCAAAGTGTTCTCTCTTCATTTCAGCTACAAAATGTTTTCGTCGCTGCCAATGCCAAAAAATGCTACTGTTTATTAAGTCCAAATAATGGTGGTCGTATTCTAGCAACTGATCAAGACGAACTTTGATAAGCAGTTCTTGATAATCAGTCCTCAACAATGATTTTTATTACTAAGGTTTAACATTATAAAATTGACAAAAATAATATAAAGCTCATATCCTGGTGAAATAGCTACATGGAAGCCGAAAACCGTATATTCCTTTCCCGTTCTCCCGCCGTTCCCTAGCTTTCGTGCACTCTTTCTAAAAATTGGGTCTTTCTTAAAACCCCGCGGGTTGCGGGATAAATTGTTAAGAATCGGGACGTCTGGTCACCTCAGATTAGATAGTCTTAGCCTTTTTTGTAGTATATTCAGTGGAAGTAACCCATTATTTTGATTGTTGTTTGGTTTCCTGTCTGTAGTGATGAATATAAGTCCCATCGACGAGGACACTTCGGCGTGACAGCAATCAATTCTAACCTATGAATCAGCAACACACTTATTTAGTGGCTTCTAACAGATGGCACCAACTTACTTGAGCAATGCAAACTGACCTCAAAACTAAGTATTTTTTTCAATTATCCTCGAGTATAAATATATATATATATATATATATATATATATATATATATATATATATATATATATATATATATAAACAAACGATTACATTTTCAGAACAATTGACTAATTTACTTCAGAGTTTAGCAGTATCAAAGAGAGGAAGTCAATAAGGCATATATCCACTTCTGGTCTGGATGCAAGCTGTCACCCGGCTTGGCATGGATTGATAAAGTTCCCAGATGGTGTCCTGCGGAGTTTTGTGCCAAATTGTCTCCAACTGTTAAGCTAAATCGTCAACATTCTGGGATGGTTGCAACCACCTTCCCATAATGTCCCAAATGTGCTCTATGGGAGAGAGATCAGGTGACCTAGCTGGCCGAGGAAGTGTAGGGAAAGCTTGCAGACAATTCATAGAAATACGTGCCGTGTGCGGTCGAGCATTATCTTGTTTAAAAGTACATTTTGGGTGTCTCCAAATGAACGGTAACACAACTAGTCGTAGAAGTACCAGAAATGACTATCCAAAGGGTCCGGCTATCAAAGAAGATGGGAATCCATACCATAACGCTCTGTTTTGGACTTGTGAGGAGTGCTAGAGTAAGGGCAGGATGCCCGCGCTGCCCTGGACGTCTCCAGACACGTCTGCTGTGTCATCAGGACACAGTTGGAAACCGGACTCGTCTCTAAAGACTATACGTCCCCAGTCAGCGTAATTCCAAGTTGATCGTTCTCGACACCACTGTAATCGGACTTGACGGAGCAAGGTGTGAGAGGTAAGTAGTGTAACGTTCGGCGTCAGCGTAAATTCCGCTCTCTCAGTCGTCTATCGAAGGTCATGTAGAACATATGTGTGCAGGTTACAAGGTGGATAGTTGATGACGACGAATCTGGTGCAATGACAGCTGCTCTGACTATTGCTATGTCTTCCCGTTCTGTTGTGGTCCTCGGTCAACCACTGCCATTCTGACACTGATATCTGCTGTTGTTGATCCACTCTTGCCAGCATCTAATCGCAACACTGCTTTGACCCAGATGTCGAGCGATTGTTCGATTCCCCCAACTAGCCTCTTTCATTCCAATAGCACGACTTCCTTCAAACTCTGACATCTGCACGTAATATGCACGAATCTGTCGGAGAGGCATTGTTATCGTCAAAGAAAGACATCCATAGTAGAAATGCAACCGAAATTTTGACCATTATATATATATATATATATATATATATATATATACATATGTGTGTGTATGTATATATGTATGTGAACTAAAATGAAACTCAAAAACAAACAAAATTAATCAAGCAAAAATCAGCTTTCTTCTGTAAAGTCACAATAATAAAGCCGGGAAACTAAGACGATGGATATTCAGAATGGAAATATCCATAATTAAAAATATTATGTTCGTGTCTTTGGACAGACAAGCGCAGTTGAACACGTTTAGCGGAACCATCATTTGCTTTACAATGACTCATTTAACACCAATAACAAAGGAATCTAAGAACTTGCACTTCTAAAAATTGTTAAAACGTAATGTAAACATACCAACATAATCATCTCTCTGTTTATATATATATATATATATATATATATATATACAGAAAATAAGAAAGTTAGAGAAATGCGATTGAACTGCTATCTTCAAAAAATAAAGTTCGATTTTGTGCACGAAATTACATGATTTACGGAAAAGTTATATCACATGTATAAAGGAAATTGTTGAAGGAGGATGGGGGGAGGGGGATTCTTAATTTGACAAATTTAAAATCAAAACATCTGTAATTAAAATTCGTGAGATTCTCAAATTCTTGTTAGCCAGTTTGAAGACTGAAAATGCAAAAAAATTATCTTTATGAAAACATAACCTAATCCAAAAAGTAAAGCAAATACATATAAAGACTACAATCTAAAAATAAATAAGTTTCAAACATGTTATGTACATTTTATCTACTTTATTTGTCGTGAGTATTTTCAACAATACCTCTTTTTTTTTTCGAGATAAGTTTAGAAATTATATTTTATGAATAATGCATTCTCTTTCTTCAGTTACATTTCCCCCTTTATTTCAATATCTAAGAAGCAAGGAATTTTTTTTTCAATGGAAGTTTTTGGAACTGGGCACAGAGATGAAAACCTTTTACACTGTTCTCGAAAAATGAAGAATTGGTATCAATATGGAAACTATTTACATTGTCTTAATACTAGTTTAACTAGGATTTTTCAGTTATGTATTTATCATTTATCAATTATGTATTTTCTTGCTTGTTTATAAGTAGCGCTTTTTTTCAACTTTGGGAAAACACAGAAGCTTTCAAAAACTTCTTTCTTTAACTGTTTTGGTAGTTTATTTAACAAAATTCTTCCTAACTCCATAGTTTTGTATGATCTTATTAAAAACTTATCTTAAAATGCTAGATTTTATAGTATTGAAGTTCTCAAAGTTAATTAATTATCTTTAATACTTCCAGATTTCGTTTCTCTTAGAATGTAAATAAAATGTTAGTTCTTGGATACAATACTTGAAGTATATAAATCTGTAATTCCAATCATGAAATTCATTTCAATTCTACTTATTTTTTATTAATTCTTTTTTTAAAGGCTAAGTATTTTTCATTTATTTTCTTTTAAAATCTCTATATTAATTTCCATTGTTCACATGACCTGTAAAATTGATGAAGTGAAAAAAATATCAGACATTAGCATGATAAACTGTAAAATGGCGTTTGAGGAACTGTTTAAGGAAGCCGGAATATAATTATTGAATGTTGATCAGGTTTAGATCAATGATATCGGGAAATTATTAGTAGACAAAACATTTACCGAATTCCTCACCAAAATCAGGTAGAAGAAAATGTGGTTGATGTGCATTGTGAAAATGTCACATAAATCAGTAAGTTGAATGCAATGAAATTGGTGATCAATCCTTGCATGTCTGTGGAAAATTTGAGTTTAAGCTATCGTTTTTTATTATTAATGAATCATAATTTATTTTTTTCGTAAATGACATTGTTGTTAACTCTGAAAATCAGCGATCGATTGCAATTTCTGAACATAGAAACTTAAAAGATTAGCAATTATTATTTTTCACACAGCAAAATGACGAAGGAAAATCAGAAAATTTTAAGGACTTTGAAACCAGATCATTTTCTTCCTTTACTATCTGTTATTAGAATTCTATACGACCCCTTATCCCAAATTGGAAGGCGGAGAACTGAGTCTCAGGGTAACTGATCGGTTTATTTGCGAGGAGTGAAAAATGCTATTAGTCTCTTGTTTAACGCAAGTTATTATCCTAAGTGAAGTTTTAAAACTTCCTTATTTGCCTCATAAAGAAACTGATCGGGAAAGTTCTCCTAAATTTCTCTCATGATACAAGAAAGTGTTGCCCTTTTGTTCTTTGTTGTTCTTAGTGTACGTGAGAAACTTGTACCTTTGATATCGTAAAATTTTTAGGTAATTTTAAACAGTCTCTGTTTTCTGGTAAAATTACTATTTACTTGTTTTACACTTATCTGATAACTTGTAAGAACTCTGGTTGTTAAAGGCTCGAAAAATATAGGAGAATGTAATTACAATCAATGTAAGTAACAGTTTATGGACTTTCATGCTTCCGAATTAAGTCACAGATTTAACAAAAAATCTGTGACAAAGTTCTCATTCCTTATGATATGAACAAAAATGTATGGAATGGAATTTTAAATTAAAATTAAATTTTTAAATACCTATCTGTTTCGGTAAAATAAGATATAATTTATTAAATATAAATAATTTATAAGTAAAATCTCTGATTTAAGAGCTGCCTTTGAAAATGATTGTACAAATTTATTGTTTATCGTTATAGAGAATAGCATTTCATTATTGTGTATAGAAACAGTATTATACACTGAAAAAAAAAGTTTAAATTTAATAAACATACTAAATGAAAATATTTCAAACTACCTTTTTTCATTTTTTAATAATTATATATGACTATAATGTATAGCTTTTAGCTAGTTACCATTTATAGGGACTATTTAAATACTCAATAAACAAAAGCTTCATTTGCTTCAGTTTTGAAGTTTCTTCTAAAAATGCAATATTTTGTAATCAAATTGCTCGGGAATTATCAGCTCAAACGTCTTCATTTAGAACAAAGCTTATTTTATTTTCAAAATATTTCACATTGTGCACGTGTAACAGTTATCTATAAGCAACTAATGTATATTATAATAGTTATATGAGATTAGATATAGTTTATATATAAATTTCCCAATGAACTGAAAAAACACATGTGAGGATTTTATTTTACAACCTATCACTAAAATACAAATAAGCCCATTCTCGCCACAGTATTCTATTTTCCATCTAGTGTGTCATCTTAAAGTTTAATCACAAGATCTAAATTTCAACTTGAATTCGAGCACAAACCAATCAATAAAATAGTCATTTATATCTAGAATATACATATGTTTATTTACTCCTTTAATATTTTTATATGATAGATGTTCTCAAACATTTTACTTTCTTTATCGACGAGAAGTAACATGTTGGATAATCTATCAAAGAATACGTTTTCCGGATTAGTTTAGTTTTTATTAGCGTCGCACTAGAAGCAACACGAGGGCTATTGGCGACGGACCTCGTAATTTTGAACCACGGTCAAGTGACGAGGATGACACCTGAGGTGGCACACCCCTCTCCTAACATCCACACCACGCCAACGGGAGGACTGTGGGCCTCGAACAGATTTAACGTGCATCAGCCCCGGCTACACGGCGGGTCTTTGGCGGCCAAGGATCGAACCCGCAACTGAACGAAAACCGCCGGCCGCGAGTCCCCGACCTTGACCACTAGGCTACCGCGGCCCTACATTTTCCGGAATAAGATGTGATCACGTCTTTCAATTGCTCCGACAGTGTTAAATCCAAATCTCTCCTAATCCTGTAAGCATTCTAGGTGACCACAACGTACACCACACTAACGCTTTTCTGATTACCGGAATTATAATTATATTTTCCCACATCCTGTATTTCCGTCCCCCCCCCCCCCGCTCATTTTCATTACACTTCACTTTATATTTGAATTTTACTGTGCATAATTGGAAATTCAGTTGTTTGAATAAGTTAAGTCCTAAAAAGGTGCGTAAGGGTAGTTGAGGGGAAGTAAACCTCACATTGGCTACAAGATATGTGGATAAATACACATTTAATCTTTGAGCTAATCAGTATAACATTTTTACCTCTCTTTTTATGTTGAATTTTAAAATACAGTTCCAATTACCGCATTATATTATGCATATGGTTCTTTAAGTATCACGAAAGAAGAAACTGAAAATCAATCACTTTTAAAGAAAAATACAGAACGTAAATTAAAAATAGGTTGCAGTGTATAGCACAATATAACGTTATTTAGAACTCAAAAGGACACCACACTTCTGTAATAGAACACCATAGACCATGTATTAATAACTTAAAATTATATCCTAGATTTTATATTATAGTATTGGATTCTGAAAGGTATTGCATTTTTACTGATAACTGCAATAGTGTCTGGAACATTTCAGTAATATTATGAATGAATCGATTTTTTTACAGCATATTTTTTTTTTTTTTTTTTTTTGTTTTAAGACGATATGCAAATTTCCTTATTAATCGATTCTCTTCAGTTTCCATAAAACACCATGTATGTATTTACCAAGAACTGAAAATGTCTAATAGAAAAGCTGGAATCGAAATTTGAATACCGGAACATTGCGATTGGATTAAAAGAAAACCTTTGAAAATATTAACCAGTTAGCTGATTCATTTCAAGTAGAATTTGTCTTTCAGGGCTAGAACCTAGGTCTATTTTTTAATAATGGATTGAAGTAGTAATGACTTAATTTAGCTGCTAAAGCAGTACAATCTAATGAATTATGTATTTTATGTAACTGAGGAATATTAATTGGGTAATATATTTTATATAAAGAGTTTTTGGTTTCCCAATCTCGAATGAGTTTTAGTTAAAAAGACTTACTTATTTCTCCATAAAATCAAAGATATCTTACTTGTTAATGGTTTCTTAGATTTCATTAAACGACTGTGTACACTAGTGAATCTGTTTATTTTAATTCACGAGTGCTGATGCACCAAATGAGTTTAAAATAATTTTGTGCGCATAATCCCTCCATTTATAAATAACGAAGTACTTCAAGAGGAAATTAAAACTAAACAATAACTTTTGACATAAAATAGGCAAAAAAGAACATTTTACCATATTCTATCAAATTAATTACATTGGGAATGAATTTCATTAGTACTACGACGATTTGTGAATGCTAAAATCAGGTATTTTTAGTTTTGTTAGACAAACAAATACAAGAGAATGTCATATCATTCTTTTCATTTGAGTTAATGGGTATTTTTTGAAGAAGGCTAGAAGTCAGTTATGTATTCTCGGTTGTATAGTTTAGGGGCTAATGAATAATAACATTTCATTGAATGCTCATTTCTTTGAAGTATTTGAGCATGCTACAATTTTTATTAATTGAAAACTATTTCAGTTCATTTGTCTGGATATAATCTGTAATTCAGATACTGAATAAATATTTTCACAACTGAAGAAATAAAATTATTCTTTTCAACCATGGACGAGAAAACTCTTTAACAGATCATTGCAATCAGACTCATTGAGGCTCTAAGTTTTTGAAATACGAGTGAACACTTTTATTAACTTAAATTACATTAAATTGTGTCTCATGGTTAAAAGATACCTTTATGGATGAAATACTCTCTAAGAAAATATTTAATAACTTATTTTAGAAAGGTACAAAATCTTAAACTCCGAAAAGTATCAATAAATATTAAGATAATTATAAAAACTAAAGTGTTAAATTTAAAAATGAAAGAGCCGAAGGATTTTAACAAAAAGTTTCACCACCCCTTTAAAGTTTATCAAAAATATTTTCTCTTTTAGTATCAAATTATTAACAACAATGATCTTGTGAGAATATTTCCCCTTTCATTATAATTTCCTTTCAAATGCAGAGTTGTTAACAGAAGCGTCAGATTCACATTACGACAAAGGAAGCAGAAAGAAAGAAAACTACAGAAATGATTTGAGTAAACAATGAAAATATTTCAAATGCCCTCGGGGTAGAAAATTCGTAATGATTTTGGCTGCAATCAGATAGCTCGTAGCAACAAATGTTTATTTCAGGTAAAATGAATTCAGAAACTATTGAAAATCATTGAATATTCATTTAAAATCTCATTTGAAACTATTTCATGAAAGAGGTAATGCTTTAGGTATACAAAACCCTGATTAGCATTTACAAAGCCATTATAAACTTAGAAAGTTTTAAATAAAGAGAATAATTCCGCTGACCTCTCCAGATATTTTTTTTAAAAATTTACTTTGCAATAGAATTGTAGCCGAAGAAGGGCTATGTTATTTAAAACCTGGTCGGATGAAGAGGATATTTACAATACGATTTACCCATTAAGGCAAATAATTCATAGTTTATTTGTTTGTTTATTTCGATTTTTGTGATAGGTTATTAAATATTTTTTATGTATTTCATATTGTTGGATTTATTAAGATATGGATATCTGTACCGTGTATAATCATGCTATAATCAGTAAGTGAATTATGTTTTATAAATTTTCAAGATGAATTCAGGTGAAGAAAAGACTAGACACAAATTTTACCTTTATATTGCGTGATTACAGAATTATAAAGATTGTTATAAGAGCTGAATGAATTGTTGTACGAGTATAATACTTTTTTTTGAGAAAAATTATTCATTTTATGCGGCTTCGTTTATTTAAACAATTGGATGCTAAATGTAATATGGCTTTACAACTTAAAGGTATCTATCTGAACAAAACTTGTTTCGTTTTCAGAATGTTTTACATTGTATCTTTATAGTTACAGTAACACAGCGCTGATTAAACAAGGTATGTTATCTTTTGTCCTGATACAAAAATACATATAGTCTTTATTACCCATCCTTAAAGTACTTACTCTAGTTATTCTCAAAAGAACTTGAGAAAAGTTGTTATATGAGTTATATATAAGTTTTTGAAACGGCCCATATGTTGATAACCGATTAGAAATGAAAAGTAAAATTGGAATTCCAAAAGCTTATCCAAATCGCTGACACGTGAAACCGCATTGCATTTAGAGTTTTCTGTGTGCAAAGAATCAATACGATCTCATCTCAACTTGGACGATGTTTCCACCCCCTTCTGACAAGGCAAAGTTTTTCGTTGCATCGACAGATTTTCTGTTTTGGAGTTGGACCTGAGGGAATCGATTCCAGACCAACTTTCCTCAAGAGGAGCATGGCGCCATCTGGTTTGTCATCAGATAAGAAACAGCAGAGACAATAATTCATGAGGACTTAACTTTTCTCTTTAGAACAGTTAAATTGAATTAACTGGATAGGCGTCTCTCTGGAATGATACATTATATTATTTTTGGTTTCTCGATATAAATAAATGAGAATTTAAACCTAAATCATTTGCTTCATTACAATTGTAAAGGTAATTTCCCAAAACGAAGTGCCACAGAATTCTTTGAATAAGAGAATGTAAGTTCAAAATTTAACACATTTTGGAAAATTATATGTCTTAGATTCCAATAGTCCTCAATCTCTGGGCCACGGACTGATAACAGTCAGTGATATTATAGAATATTTATCATATAAACAAGAAATTACTACATTATGATGAACAATATAAATATTTCAATCATTACAATGGATTAATAACTAAAAGGAAACAAATAAAACTCTACAATCCCCCCCCCTTAAAAAACCATATTAGAGATTCGTGAAAAAATTTTCTATCGCGTATAAAAACAATTCCTGTGTCAAAGAGTTCAGGACAACAATATTATGAAGAATTATTTTTTGTTACACATTGCTGGAAAAAATCATATTTTTCATTAAAATACATATCGTACACTGAAGTACTTAAACTGTTCATTTCATGTAGCTGCTTCCATCTTGCATCTTAATGAGCTTAGGCTACTATGTGTAAAAAGTTAATGTTCAAATCAATTTAGCATAAATATTATCATTTCATTTCAGCATTACATTCCTCAAAATGACTAGACTCTAATGCACAATGATAAAGCTCTGAAAGAAGGATGACGAGATTGATAAGAACAATAAGTTTCTAAAGAAAAATAAGACAAAAAAATAATTTTAAAATTTAAATATAACTAATATGAAAAGCAAATATTGTACGATATATTTTTTTCTGGCCAAATAATTAATGAAATTAATTTTGAAACAGTTTTCCTTCATTACTGTAAAATTCATAGAAAAATTCAATATTGAAAGCTAAATTTTATCATTCAAAGTATTTAAAACAATTAATAAGGTTACGCAATCTCCCTACTTTTTATGATGTAATTACTAATTTTTAAAATTATTGCTGTACAAACCTAAATGTTTTTCATCTCATAATACTGTTTAAACTAACACATCATTAGTCAGTTTAATTTTAAATTCTTTTTTTAATTTGAGAATATCATATTATTCATTTGAAAATTTTCAGGTAGCTAAAATAGTTAAATGGAAATACAATTTGAATCAAAAACAATAAATGCAATTTATTGTATATTATAAATAACTTTTTTGTGTTAAAAGAATTTATTCAAGATTTAAACAATACACTCTTATTTTGAAAGGAAGCAATTCTCTAAAACAATAAAACAACAATTTCATAAAATTTAAACTGTAGCGATTTTAAAATTGAATTTCGAGTCAATTTTCTACTTTACAGTTTCTCAAAGCTTTTAATTTATACGAAGTTCTTATTATTTAAGAATATTACTTAATAATAATCACTAAAACACTCGATGTGTCCTTTTTCTGACATGAAACTTTTTTATAATTATTTATTACTACCAAAACTGTTACAAATAATTTATTACTAATTATTTATTTTAATTTAAAAAAATTCATAATTACACTTAAAATTAAACTAAAACTCATTTAGAACTATTTATTGTGCATAAATATCTTTTGAATATATTTATTTCTTCTAAAACTCTTTTAGAGAGTGAGAAAAAGAATTTTTTATAATAAAATCACATCCTTTGAGATATATTTATTTTTATTAAAACACGTTTAATAAAAGTTAGAGTCCCAGATCTGTTTTAGAACTAACCATTGATCAGACTGGGTCAGATTCATTAACTTTCAAAAAATAAAAAATTGTGACAAATTCTTAACTAATCACCAATACCGTTTGTTATTTTATTCATGTAAGCCATCTTACAATGAAAACAAGCAATGCAAAGTTTTTCCAGAAGAATTTGAAAACTGTAACTTAATGAAACTTTCAGAAATATTAGGATGAAAACAATATCCCAGTAACGAAAAAAGAAGAAACTGATGTTTGCAGCTAGTGAAAAATCAGAAAACATCAAAGCGCCCAAAAAAGAATGGTATAGAGAATACAGTTCATACAATAAGACCATAAGACGCAAACACATCCACGATATGTATTTAATTGATTAGCTTTTATTTTCCAAAAACATGTAAATGTGTACTATTATCTTGTTAGTCATCAAAAATGTACGGTAGTAAAACGACACAGAATTAATAAAAATTTCTAGTTAAAAAATTTTTAGTACTTCTCTAACTTTTAAATCCTTAACAGTGTGTATACAGACAAGAGATTGGACGTGGGAGGAAGAATAAAGCAAGAAAAAAGATGGGGGAATCGTAATAGGTATAAAAAATTAATCTCTGTCAATAAACTCAAAAATAAATTAAATAAAACAATATAAAAGACTTTATTATATCTTAAAATAAATACAAACCAAACTTGGCCTAACAGCATAACTCAGGCAAAAAGTAACTGTTTTGCAACACGGTAAAAGATTAAGCTTATCCTGATGCGAGGGTGAATTTCAATGGTGCTAGAGCCAAATGTTACTATGCTGCAGCAAACAAGGTGTATATATGAGCTAGAAGATTGAAAAATAGAAAAAAATTAAGAACTTGTTGACATAATAGAGGTTCAAAAAAGAAAGGGAACTCTAGGGGATCCTGGGAGCGCGTCACCCATGTTTACCACATACAGTAGAGCCCATGGGAAAACAGAACAAGAGATCAAGCGATCAAAATGATCTTCATAGAAATCAAGCGAGTATCTCGGGAGTCATGGCTGCTGTACCTACCTAAATAAGGTAAGTCCCTGAGGGCTAAGCTTATCTGCAGACTGCTATAAGTTCTGATTTTAAATTTTTAAGATATGCAAATTAGCTATCCTAACCACTAATTCAAATAGTTTCAGAAAGATACTACTATTCTTCTTTTCTCTAATACGAAAGCAACAACTATCCTATTAAATGTTTACAAATTTAATTCGACGTACCGTTACATATACAGACGTATGAACCTTTTACTATATTTTAATAAATAAGAAATGATTCCAGGATAAACCTTTTGTACAAATAGACAGCATCTCAAAATAAAATTAATAAAAATCTTAAGCTGTATTCTAGATAATCAACGTTCCTCTGCTTTGAAAATAAAAAAGAAAGTACATTCCATCTCGTCGTCTAGTGCTGTAATTAAAACTAGATCAGAATCATCTCTCTATTCTGAAAGGAATGAATATCAGCAAAAAGACATAAGAACATTAATGCATTTTCAGACTTTTAATGAAAGAAATCAATTTAGGAGGATGAAATAAGAGTATTAATTATTTCATCTGGACGAACAAAATGCAAGCAAAAAGAAAAATATATATACATATAAACGGGACGTAGGGAAAGACTTCGATTACTCGCCGTAATGCGTTACTTTTCACAATAATTACTTGTTAGCAAATACATCAATACACAGTTACTGATTAGATTTTTTTTTCTTTTAAATTTTTAGGTTTCGGCTGCTAATTAACCGCATTTCTTTTTCTAGTCCCTTGAATAAAACCGAAACATAAATAAGTAAAATAAAAATATTTATAATTTAAAAAGTGAAATGATTTCAAACAATATATCTTTTAATCAAGAGTCCTTTTCCCACTTTTTCAGTTTTATACTGTATTTTTCTCTTTTACCTCTTGTTTAATAACCTTATTATCGATGTACTTAAGGGACTTAAAATAGAAACGTATCGTTAGTTTTAATAACTTAACTAAATACAAAGAAAAAGAAAAATAATTTATAAATGCTGTATATTTTCCATTTTGTGTGCATGATTAAAATTAGAGTACTAAGTTTTTTACCTAATTTAACACGATAATGAAACTTGAACTATGATAAGGGATTTAAAAATGTCTTATTTTTAATCATTTATTAAACAATACAGTGAAATGTAAGTAAATATTGTATTTAATTTTCTGATACATTAATTTTAATAATTTAATGTTTTAATACAATACTGAATTCGAATGGGGATTAATTCACTACGCTTGTTTAAAAACAATTAAACCACTACTAAAACTCAATATATATTTTACAATTTTAAACTTATTTAAAAGAATTATGCACTTCAAAATTAAAAATGTGTAAAATTTCAAGAGGTACGTAGAGAGAAATATAATGAGCAATAATCTCTTCTCAAGTTCAAAAAAAAATCTAACTACTGTAATTATTAAAGTGAAGATCATGAACACTTCAACGTCATAAATGTGAAACACATTTTTTATTTCAAGTTCTGCGCCTATTATATAAAATTCTTTTTAAAACTGCATTAATCTGTTAGAATAATTAAAGTAGCAGAAATAAAAGCAAACTATTTTTTAAATAATTTAATTTATTCTGTGTGTGTTATTTACGCTATTATTATAAATGCATCCGATCGCTTAATAAAATTTCCGAGACCACAGAAATTATTATACATAATTGTAATTATGCCATGAAAATCTGGATACCTTGAGATATTTACTCTTTTATAAAACAACGAGCTCACATTTCTGGCTTTGTGTTCGAGTATTTGCTATTTTATAATAAGAACTTTGCAATAATTAATGTGTGTGTG
>BMAW01000574.1:1662131-1683697 GCA_019974015.1 Nephila pilipes | reverse complement strand
TGTTGACGGAGAATAAAATCCTAAAAGCGTGTGTGCTTGAGAAACGCGAAGTAATTTCTTGAGTATTATTTTCAATTATCGAATTAGACGTTGTGAGTTAGATTTGAATGAAAAATACCTTTTTAACCTTAAGATAGAAGTGGTTTAAAGAGTTTAAGTGAGGACTAGTAATAGGGTTACAAACAAGTGGATTTTCTTTTCATGATATCACGAAAAGACTTAACACGTATGTATCGATTCTGCATCCTTTTTGGTAGCCGCAATCATTGGAATATACTGTCTCAGGAAGACCGGAAGCCTGCCTACAAGAGCATCTACTGAGAGGGACCACCGTATTAGCCTTATATTTATGGGGCATCGTGTTACCTCTACAGAAGAAATTCAAGCTCTTGCTAGCATTAGAGTAATACGGTAAACTGTTGGAATTCGGTAACTTTAAGGACAACTTCGAACTAGACGCGCCGTAGCGTTCATGTTGATAACTCCAAATCGCTACCATCTGCAACTTCAGTGGTGTTAACCTAAATACCCTTAAAAATATCCCTTTTTCAATAAGCACGTATGGGATATTTTTGGTCGACAAATCCAGGGTAATCCACAACTGGTACAGAGAGTTGTTGATCTATCTAATCAAGTGCGACAGGCATGGAACTTCGTCCTACAAAATAATATACGGTATCAGTACAATACAATACTCGCAAATTTGTAGATTTGCATTCAAAATCGGGGTCACTACAGTAGTGATTACAGTACCACCATTTCACATTTGAAATAGCTCTTATAGCGCGTAGCTTAAACTGGTACTTGAAACTTCAATAAAATACATTTACCTATACAAATGCTTTGTCTAAATTTCATTCACTTAAGTCAAGTTTTTCATGTTACTGGGGTTTCATTTTGTGTGTGTGCGCGCACACAATCAAATCTCTACATATCAAACTTATAGTTTTCGGAAAAAATGTTTAACATACATAAAATTGTCAATGTAAAGTAACAAATATTGCGTATTGTTCTTTATTTTCTTACTGAAACAATTTTGTGAAGTTTATTTTTAGGGATTAAGAAGAGAACTAATACTTTAAGCTGTATCAAAGAAATCTATTTCAAAAAATGTCCAACAATATATGTAATTTATAAATTTTTTCACAAAGTATTAAAAATTTAATGCTTCTATACAAAAAAAAAGAAATAAATGTTTACTTTTTTTTTTACAAAGCATTCCTCATTGTCTTTTGAAGCAAAATATTTTACTAAATCCCTTTTAAAGAAATGTACTTTTTTACCCTGAGAGGTAAACATTTCTTCAGAAATGTTAGGAATAAATCTCAAGCCATGTTTGACTGTTCGGAATGCTTTTATTAATTATTTTCTTGGTGGGTTTTAAATAAATTCACTCTTCCTCTGTTATAATCCCCTCATCTTTGGGTTCAACTTGATCATAGCAATCCTGCAATATGCCCTGATAGGATGAATTGTAGCTCATTATCCAGTTTTGTAGTGAGCCACAATTAAGTTCTCTTTCACGTGTAAAAATATCAAAAAATATTCAATACAAAGACATTTTATTCGATAAGCAAAAATTATAAAGTGAATAGTAAAAATCTAAGGTTCCTGAAAATGTTCGATGTTCAGTGTTCCTGAAATGTTTTTTTTTTTCACTCTTTTTGAAATTCAGATTCAAAGAATATTGATTTCAATTATTTTTTTTATCTGAATAATTAAACATAATTATTCAGATAAAAAAGAATAGAAATCAATATTTTTTTTAATATTTTGTCGGATGATCATAAGCAAAAATAATATTTAATATTTTATAATGAACATAAATATTTATTTGAAATTTGTCGAATTGTCATAATTTATGTTTTTCATCCATTAAATAACATTTAAATTATAAGTTAATTTACATAAATAAATAAATGGAACTCACTGTTTTATTATTTCATTTCAAATGTATTGTTCAATCACATTCACTCGAATTTCCGTTTTATGAATTTAATGATACCCCCCCTACACAGCAAAGATTTATTTCAAACTATAAAAGTGCTGATGATTTAGAGATACAGTGAGTTTTCCTGATAAGCCTTATTTGATTCTAAAATGACTGGCAAGTCTAGAATCACATTTGCAGTAATTTTCTTAATATCTACATGTACTCTAATGGTAAGTCGTTAAATTATATATATCACAATCAGCATTTCTCTGAGCTTTACTTACGCTCTAAGCCTTGCTATTGAATGGTCCCAAGTGCCATACGTGGAGTTTTATAAAAGTGATATCATTTGAACTTGACCTAAAGAGGAATTATGCTAATCCGACTACCCGTCAAAAGAGAACGTTCGAGAGATAAGAACCATTTTGTTTTCAGATTTAACTAATAAGTAAATTTAAAAAGACTGAACTAAAAAAGTGGTGATACACTTCCTTATGTATCTACACTCTGAACTGTGGGATGTAATAGTTATATTTAGATATTTTTATTATAAATTGAAACTATCTCTTTCAACGAAATGAAAGAATACTTGTGAATACGAGATGAAAGAATACTTATTGTGAGATGTGGTGAGTCTATATTGTGTTTGCATCTTGCTGAAAAGATTTGTATTTTCTGAATTTTTCTTATTAAAACATACAAACACAGTTAAAGTATTTCTGTTTGTGTGTATTTCTCTACACATATGCTTAATTCAATATTTCCATACCATTAGACTGTGTTGTATTTATTTGCCTTATAACATTCCTTATGTACTACACCATATCATATTTTTTTAACTATACTGTATCTTTACAGTTCCTCGTTCTGACTCATTCTAATAAGTGTCTAGTGACTGGTGTCTACGAATTAATTCGTGAAACATTGAAATTGTACTCCTCCACTAGTCAACAATGAGGAATCAATTTTGCATTACTGTAATATCAATTAAATTTCTCATCTCTCTCTCTAGCTTGCGGTATTAATAGACTCTTATCGGAATCAGAAGTATATTTTAATGTTATTTACACCAGTGGAAAAACTTTCTCATCTTAAATGGGAAGAGATACTTCTTTTACGGCTGTAATATTGATTTATGGAGGAGTCTTTGTACTGTTATTGCACTAAAATATCCTTCTTTCTATTCTCGTTTAAGTCGAAATGAAGATTACCTCAAGCTCAAACATTCCAATATAAGATCCTAGATAATCATAAATAAATAATCATTTTCCGTGATCTTTCCCCTTGTAAGCAGATTTGGAACTGATGTACTAACCGTGGAATGGCTATTGAAATATATGATGAGCCTTCTTGGCGTAATACAACTATACTTATTTTACTTATCATCAAAGGAAAATTAAAGATCAGGACATCAGAAACGGGGAATTGTACGATGCAGCATTACTCTGTGTTAATGTGCATGCACTTAGAGAATTACCTAACATGAGCTAAGAGAGAGTATTATTTCTCTTTCTTTCACTCTCTCTCACTCTCTCTGTGAAACAGAGAGCGAGAGATTAAGTGAGATAGAATAGAAAGAGAAAAATAGATTAAAGTAAATGAAGGATATATGTATGTATATATCACATACAAAAACAAATTTTTTTGGTTAAAACGAAAAGGTGATTTTTCTTTAGATTACACTAAAAAATTTCTAAAATTAAAAAGCTAGCCTTATATAATTGAGAAGGAAATTTAAAGAGAAAAGTATAAATCAAAATTACACATAAAATAGAAAAATATTAAATAAAATTTCAAAATTCTATGATATTTGATGGTATAAGATGAATGGTATACCAATATAATACTTTATTCAACTTATATATTTAATTGTTTCTTGTTATTTTTATTGCTCTATGGTATTGCGCACATTAGATATTAAAATATTCATAAGAATCATTTAAAACAATATTTCATTAATTTAAAATAATTTGGATGTTCTTATGAAAATAATACGACAAACGGATGCTTTTAATTTCTAAATTTCTGTTTGAAATCGCACAAAATTAGGGAATAGGAAAAACACCCGAGTCATAAAAAAAATCTGATATTGGATAATTAATATTTTTAGGATGGAATTTAAATAAATTATAGAATACAAACTGCTAAAATTGTACTCAGAAGGTAACTCTTGTAATTATCCTAAAAACTATACGATCATATCACCAAATGTTGTATTAATTATTTTACTAAAACAATCTAAAAAAATCAATTAAAAGGGTCGAATTTTTAAGTATTTGATACGCTTTAAAGAGTGAATAACGTCTTGAAGAAAAATATAATTTCTGTAAAGTTAGGCTTTAATGCATTTAAATAATAAAATTATAACTTAAATTATATTTCCTATTCAATAATATGAATATTAGATTTGTTAAAAAAATCATGTACAATAATAGAAATATGAGGAATATAGAAGAGAAATAACATCATTGATGCTAGGGCAGGGGTGGACAAACCGTGTCACATTGGCTGATTACAAGAGGAGCTTCAGGCAGTGCTGAGTGAGCCACTGTGGTGTCAAGTTTTGCAGCAGACTTTTTACGAGAGCTTTTTATGTATTTGAGTTTTTTATTTTTATTTTGTCTGATACATTAAACGTTTTTTTTTTTTTCAACATATTTTAGAGTTTTGTATTTTTCTTAGTTTTTTAGATTCCTTTTATTTATTACAGTGCAAAATAAAGTGACCAGTAGAAATGTGGAAATCTATAGTAGTCATGAATTTAATTTACAGAGAGAAATGAGTTATTACTTATAGTAAATTCATCAGGGAGTCTATTTTGTATTGTTTGTGAAAGTACTTTTTCACATAATAATTTTTAATATGTATAGTAATGATCTTAATTGACGCTATGAAACGAAGCATAAGATTTATATAGAAGAAAAAATGAAGTTTGATGTAGGACTGAGTTGGGAAAAGAATATGAAGACTAAGGAAAGGGAAGAAATCAGAAAAAGATAAAGATAAAATATATTTTCTAAAGGAAGTTGAGAAAACTTACGATATAACAGAAGTGTCGTATGAAATTGCTTTTGCATTTTCGAAAAAAAGAAAATATTTTTTGTAATAGTAGAAAGCCTTATCTCCAAATTTTTGCTTGCAATCTTGATAGTAAAAACATTGAAAAAAAAGCAGACGAAAATGCTATATCAAAGCATACAGTTATGAGATGTATCAACGAACTATCTCAGGATGTATTCGAGCAATCGGAAGACCTTGCCCATTCTTGTATTTTCTTTTCTATAGCTTTGGATGAATCAACAGATGTTTCATATTGCACAGTTAAACATTTTTTAAGAGTAGTTGACGAGAGGGAGATAATTTTAATATCTTTGAAGAACTTATCACTCTGGAGTAAAACAAAAAAATCACACATATTTGAAAAAGTAAAATTATGCCTATAAAATCGAAAAATCGGTAAATTTATGCCTAAATATATTGTAGCCAACTCATCAGTGGGTGAACTGACGGAGCGCCATTAATGATTGGTACGGTCAATGGCATAGTAACTTTGTTTGAAATTTTTTTAAATCTTCATGTACTAAAAGTTCATTGGATCATACGCTGAGAGTAATCGGTTGCCAAAGCTTAAATATGCAACATGTTATGTTACCGGTAATGAAACGTGTGAATAAAATTAAAGTAAGAGACTAAACAGACCAGAAAATTCAGAGAATATTGCGAATTGTTAGATTTGGGATATGGTGATCTTAACCTTCATTGTGATGTGTGCTGGCTTTCTAGAGATCAGGTTCTGAATAGTTATTAGAAATTGAAAAAGTATGCTTCTAATTACATAGAACAGGAAAATGAATTATACGATGAAAGAACCCAATTAATTGACAACTACAGGCTATTTGATTCAGTATTTTTAGTTGATATTACTAGCCACCTCAATGATCTAAATTTAAAACTACAAAACAAGAATAAATATTTCCTAGCTCAGTAAATATCATCAGTTCCTTTTTTTAAATGAATTTAAAACTGTTCATCTTTCAGCTAGGATATGAGGATTAGAGTCAATTGCCATGTTTGAAAAAGCAAAGGGGATGTGCTGAGAATAATAAAAATTTAATCAAACTTATTGAGAAAAATCAAGATATTTCAAAGAACGTTTGAAAAAAAACTGCATTCTTACCTTTATAAACCCGTTTTCACTCGGAGAACAAAACATAATGCAGATACCTAGTAACATACAAATAAAACTGATTGGTTCAAAAACAAAATCATTCTTAAAAATAAATTGTGATGACCTTTTTCCAGATCCAAATGCTTCTGACATAATTGTTTTCTGGAGTTCATTACCATGTGAACTTTACCCAGAGATAAGAAAAATTGCAAAAAACTATATACCCTGCTTTGGAACGATATATAGGTGGGAACAAGCATCTCTATCAATGAAATTGATCAAAAGTAAAACAAAGCCGCGAATAACTTATTCAAATCTAAAGAATTTTCTGCTGCTCTCAATAGCAAATTTAACACCAAACAATAAAAAACTACCGAAACCCAAACAGGCTCAAAAGTTTCATTAATGGTAAGTAATGTTTATATGCTGTAATACATATTGTTTAGCTTACAGTAATTAAATCGCTTAAAAAGTTAAAAATATCTGTAAACATACGTATATTAAAAAGGTTATTAAAAGTACGCCGGGACCTGGATTCTTTCTAGCAAGCAGAAAGAACAGACAAATCCAAGTTATAAGCAGATCTTGCTGACAGAGCTAATAACTATTCCAGAGTTATCTTCACCCAACAAAACTCTGGCAACAATAGCACCATAATGAAGTGATCACCCTCTCTTACAGGAGATCATTTCTGACTATTGTTGATTGGTGCTTCATTAAACTGGCGTATATTAATTAATTTAACTGTGCAAATAAGTTATTCCTTTTCCTCCCTTAAGCGTAGCAGATTCTATATCCTTATCTTCATTTATCAACATTTAACTATGAACGCAAGGAGGTATAAAAAGTGCTCTAGTTATAGGGCGCATATGAATTCGTTTATCGAAAAGTCCGCGCATGGAGTGAAAAAGGGAGGACACCCTTTTGCTAAGATATCTTAACTGCATTGGCCACAAAGAATCTGTATTATTGGTCGGCATGGATTAGGCATGAATTTTCATGAATAGGCATTATAAGCTATATTAGGCATGGATTTTCAAATAAACTACCCTGTATATGTTATAAAATAATTTTAGAATGTTTTTCATTAAATAGTTTACAAACATACCTTTTTATATATTGTCAACAATTCAAGTTGAAATCTATTTTCGATAAACATAATTATTTAAATCGTGTAAATAGTAGAAATTAGAAGTTACACTATTAAAAAAAGTGTACCCAGATTTAAAGTAAACATCTAAAAATCACCAGCACTATAGGGCATGCATTATATACAGTTAAAAACAATTGTACTGTCTAATATTGTATAACCTAATATAATAATAAAACAATTGTCATGCATATGAGTAACCTATGTCCTGAGAAATCGATCTCACCAGGATTTTCTGGAAAGATAATTTTAAAAACATCTTAAGAGCTGTAAATACGTCATTTGTTTTAAGCTTAGCCTTAAACACCACAGGAATAATACGACAGTTCAATTATAATCGAACACAGACTTGAAATATGGGAAAATGATCAAACTAATTCATTAGTATCATTACGTGGATCATGTTCCTACATTCTACGTTGTTATTTATTTACTATTCACCCTCCCCAATGCTATCAGGGATGATCCTTCCTCACCTACATTAATATTTTTACATTGTGCAGATCTCTATTGTTTCAATCAACATTGCGGGAGGATTTTTAGCTCATAATTTTCTTCACACACACACACACACACACACACACACACACACACACAAATATATATATATATATATATATATATATATATATATATATATATATATATTTAAAGACACATTTCATTCCTGCGTGTCACATCGTGTGTGTGTGTGCGTGCGTGAGTAACTTCCTCAGCGTAAACAGTCAAATTCATAGCACATAATTCTAGGTTTTTGTGATTTTTCTTCGATTCAGAACTATTTAGTGTCTTAGCTGCGAAACAACGTTCAGTTCAGGAGGTACATTATGTCTAGAAATTCCTATCAATTTTCAATTTCCATTCCAATATTTGGTAATACATTTAACTTTATATATTCTGGAATGAATACTCTTATTTTAGGCTCCAAAAGTCCTATATATTCCAATCCCCAGTTTCTTTTTTAAAGAGCATTTAAAATCAATACGGAGAAAAAACATGACATTTTTCGATATAACAACAGCAATAGGCTGTTAAAAGAGTGAGTTCATCATATTTTAATAATTCGTTTCAAAAAATCAGGCTTCGATTCTAAAATATTCTCAAATGATTTTGAATGTTAACAAGATTTTATAAAAAATTTAGTTAATAGTTTTATAGTACGGATATACTCAATCAAAATTCTCAAATACAATGAGGTCAAACGAATTTGTATTCTACGGTAAAAATGTTACTAACCATATAATAAACAACGCTTAACTGTGTTATAGATAAGATTTCTCTGTATCTTAACACAAGAATTCCTAAGTGAAAATTGAATTTTTATTTCGCATCCTTTAAATATTACTTATTTCTTTTTAGTATTGTGACTTCATCTATACATCTAATTTTTAATTTTTTAACTTTAATATGTGACTTATGATGGAGTAGTTGTTAGTTTTTTACAGATATACCTGAAACATTCTGCAATATTCTACTAATCGATCTGTGCATATTCCTATGTTCTGAAATTTCTAAGATATTTTGAAAAAAATATGAAATAGAGAAATAAAAGTCAGTACATATTACTTTGTTGTTTATGTTATTTTAATAAAGTTTGAATACCAATATTTAAACTTGTAAGCAATGAATTTTGGTGAGATAAAAATTAATTCTTTAAATATAAAATCGTTTTGCTTTACAATTTTTAAGAAAAAGATTGCTTTTGAACAGTGTTAATAGATGGCAGCACGTACATTCGGAATTTTCAATATAGTCAAGATGTACACCTAATTGTGGAAGGGTGGTCATTAATACTTGGTCATTTTAATGAAAATTTATTAATTTTTCTTTCCTTCTTCCCTCCACGCTATATTTCAAAATCTCACAAAAACAGTTTTCTTGCTGAAAAAGAAAAGAAACTTCCCCAAGCAATTTCTTGATTGTTACTTTATATTATTATGAGTTTTAATATTACAATATTTATTAAAATCTAAAAGAAATTCAATTTTTATCTATCACCTAAATTAATTAACGAAAATAAATCCCGATTAATCCGTACAACGAGAATGAGGTGAATTTAATTAAGAAATCAAAGATGTAAGGTTTAATTATAACAGTTTGAAATTTAAATAATCGCAATTTTCTGCTTTGTTATGGTTCTTGATTTACATAGATTCGATTACTTTAATTTCCCCGAATCTCAAAAATTTATAGGAAACTATAAATACGTTGACTAGTTCGTAAGTTTGTTATTCAACATGATTTTTTAGGAGTTTAATTTAAGTAAATGCCATGAGTTTCAAAAGATAATTATTTAATAAATATTACAGATTGTATTTTACGATATAAGAAAAGTTTTGATAAAAAATTTGTAAACAAAATTTTCTCTAATTCAACATAATTCGATAATTATGTAATAAGAATATTATATAAGCGAAGTTTTGTTACATCATCCTTCAAATGGGTGATTGTGATTGTTTATCAATGTTACATTGAAAAGCAACACGAGGGCTACTGGCGATTGACCTCATAATTTTGAACCTCGATCAAGCGACGAGGATAGTACCTGAGTTGGCACTTCCCTCTCCATACCTCCACACCACGACAATGGGAGAACTTGGGATCTCGACTAGATTTAACATGCATCAGCCCCGCTATACGAGGAGTCTTTAGTGGCATCGGAACACGAACATACGACTCGATGAAACGTCGACTACAAGTCAGAGAACATGACCGCTGGGCTACCTGTTAAATGAAGGTACTTAGTTAAATATAATTAGTTTAACCGGTCCTGGATACATTAAATACCAACTTAGACTGATAATTCAAAATAAGTTGACTTCATAGTTATCAAAAAGTTCTACTTTTGAGGCATAGAAAGAAGAATAAAATAATTGGAACAAGTAAATGTAATAAAAATATTGAAACATCTGAAGAAAACTTCTCATTATTTATGACTAAGAAACTCACTACTTTTATACGAGGAACACTTTGACTACACACCATTATTCTTTTGATTTTCCTAAAATTTAAAGATTGGTCATATTTTGATCTCCCAATCTTATATAAATGCTATCATATTCTTCAAAAACTACGTTTGTCCCGAGTACCCTCTTTGTGAACAAGGGATGACCTAATGGCATCTCATATCATTACTTCAAGTCCAGAGTTGGTATGACGATGACGATTGCAAGCTGAAACTTTCGTTTCTATTGATGTTGCCACACTCACTCAAGTATAGATCCTTCAGGATGTTGTACAAAGAATCGTTATTCATCTGAAATATGATGTAATGCCTCCCTTTTTTTCCATGGTCGTTATTCAATGCACAAGTGCAGGTACGCCTGTCTCTGCATCAGCATCTAGGGAAGCCACAACCACAGTCACTGTGATAACAGTCACTGGTATTTGTGACATCGTTGAGCTGTCCGGGCATTTAATTGCTTTCCTGCAAACGGTTCAGGGTTCGTGATAAGGCTATACGATCTTGCAAGCCTACTAGAACATTTAATCTGTTCTCGCATGCGTCAATTACCAATGGCATTTGAAACCTTGTATGACATTCTTTATGGCCTTCCTGGTTATATATTCGCTTGACCTTTACGAGATTACGACCACACCAATCAGTAATATCGCGAAACGATATGCCGCAGTCACAGTTACACGGTCCTACTGCGGTTAAATTTAGACACATACTGGTCGGACGTCCTCCTTCTTACACAAGATATAACTCAGCCTGCTTGCTTTGTTCAAATGCTCTGAGATGCAAATGATTTACATATCCTGGTATATTGAACCTTTCATGCAAATTTGACATTCGTTACGAACTTCATTCATGGTGTAGCAATGGTAGTGACCAGCAGAGTGTACATATGTAAACATATTTACATAAGCTACAAACACTAAACACGTGATAACTCGAAAATAATTTGTTGATCATAATTCATTTAGTTCGCAAATATCCGATAGTATAAGACAGCCAATAGTAATATAATAAAATAAACAAGAGTAAAATATTTTCAAGTATTCAAATGTCATTTAAAATGAACTAAATATGGCATCTGATGCTTCCAGAGTCAACAGTCTAATAAGCGGAGTGGCTATTCTAGATAGCTTTTCAATTTCAAATAAGGTTTTCAGATTGAAATTGAGATTGTTGACCATAACATGTCACAAATTGCTTTCACCAAATCATCTTCTAACAATGTGGATTTTAAAATTTGGAGAGTCGTTGGAAAACGATTGACATCATACGAAAGTTCTTATTTGAACAACTCAGGCATAATCAAATCGATTGCCAATTGGGGAAAAAAACGAGAAAATTTGAATAAGGGTCATTTATGTTGACCACTTCTGGGAATAAAAAATATTCGGTTTCAAATATTACATAAAGCAAGAAACACTTTCATAAAATTCTTGTAATTTTGAAGTTCCTAATATAATAAGCTGGATCGGAGAAATACATATTATTTCGTACCCCATACAACATATACTTTCAGTAAATATTTATTTTACCTCTAAAAATTTATTAGAAATCCATTGCACTCTTTTGTCAATAGAACGGTTTTATATGGGGATTATGTGGTTTATTTATTCCTATATGAGACGATGGATGAGAAAATTTCAAACGAAGCAGTCTAACTTTTATTAGTGGGAAGAATGTTAATTTCAGGTAAAATACATTCTTCTTTCAAAAACTAAAAATAACGAGTAACTCATTAAAATAAAATTCTTTTTGTATAATGAAATCATGCTTAATTCATTTTTAAGAGTGAAACTATCTACTCCTTTTCTTTCAATAAAAACACTCTTCCACTTAAATATTCAACAACTGACAGAAGGGAAAATATGTGTATTTTTGTCTTTATTTATTAATTACGAAAAATTAATTTTAGGGCTTTTACGACAAAACATTCTTTTTTCTGCCATAAATCAAAAGGAGAAAAAATACGCCTTCGCACGTACAACTATTTTTTCGCGTAAACGATAACAGATGGCGTTATTAAACGTAAAACGGTGTGTTGTTCTAATATTCTGAAGCTGTAAGTGTCTAGGAAAAAGTTTTCATTAATTTCAATTACAACGACGACTAGTATTTTTTTTAACTCTAAAACACAGAACCTTCTCACCTTTAGAAAAACAAAGTCATCATTTCTAATGGGATTATTCTTTGTTGGTGAAAAAAAGTGCCGACTTTCCGAGGATAATCATTTTTGTCAACAACTGAAAATAGATGGCGTTATTAATCTAAAAAGACTGTCAGGTTACTTAGCTTTTCCAAAATACGAAAGAAAAAGCTGCTTCCTTTGTTGGCAATGATGCATGTGCATGTTGCTGACAATTATACTATTATATACTAAAATACATCAAGGTCATTCTTTTTTTGGAGGTGGGGAGAGGTAGAACAAAAAAAAATACTAATTTTAAACAAGAATTTTCTCAATGAAAAATTAGGAAATAGAATCACGTTTTAAAAATAAAGTAAAGAACATTGTTTATTATGAGTACGTAAGACATATTTTTTGGTTCTCATTATAAATAATGTAACCATAATATCAACATTACTTCGAATCATTTTTAGTCTAGAGTTAACCATTCTAAAAATGATTCGGTAGAAGAATATTGTCTAATTGAGAACACTCTATGTTTTAGGAAGTCTAACAAAATTTTGTCCTTTAAAATTTATAAATATAATTAATAGGGAAAGGTGGTGCTATTAATATGCTTTTTTTTTTCAAAATAATTTAACAACGGGTTCAACTTTCACTGAAAAAAAATTAAAAATGTTTCTTCTCAATTATGAACGTTTCAAATAGATATATATTATGTGCTTTCTAAATCCATCACTATATACTTTACTTACTTACTGAAATAGTAAGCTATAATTGCTAATGAAATAATTCACAAGATATCCCGGTATTTCTGATGTTTCAATTTTGTTCTGTTAGTTACTTATGCTAAGAAAAAGATTTAAATAGAATATTACAGTAATCAATAGAATTGTGCAGTATTTGATTCAGAAAAATATAAAACTTTATGATACCCACCTTTCTTTTGTTTAATTCGTGTAATTCAAGACTTCTCACACCTAGAAACTAGATTGGGGGAGGGGTATAATTCAACTTCGAATACTTTGTTCTCTAAAAAAATAATTTTAATAAGGCACTATATTAAACATTTATAATAAGAATTTTAACTTATTTTTATCAAATAGCCTAATGCACTAACCCAAATCGCAAGGATCTAACTGATTCTGAAAACAAGTTACATTTCAAAACAATTAATACTCAGCTATGGTTATCTCAATGCAATGTAGAAGTTTCGGTTTACTCAAAGTAAAATTAGCAAGAGAAAGAGAGAGAGAGAGAGTTTTTATGGTTAAGTTGAAATTATCTCCGGCAAGTAAAATAACATTTTTCTATTAAGAAATGAATTATAGATTTTAATAATAAATTCATCATTACCTGGTTAACTTTGTGTTTCCAGTTATTCTGGTAAAAACTCGATATATATGTTAATTACACAACAAAAATTAAAAACTTTGAATCTTCATCTCACAAAAAGAAATCAAGGGCCACACATTAACAATGAATACAGTAATTCTGAACACGGTCAAGAGACGAGGACGACTCCTATGAGATAGTACCTCATTCATCTAATTTCGATATTACCCTATCTTGAGAATTTGATTGATTTTTTATTAATGTCACTCTTAGAAACAACGCGAGGGATACTGGAGACGAATCAAGTAATTTTGAGCCCCTGGTCATGTGACGAGGATGACACCTGAGTTGGCAAATCCATCTCCAAACTTCACATTACACCAACGGGGGGGGGGGACATTAAGCCTCACAGATTTAACCTGCATCCACCCCGGCAACTCGGGAGTCTTTAGTGGCATCAGGGCTCCAACCCACGACTCGACGAAAACAAAGCCAGTAGCGAGTTCACTACTATAACTAATAGGCTAATACAACCAGAGAACTGTTATAATCATTTCCATTTGAGGGTACCAGAACATGAGGGGAAGAATAAAATGCCGAATTTAAGACTCTTTCTTTTTGTGACATTTGTGTTTTAAAAATTATTCGTACAGCTTAGTAATTTTTTGTGCGTGTGCCTAATAATGTTATTTCGATCATTTTATTGAATTGCAAAAGTTTTTTCTTTTTGTCAAAATTTTTTTCTTTCCTTTTGAGTTGTATATGGACATGATTTTTCACATATACTTGCATTTAGATACCATTTCTAAAAGTAATGTTCTATAAATATGCAAAATATTTTACTCGTCATATAGAAAACAATACACAAAATATAGTGAATCTACTTTTTTATTGATATTACCGTATATTTTTCTTTGAAAAAATTATAGCACTTCGTAATTTTGGAAATTTTAATTTTTTTCCCCTTTATTTCACATAAAAAAATTATTTTTTAAGACTTAGGTATCAGTCAGAGAAATAATATTTTAAGTTCACTATTTTCAAGTACATTATTTAGAAGCATAAGAAATTTGAGGACCATATTGTGCAATAGTTTTCTTTAAAATGGTAAATAAATGCAAATATATTTCATAAAACATGTCCATATTCAACCGACAGGGAGAAACACCTTTATGCCAATAAAAGTAGTTTTATAGTTATATAGAATGATTGAAATATTTTTAAGTACTCAAAAAAAATCTAAGCTCTATTAATAATTTGAAAAAAACAAGGAGTCTTAGGTATTATATTCCAGAATTAATAGAATATTCTGGTACCTTTAACATGTAACCTTCCCAGTACTCCATACGTTGTATTTTTAGTGAAATCAGAGAAACCGGGATTTGAATGTTAAACATATGGGATCGAACACACAACTCGTTGGATACAACACCGGTCGTGAGTTCGCGACAATAACTATTAGGCTACCGCAACTAGAATACTGCTACAATCAGTTCCATTTAAAGCATAACAGCCCCATTATTCTATACGATGGAACTTTAGTAAAATAAGAGAAACTTCGGCTTAAATGTTAATTATACAGTAATGACTCAAAAATATCAAATATATATATGTGTGTGTGTGTGTGTGTGTGTGTGTGTGTGTGTGTGTGTGTGTGTGTGTGTGTGTGTGTGTGTGTGTGTGTGTAATATATATGTACACATACAAACACACACACATATATGTGTGTTTATACATATGCATACACACACACATATATGTATGTATATATACATACATATGTACATGTTCAATTTCAAATATGTATCAAAACTCCATATTTTCAAAAATAAACTACACAGAATGTCAAAAAATGCAGATACAAAGGAAGACTGTAGAAGTCTTATATTGTGAAAAAAATAGATGGCACTCGTGTGTTCTTCGTGAAGCTATATCACGAAAGCTGTTTTAGAAGACGGCGCTACTTCGAAGTTGGATAGGTCTCAGTGGACCAGATGACTTGATATTACACAGCTGGCCACCTAAGTCACCTTGCATGGTCCCATGCGATTTCTTCCTTAGAGGTTGATAAAGATAAAGTATATGCTACCATAACCCATATATTCGGTTGAACTTATACAATGGATTTCTGCTGTTGTACAATCAATTATTACAGACACTTTACAAGGGGACTTTGATAGGAACTTACAAATCGAATTGACATTATAGGCGTTACTGAAGGAAGTTATATCGAACACTTGTAAAAAACTTCTAAATGTTCCTTTTGCATTCATATTCCCTTTGCACTTAACATTCTGTTCCATTTATTTTTGAAAATAGGGAATTTTGAAATCGGATGAATCATTTTGAATAACTCTATACATGATTTTATCTATTTGTTTGCATTGACTTGTTTAATCTAATTAGCTAGCAAAATTCTTTCCAGAAATTGTAAGCGAATTTAAATCACTGTTAGTTTTAGTAATACAACTTTTTTCTTATTTCAGATAAGCACTTGATTTCCATTTAAATTTAAATTGACATGATTAATTAATTAATGATTAATGTATTAAGGCAATAACCTTATAACACTTTTATTTTAAAATTAATTAGAAAATCATCCAATTAAGAGTTGCTGTGGAAGTTCTTAGATTTGCACTCGTAAGACTACATTTTGAATTCAATTGAATTTGGAATTACAGTAAGTAATGTAGATAAATAAATTTCAAAATCATTGGATAAATATTCCATTAGCACTGATTAGAAGGGTGCATAAGAAATCTGTATTTGGAAATTTAAAATTTTAGGTTGATAATTAGCTGCACTTGATAGTCCAATGAAAACTGAAATTTTTTATCCTAATGTGTTATTAGTTAAGTCTCCTTCGCTTTAAAAGTCTCCTAAAAAGTTTTTTTTTCTTTTTTAATTTGAAAAATGGTATTTTTATTGATTGATTTTTAGTGTATTTCAAATTTTCAGATTGATAAATAGATATAGTTGAGAGTCATATAATAGCAGATAAAAGTCTGCATAAGTCCGAAATCCTTGAATTGCCTAGAAAATTTTAATAAATAGCTTGTTTTTAAGATTTCTTAAAAAATTTCAAGTGATAAAATCGCTTGTATAAATGAAACTCTAATAAATAATTATATAGATATTCAAGTATCTTTAATATTCAATATAGTCTTTAATATTCAAGTATCCTTCAATATTGGGGATGAACCTCGTCCTCAATAGCCCTCGTGCTGCTTTAAATGCAATGTTAATAAAATCAACCAATCAATCAATCCAATGTGAGGTGGAATTCCGAACTCTTCCCTCGTCTCAACAATCTCATTCAACTCATCAATGTTTCTATTTGAAATGAGTGGTGGCTGCGTTACAATGATTGACTGCCAGTCAATGAGATATGTGCTAGAATAATGGATCCCATTCCCTATGAATGGGGACGATAATGAATTATTTACCCCTTATTAAGGGACACTCTATTTAATGGATGCTGAAAAAAAATAAAAAATAAGATGGGAGTAGATAAATAAACAAAAATAGAAATATTCTTTGTTACTAATCTTTTGAGGTATCAAAAACAAGTTTGTCCTCAATAAAAGACATTTTTGTGGAAAAAGAACAATAATATGAAAAGTTAATATCACTCTTTAGAAAATTGCTTTTCAGTAGGGAAACGGGGAACAATATACTGGAAGAAAGTAAGTTATGGTGCAATCAAAATGATATTTCCTTTTCATAGAATATAAAATCCATTTATTCTTGCCACAGTTTTCAGAAATGTGGAAGAAACAGTGTTAGCATATTGAGTATAAAGCAATCCAAGACAGGAATTAATGGGAAGCAGTCTTCGAAATTCCATTTTTGAGTGCCTTCAGTGAAAATACTACTGATGAAAATGAAATACATTGCTGGCCATTAAAATTGCAACACCAGGAAGGAATTGTCTGAAGAACGTCAAAATCACACGAAAGGAAGATGTTAAGATATGCAAATGATTAGTACTTCAACTCATCGGTACGTTCATCAATATAATTTGAACGCAAATCGGTACATTTTTGACAACTTACGTCCAGTGGTTGTGTCCTATCTTCGAGGCCAGCCAAACACCATCTTCCAACAAGATACTGCAAGACCACATGTTGGGGTTTGACTTTCGTCGATAAACAGGACATTCGATTGTTCCCCTGGCCTGCATGGTCTCTAAATCTGTCACCCACGGAAAACATCTGGTCATGGGTTGTGAGATACTGACCCACCACACCTTTCTAGTTAACAGGGTTGATGAAGTATAGCATGGACTTGAAGCAGTATGGTATGAATTGCCCAGTTCGACTCAATGCCTAACCGGGTAAGGGTCATTTTAGCTGCCAGAGGTAGCAGCTGTTTCTACTAATTTCACCCCTCAGTAAACCCCCAAACTGCTTGCAAATTTAATCATTTTGTCTTCATGCCATACGGTTTACGTACAAAAAAAATATCTTTTTTGGTATTTGCTTTCCTTCATTGTGTTGCACTTTTAATTTGCAGTGTAGTTGAACTTATTAAAATTAGTGTCACTGCTCAAATGCAAGAATATTTAGAAATGGATGAAAAGTTGTATACTAAAGATACTAATGATGACTTAAAGTCTTGTATTTCACTTGTAATTGATGATGCAAGCTTTAACAAAAATTGCTTCGATGGCAGTGACTAAGGTGAAAAACAGCCAGACCGAAAGTGTGACATAAAAAAACTATACAGATGCCTCAGAATACACCACCCAATTAAAACAAATCATGAAAGACGTTGGTAGTAATTAAAGACTTACGTTCATCAGTGAATTTGATGTTCAATAAGAAAAAAATATTTTAAAAGCACAGATTTTCAAACTTACCGGTTTAACGGAATATTTTCAATAAGTTTCAGTAAGTACAAAATTCTATTGTTTATTTCATAAATTTTAATTTTCCATTTACTTCAAATTCAAATAAATACACCCTCAGGGTCTTACAGCTTTATGTAGGCCCAGGAATCACGACTCCGAGGGACCAAAATGATGTATTTCTTTCTCTCGGAGCTTGCCGTGTTTGGTAAACAGGGGTGCGTTCCCCCGGTATACCATAGCGATCCTTTTTTCTTCCGATCCTCCATTTTGTCATCAATTTTTTACTTCTTTCTCATGTTTCAAAAGTCTAAATCATAGTTGTACATTTTTTAACACAGCATAGCTATAGTTGGCTCTTGAGCCATTAAAATTCATCATCAAACAAATAACTTGACTATATTACTTATTTACATATCATTTATTTCAAGTATCTTACAATCTGAGTTTTTAATTAAATTATATTTTTAATAAGTGTCCTCTGAAGAAGGGGCACCTCTATTTAAGGAACAAAATGTCTGGTCCGGTGGGTGTCTCTAATTGGGAAGCACTACTGTATCTTAAAATTTATTTTTGACTGTATAAATGCTCATGTTTAGGTTTTCTTGCTTTTTCTAAATTTTTCAGAGCTGGCAAATGAACGTGTTTCCTTTGTTCAAACGGCATACCAAAATAATGGTTTTAGGGAGGGTCACAGGTTTGTGAAAGGTAAATATCTGTAGTTTTAAATTAGCATTTCAAACTCGAAATATGCACATAATGCTATATGAAAATTCCGAGGTACCATTAAATTCGCGAAGCTGCAGTTCCCGATTTCCGCATTATGTTTTTATATGGAATCAAATCCCGAATTTACCAGGGCAGTAAAACAATATATTAAGCACTTTATGTTTTATCTTATGTCTTCATTTATTTAAATGTAATTTTAGCAATTGCTAAATCTGTATATTAACATCGTTGATGAGTGTGTTACTACTTTCAGTCGAAAAATATGCTTATAGAAATCTATAATCAAATAGAAAAATGTCATTTCAAAGTTTTGACTTGCAAGCATATATAAAGTTGATGATCAATTCTTTAATTTATTTGTTCTTAGCTATATAGACAAGAGTAATAAAGTAAAGATGTTTTTAATTTGAACTTTTGTTAATATTGTTAGAACATAATGGATTAAATGATTAGAACTAGTAATTTATAAAAATAAAACATTTTACGTAAATTATGAGTTTTTAGAAGAAATATTTCATGAGGATTTATTTTTTATTAATTGATTGCGATATGTGAAAAACAAACTAAGCACGGAACAAGAAATAATTCAACTCTATTTACTATATTTGATGGTAAACATTAAAATACAAAATTCGGCCACATAAAAAACAAACAAAAAACAAAAACAAATAGTCCATAATTTCTAGGTTAAAAAAAAGAAAGTTTCATTGAAAGCATATTTTCTCCTCCACACAGCATAGAAGCAGTGACGTTATGGAAAAGATGCTGGGACATTATCTCGCATTCTTGCGAAAAAGTATTTTTCAGCTGCTTATTTGTTTTTGTATGGGATAAGTAACCAAAATCTTTTTCTTTTTGATATTTTAAACTCGTACGATTATGATTACACCAAGAGAATACGACAACTAATCCATTTGAAGGATTGCTTTGTAGAAAAGGAAATTAGCCACTAAGCAAGCTTGTACGTGTTTAACGTCGTAAATGAAAAGGAATTCATTTTTAATTGCTACAACATGAGACACCACACTAGGTCTGAAGATCCCATCTATATTTAGCTGAAACATCAAAAATCCATTCCAGATAATATCAGGATCATACGATTATTAATTGGAGTGATCCGTGAAGAGAATGTTGCTGCATTTATCTTTCTTAAATGGGATGTCCTTGTGACTACTTTCTTCCTGCAGCACGATGACCCACTGTTAACAAAATACAAGTCATAGATAACAAATCCTAATAAATACATAAATAAGACGGTCTCGAATAATTTATTCAAATAATTTTATTCACAATTTTGGTGTCTGTAAGCTCGTACAAATTATGATACAATGAAGAGATGTTTGTCCAGCGGTTTCTCTGCTTATTAGAATTAAATATCTACTCTTCATTTTATGTTGCTGTATATATACGTTGATCTTTGTCCAACGTTTTCACGCACGTAATCGTTGAATAATATAAAATGCAGGTATCAATAAGAATAAATATCGCAAAATAATTAAGAAAAAACATTTAAATATTTTTACATATAATTAGATCGAATAAACTAATATAATGTAAGTTTCATTATCGAAAGTGAAATTTATTAAACTCGATTTAATTAATTTTAATAATTGCTTTCTGTTTATATTTTGTTAATTTCTCGCTTTAATAATTTATCTTAGACAACATTTAAAATGTTATGTTACATCCCCATACCTTGAATACTCTTTATTATTCTGTTTCCTTTTCTGTATATTAAAGTAGAACCTTCATAAACTATATGGTTCGGAAAAAAGGAGAAAAAGACGTTTGACAGCCATTAAATATCTATATGAAAATATTATTTGTTCTTTAGTAATAAATCAATATTTTACTATCACGAAAAAAAAAAACCTGTAGATATATAAAAAATTTAACTGTTTCTAACTCATAAATGTTCAGAACCATATTCATACGTATTGTAAAAAGTATTTCGCTTCATCGTAATATGAAATTCAAATCAGCAACTATTTTTTTTCCCTTTTCTTTTAGTATACTTTGTTAGATTAAATGGAGGAAAAATTCTTCAAGATGTAATAGTCTAGTCTGCCAACAAGAAATTGTCTAGCCTTGTAAATAGGCCCTAGAGAAAAGTTTTCCTGGTACAAAAGCAATTCTCTGGAACCATCACTAAGCACTCAATATTGAAACGAAAAAAAAAAGTGCAGACTTCCCTTCATAGATTAAAAAATAAAATGTTATTCTATCAATGATAAAAAAGAAATATTACTAAATAATAACAATAATGTTTATTATATATATATATATATATATATATATATATATATATATATATA
>BMAW01000574.1:1646689-1662031 GCA_019974015.1 Nephila pilipes | reverse complement strand
TTAGTTTTTGCTCATCTTACACTTGGCTTTCTGTTAAAAATTTTTGGTTCATTAACAGATTCTTCTGAATTTTGACTTTTAGGTTTTAAATTTTAAATTGTTTATTTATAATATAAATTTTTTTAACTCATTTGTATACATTTTAATTTGTTTCTTAATGATTTCTTTAAAACTTTAGTTTTTTTTATGCATTGATAGTATTGATTTTGTGTTGGATAACATTAAGTTGTTTTATGTTGTGATTTGTACTATTTATGTATTGTTATATATAGGATATATATAGAAGAGAGTATATATATAAGTATATATACATATATATATGTTATATTATATATTAGCAACACGTATATTACTTTATAAAATATGTTTCTATGTATATATCTGTTTTTTACATTTCTCTCTTAAAATATCCTAATATTCTTTTTCATTTGTAAGATTTTGCTGAAGTTATGAATGAAAATAATTGATACAGAACTAGAGAAACCCATAACATTATTTTATTTGAATATCTATGGCAATTGAAAATATATGAAATTGCCCAAAATTTACAATCCCAAATTTTTCTGGTTTTGACTTTTTTAATTTGACCAGTGTTTACTTCATTTTGAGAAATTATTATTTATAATGAATATAAAGTTAGCATTTCTAAGCGTTCTTTATTAGTTATTTTACAGTATCAACCCTAACCAAACAAGATATCTGAATGTTCTTTCACAAAGATTAAAAATATCCTAATCGCTATTTAGAATTAACAACTGGGCATTCAACTTAGGGCTGTAAAACAAGTCATTGTAGGTTAAATTTCTAATGAAGGTTAAAATGGATTGATTTAATAAATGTAGAATGTTTCTAACAGAGGTGATTTAATGCATATTTAGGCTTAAACTAATATGAGTAGCTTTTATTAAACAAAGTTATGCTTTATTGAGAGAAGGGTCCCAAAATATCCAAAGAAAGAACAAACATTTTTTTTATTACGGAATTGTATTGTACTGTCATGCAGCAATAGCATTAGGAAAATGACTTAAAACTTTATTAATATATTTGAATAGGCTATTTGGAAAAGGGGTAACCTTTACTTTTACAAAATTTATAGGAGAAATAAAAAACATTTTTTCCATATCTCCCCAAAACTTATATTAATAATTAAAGAAGTTTACACACGACGTAAAAATGATTACATGTTTTTATGGTTCTACAGGATACCTAGGAAAAACATTTTTCCTATGCGGAGATTATCCATTTTCAGAATGAATTTTGGTTAGTGAAAGATCCAAGTCCACTATAACTTACAACGATAAGTATTTTAATGAAATATATGATAAAAAAAAACAATTTTCATTGCAAAATCTTACAATATTTACAAATTATTAAGAAGACGAGTAAGAGAAAAATCTACGGTTGTTCAGGTGCTTCATCTGTGTTGCAGTTGTGGGCCATTCATATATTATTTCATTGCAAAATCATTGTAGTTAGCTTGCTTATACCGGTAGAAGTTCCTTATGTCCTGTTTTTTCTTATTATTATTAGGTAATTTTCCAAGGTAGGCAGAGTTGTTTTCTGGATTTGTCATGAACATTGGGAAACCATTTTATTCCTGTTTTTCACTCAAATAATAATATAAATATTACTATTGCACATACCTAACACAAATATTATTTTTAACAGCTACCTTGAAACGAAAGCGTCAGGTCTGAAAATTAAAATTGACTTAATATGTGACAGTGAGGCCATAAGAGGTAGTCAGCGCATGCGTGGCTCAGGAGAAGATAGCCACGCTCTAGAAGACCCGTTTTCAAATTGAACACTAAAAGGAGATCCATCTAGTAGTATTTAACAGATTAAATATGCGCCGTTTTCAAATAGAACGAATGAAGCGAAGCTAAAAAAATTTACTAAGTAATAAAAAAACGAATTTGTGAAAAAAAAATGGAGACTACTCTTTTTTTATAATGACCGATTCAATACGTGAAAACTGTTAATAAAATATTTTGAGCAAATCAAAGTCTTCAGCAGCTTAAAAAAATTTTAGTCGAGATTTTATCTTCCTTTTGAACTAGTCACGAATTGAATTAACTAAATTTTAGATCATGTTTTTATTTATTCATTTCTGTTGATCATGATGGAATCTCAATATCAGATTTCTATAAACTCAAATAATTAACAAGTTACCTTCAAGTTCTATCGGAGATGCCACGTTTATGTCCTATTTAAACTATTAACTCGAAGTAAGAAAACGTTAATCTAGTTACACTGCTGATTTAGTAACCTGCGTTACATATGGCTAAAAATAAAAAGATACATTATAAAAGTAATAGTTACTTAGAAAATAAAATTGAAATATTTTAGTTAAGATATAGTATCGTAGTTGGAAAACGTCATTCGCTAATTCCTTGATAATAATAAAATGTGAAATTCACAAGTAAGTAGCGAAACTATTATGTCATAGATAAGACAAGCGTTTGCTATCAGAACTACTTTTTGAATTCTTGAACCGTTAGAAGATTTTTTGTGTGTGTGTGTGAGGAGTGGCCGTGGTAGCCTAGTGGTTTTGGTCACTGGTCGGCATTGCTTACGTCGAGTCATGGATTCAAGCTCTGAAGCCTCTGAAGACCCTCCGTTTAGCAGGGCTGATGCATATTAAATCTGCTCTATTTCCAAAGTCCTCCCGTTGGTGCGGTGTGGAGCTTTGGAGAGGGAGGTATCAACTCAGGTGTCGTCCTCGTCACTTTACCGAGGCTCAAAATTATGAGGTCCGTCGCCAATAGCCCTCGTGTTTCAATGTTAATAAACAATAAATCATTCAACTGTGAGTGAGAATCAAATATTATATCCATAACATTCTCTGACCATATAACCTATTTGCAATTAAAAAACTATTAAGAAGTTACTCCAATATATAATTATTTTAAAAACTGAAGAACTCAGCTAAAATTACCTTTATTATTTGCAACTATAATTGTTTAAAACAATAAAAATAAAATTAATTAGTTTCATTATCAAGTAATTTTTAACTCAAATTATTTCTTTTAACTCTTACATTATAAAGTTATTATCGGAGAAGAAAAGAGATCATAATATTTAACTACATTTATTCAACAAAATAAAACTTAGATGGAATATCTACTTTCAAATTAGAAATAATTCAAAATTAACTCGACAAATCGTTTTTTACACTGGATTATAACAAAGAAGTTAGTTATGATGTTTTAAAGTATGTACAATGTAATGAATTTATCAAAAACTTTTGTACAAAATTAAGAAGCTACTATTTGATAAATCTAAATAGGTTTCAAATTTCTCCCATGTTATGGAATAGCATTTCGAAGAATGAAATTTGCAATACCAGCTTTGAGTTATTTCTCAGAAAGTATTAGAACTGAGATTCTGATGATCAAAGAAAATCTTCGTCAACTAAGTGGGCTGAGCCGTGTTCAAGATCAAAGTCTTGGGAGTACAATGTGGACCAATTGGGGGTACAATTTGTCTCAGTCGGTTGAAAACTCTTGTTAAAGTGCCGTGTTGAAATGAGTATCTCGATTCCAAATCCAGACAATTGCGAGTTGAGGAGTGTAATCTGATTTCCTATCGCGAAAGAAAATGAACCGTTACTGATTTTTAATAAAATAAAAGTTGTTTATTCTAGAATGGTATCATGAATTATATTTACGTGTTTAAAAGGTGTCAGAAGTTTAAAGAGGCAGAAAAAAATTTCAAAACCGTTGCTTCGGCCCGAAAAATCATGGCCTCTGTCTTTTGGAATTCCCTCGTTGAATTTTTGCACCAGGGGATAGTAATTAATACCAAACATTCAAAGACACTTATGGAGGATGAAAGAGAACAAAAGAAAAAGAATGTAAAGAAGGAGTAGCTTTTTGTATGACAATGCACGTCCCGACACAACCAGCGTCTCAAAGCAAATCTTGGGACTCAATCGTTGAAACATTATCAACCACTCCTGATCTGGCAACATCAGATTTTCATGTTTTTACCCCTTTGAAGTTAAATATGGATTAAAAAAAAGGTTTTAGACCGTCGATGAGGTCTAGAGAATCGTCAAACAATAGGCCAAAAAATTAGCGGGGAGCTTTTAAAGTAGGTATAAGAAAGCTCATTCCTCTCACTTTCATTATAATATCACTCTCAACACACACATTTGGTTGTGAATTTTAATTAAGAAGTACGTTTCCAGAAATGCCTGTAAGAAGACTGTCATTCATTTAAAAAAAAATAGTCTGCAATTTTTTTTTTTTTTTTTTTTTTTTTTTTTTGGCTTTCCAAAATATTTATATTCTATTTCAAAACAGATATACCATAGAAGACACAGAATTGTAGATTATTCATTGACTCGGGCGTAACAAATAAAGAAGGGAAATTGAAGTAGAAAGAGTTAATTGGAAAAAGTGTTTTTTGCAAAAATTAGATAAAAACAAGTTTATGAATAAATTTAATGATATCACTTGTCAAATGTTCATAAATTTTTTTAAAAAAAATTCAAGATAAATTCGAAGTAAGTTATCTTCCAAATATTCAAAAGTACCATTTTTAGGTAGTTTCTCGAAAAGAATAATCTGTGAAAGGCACATTGTTAATTAAATATACATAAAGTACAAATTATGGTATTAGAGATCCAGTTCCAGTAGAATAAACGCTCAGAAAATTTAGAATTTTTTTATAAAACATCTTGCTTTAAAATTAGTATATACAGAGGGAGGACAAAATAATGTGAACACCTGTGAAAAAGTATGACGTATTTCACACATGCAGTACAGCCACACCACCTGCAGCAGAAGTCTGCCATCTAGTGAGCGTAAAAAGGAAGGTATCTATCTCTCAACAGTAGTCACCTCCTTTGCATGCGTCTATCGAACTGTCTGTGATAAGTTGAAATGTCAGACCTGTCAGAGTTCCAAAGAGGAATGATTGTTGGAACGTGTTTAAATGGAGCATCGGTCACGGAAGCAGCAAACCTTTTAGGGTTTGCAAGGAGTACAGTAATAGGCGTTATGACAGCGTACTCGAAAGAGGATAAGACGACGTCTTCAAAGCACAACAGTGGCCGAAAGTTAAAGCTTGCTCATAGAGATTGACGGGTCTTAAGGCGCATAGTAGCTGAAAAGCACAAGCAATCGTTATCCGAGATAACATTCGAAATGAACAGTCATCTCCAGGACCCCGTTTCAACAAAAACTGTCAAAAGGAAACTTTATGCTGCGAACATTTATGGCAGAGTGGCAATTCATAAGCCCTTGGTGACAGCAACTAATACTTTCAAGCGACTCCAATGGTGCAGAGATCACAAAGGCTGGTCCACACAGCATTGGCAACATGTAATATGGTCAGAAGAATCGTCATTCACTCTATTTCAGACTACCGACGCGTTTATGTCTGGAGAACGCCTAGAAAAGCATTTAATTTTGAATGTCTCTTGCCGACTGTGAGGCATGGGGGTGGGCACCATTATGGTATGGGGTGCGATATCTTGACGCGGTCTTAGACCACTTGTTATTCTGCATAGGAGAGTCAAATCTAAGCATTCTAGGGGATCATGTCCATCCTTTTGTCCGGACTGTATTCCCTGAAGAGCGACAGCTTTTTCAAGACAACAACGCCCCTATCCACACTGTGCTCAAGCATGGTTCGAAGAGCATGATGATGAAATTGAACATCTTGCCTGGCCCCTTCAGTCTCCGGACTTGAATATTAGTGAACATTTATGGAAATATTTGGAGTCCAAACTTCGTTCCCCATTTCCATCTCCATCCAGTCTTTCGGAATTAGAGACCATTCTGCATGAGGAATGATTTAATATTCCTTTAAATATTGTCCATGACCTTTATGCATCTATCCCACGTCGCATTAAATCTACTTCAGTCAAAGGGTGGTCCAACCCCCTATTAATAAAGATTTTCCATCATTTCACATGTGTTCGTATTATTTTGTCCTCCATCTGTATTCTTCATTAATGTAATTTAATTTGAGCTAACTGTATGAATAGATTAAAAATACTATTCAGTTAAGGAAAATATACAGTTTGTCAAAAAAAAATTTAAGACTGGTGCTAGATCTTAGCCTACAATTACACGAACCATGTTATTACGCATTGGTGATAAACCTCGATTATCAATTGGAGCATTACCAGAAGTTCTGTGCTTTGGTTAAAGTATATCAAAAGATATGGTGATTCATTCGAGAAGTATAAGAACTTCATGTTGAGTTATATAATTGGAACAAAGTTCTGTTATTAAATTTTTCGCAAAAATTCATGAAAGTATCTCAGACACATAAAAATTGATGAAAAAAGCTTAAGGTGATTTATGTATAAGTAGATCAAATGTTTTCCTGTGCACAAAGACTTTTCCTTGGACGGAAGAGATTAGCTCAATAATAAGCATTCAGGAAGACCAAGTTCATTTGGACACCCGTAATTATTGAAAAAAGATGCATTTCGTAGCTAACAATTTATGTGTTTCATTAAGAATAACGGAAGAGTCGTTGAACATCAATTAAAAAATAATTCGAACCATCCTGCACGAATATTTGAGCAAAATAAATTTGTACAGGAAAATTTGGTGAAGCAAAAATTTGTTTCACTTACTTTAATCAATGAACAAATTTCACTGAGAAGTGCACACTGTAGATACATAATTGAGCAAGTAAAAATAACCCACATTTCTTGAAATCAATAGTAACAGGTGATGAAATATAGTAGTTTCAATACCATCCAAATCTAAGAAACAAAGAGAGGATTGGAAATCAAAAAATGCACTACAAGCAAAAAAAAAAAAAAAAAAAAAAAAAAAAAAATCAGGAATGCTGCATCCGGAATCAATCAATGTTCATTACATTCTTTATTAGAAAGGAATAATCCCCATGACTTTGTTCTAACTAAATAAACAATTGCTGGATAGCATTATTTGAATTTGTTTTGAAGCATCTGATAGCCAGATTTTGATATAGAATATTGGGGTAAAAATAGTTGGCTTTTGTTTCTTAATAATACACCCTATCAAAACTCTCTTATTGTTGGTAGAATTTTGGCATAAAATAACATCTGTATGTTGAATAATGCACCATATTTACCTGATTTAAAGCCCTGCCACTCTACTTTACTCCCAAAACTTAAATTAAGATTAAGGAGATGTAATTTTGATCAGATTTTGACCGTACAAAAAGATCCAATGTGTGTTTTGGAAGCAATTTCGTTTAATGAACAGGAACAGGCTTTTGAATCCTTATTAAACCTTTGTATCCAGTTTGTTGAAACCAGAGAGGTTTACAATGAATAAAAAACCAAAACAAATAATAGTTTCTTATCTATATTTCTTTTTACAGTTCCAGTCTTAAAAATTATTTGATGCCCTGTATATATCATACTTCTGTTTATTACAGGATATTAAAAATTAAACATTTAAATGCTATCAGGTATATATTATAAATCATATGTTTATTGCCACAAATTTAATTATAATCAATATCTTAACTTTTTCATTAATTCAGATTTTATTTATATTAATTTGACAGATAAATAGTAACAATTGATTTATTTTTTCTTGGGTGAAAGAAACATGGAAAACACTTTGCGTTTCACAAAAGTGGAAAAAAAATCTTCTACCCTGCGTTTGATGCTTTGAAAAAAAATTTAAGCCTAGAAGCTCTTTAGATTGATTTCACAATGAGAGCAAATTAAAGTATCAACTAAATCAGATTGAAAGTCACAAGCATCAATTTTGTTTTATCATAAATTTACCCATTATAACTATTCACCTACGTGATTACTACTTCTTTCTGCATTTCAACAACAACGTTACATTACTTGAGGAAGAATTATTGTATGATATTTTGTTCTGAGAAGTATGTCGCGTTTCAAATATAAAAGTGAATGCATAAAACAAATTATGGGTAATCAACTAAAATCCACGAGGGTGCAAGTGAATCCTTTTATTAAATAAAGGTGATTACGCAGGTCCTATTAACGTAAACCGAGACACGCAATAAAACACAGCTAGCGTGAAAAGTTGTTCGCACAAAACTGCTTAGTAATTTATTTACAAATTCCATTTTATTGCAGCTCTAAAACTCTTTATTGCTTGGAAGCTTAGGTTTTATTGAACATGAATCGGTAATAAAAGTAATTATTCCGTATGATTTGTTTTTCTGAGCATGTTGACACATTATAATAAGATACAGTTCTGTAAAATAAATTAATTTCTATTTCAGTCTTATTTAGAACTAAATTGACACATGACTGAATGATTGACGAGAAATATAAACCTGACGTAAATCAAGAAGAATTATTAGCACAAAAGTATCATTTTTCTGAAATATGTTAACGGTATTAATATAAATTACAGCGATGCCAATACTTTTAGACTAGTTCAATAAAAAAATTAATAATGGTAATTAATATATTTATTTATTTTAATGGAATTATATGATTCTCATCATTTGTTATTAAGTAATATAATTGGTTAAAATGGCTTATACAAACATTTAAAAGGTTTTTTGTCGAATAATTTCTACAGCTCTACAAATTTTATCTATGTTTCTATCTTGTAAGTGCAACATCAAACCACATCTAAAGTACCAACTCTTCACTTGGAAGTATTTTTGCAGAATATTGCCTAAATGATTAGATGTAAAACTTCAAAATCTTTCAATGTCCTCAACTGGAATAGATTTATTTGAATGGAGAATTTTTTTTAAAAAAAAAGACGTACCCTCCTTTTTTGTTTTCAATAAGGAAATATTACAATCATCATTTATGCGTCTGCGTCTCGAAGTCTACCAGATCACAGGAAAACTCTCAAAGCTTAGAGATCTTGAGGCTTTAGTGTCACCTTTAATAACACATGTGCTTCATCTTCTCCTCACAAAAGGATATGACATGGAAAGCATTTGATTGGTTAAAATCTGTCGTAAGTGATGCATAGTGTTGCATTTCAAGTCTTCCGTTTACAAATTTATTGAAATTTATTTAGTACTTAAATCTCAGAACAAAATTAGTTTGTATAAAGATCAAGTGAAGTGAGTATCCAAGCCAACATAATATTTTTGCAAATTTAGATACTTATAGCAAAAATGTAATTAAACAAGATTAATTTATAAGTGTGGTTCAAAATCGACCTATTTTTAACAACATTGAACCACACTCATAAATTAATCTTGTTTGAATACATTTATGCAATATTTTCCTATTTTCGATGACAAATGGCATTGCTAAGGCAAGTTGATATTACCCTCGTGTGCTGCCATCCATGAACGGTAACAAAGTTTGACTCTGATTCATGAATTAGTAGTGATTTGGCAGCCAATTGTAACCAAATCAAAATATGATTGCTAATTAAGTTATCGTCGTCACATTGAGTCGAATAGTCAATGATTGGTTGGTTTTATTTACATTTCACTAGAAGCAACATGAGAGATATTGGCGACGAACCTCGTAATTTGAATCTTGATCAAGTGACAAGGACGATATCTGTGCTGGCACCTCCATCTCCAAGCTTCCACGCCATGCCAACGGGAAGACTCTGAGACTCGACAGATTTAACACGCTTCACCCTCGAGTACACGACGGGTCTTTACTGCCATCAGGTCTCGAATCCATTACTAGTCACTGTTCATAAGACCTGGATTCAACATTATATACCAAAAACATAGCAACAATCAAAACGACGGGATGCCTTAGGGACATTTGCTCCAAAATAAATTAAGGCAGTCTCATCGGCTGGAAAAGTTATGGTATACGAATTTTTGGTATACGAAGGACATCATACTCATGAACTTCTTAGAAAAAGCAAAACCGATCACTGGACAATACTAGATTGAGTTACCTCATTCTTCACACAAATACTTGAGAGCCGCCCTTTTATTTGTTTCCTAAAATAATATTTTTACACTTGTTTCAGCTATGTTTTTTAGCAAGAAAAATTATATATAAGTTTAAGTAAGCAAAATTAAAATTAATAAAAAAATTTATTAACAGTGTTTGAAAGAAAATGTAATAAGTTACTTGTTACCTTTAGAGATCAGCACCGGCTGAATCAATTCGGGATTACTGATTGGCTTATCAGTAAATTACAAATTTCAGCCAAAAATTGTTACAGGCAATTTTATAATTTTTTACCAGTAAATCAGAAAATTATGTACATAAACAAATATGCTTCTTCGTATTTATTTGTCAGAAATAATGAATTTCAGGAGGCTTTGATATACTGTATAAAAGAAAAACGCACTGCTTATGCAATTATTTTTCAATTAGAAACTGATCTCAATTCTCGGAAAGATGAGAGGATGATGAAATATTTAAGGTATCCTCCTACCTTTAAAACACGATTTTCTGTCAAAAAGTCGATTTTTTTTATTTATGATCTATTATTAAAGCAGAATTTCTTAGCTTTCTAGAACAGTTTCATTTTTGTTTCTATCTTACATAGAACTTGAGTTATAAGCATTTTAATAATAGTTTGTGTCAAATTTTAGAACTGGAAGTAGCATTCTGCTACCGGAAATGGAACTTTAATGTTTGTTTTTCATTGATATCTTACGTAATATCGCCATCAAAATATCTTCCAACATGCAAGATGAATTTCCTGAGACCCAAAATGCAAATGAATCTTTTAATGGTGTAATATGATAAAGAGTACTAAAGGAAGTTTTTGTTTGTTTGAAAACTGGGAAATTGGGTGCATATGACGCAATTATACAATTTAACGAAGGACATCAAGGCTGCTTAAAAGTCTTAAATAAGCTGAACATTGAAAATCCGGGCTATTTCACTGTAAAGGGATACAAAAAGTTGGATTACAATCGAATCTGGAAATTGAAGTGTTATACAACACCTGTTAAATGTAAGCAAAGGAAAGTTTTAAAGACCATCAGGAAGAAAAAGATAACTCATTAAAGTAATACAGATAGTGAACTTTACAAATCAGGGACTTTTAATGTTAAATGTTTATTTAATTAGGTAAGTTTCTGGGTTCAAATGTATTTTCCTCTTTTTCTCAAAATCAAGATTTTCATATTTTGCTTCATCGCAAAACATCGTATTGAAAAAAGTTATGAACATAATGTTATGGAACTTTCATGGAATACTCTGTGAAAATGAATTCAGGACTTGAACCTATCTTATTGTTATAATGTGATTACTTTGCATTTCATTGATGATAAAAATCATAACTTGTCACAAATTTGTACGGTTTTTCTGTATGTTAAAGTACGACTTCCTATAAATATCTAATTTTCAGGGTTATAATTGTGAGAGAGGCTCAAATTTTAAATTAGATTCAATTCATCATAATAAAATTTACAGAATTCAAATATCTCTATTTAAATTTCAGTTTTGGTGTTTTGCACAAGTGCCATTTTACTGCTATTTTTATGTATTTTTTAGCTGAAATATTAAAACAATTATTAATTTATGCAAATTTTACATTATATTTTACGTTTTTAGCCATATCTTATAGTATAATGCATATAAAAAGTTATTTTTTTCAATTATTTAAAAAAAATCATCTTTAAAGGTAGGTGGATACCTTAACAAAGCAAGTAAAACTACAGTCAAAAATAAAATCATAGAATTCATTTAATACATATATTCGTATCATACTGTAAACGCAATACACATATTACGGTACTACAGTTAGCAAGGTTGAAATAGATATAATAAATGTTGAGGATCACTAAAATTCAGTGTACAAAATATTTTCGTTATTCAAAAAAGAGAAATTTAATTTATGGAGAAATATAATAGTAAATTCCTCTTCTGGTACTCAAAATAGTCTTAAAAAATTAAAATGAATATTGAAAAAAAATGAAATATTTTCAACGGGAAAATTTAAGACAAATATATATTCCAATAGCGAATGATTCTTCAATAATTATTAAATGAACAAATGTAGACTCTGAAAGAGCCTTTTCTGTGGAGGGATTATTTTGTACAGAAATTAGATCCCAACTGGGAGAACAAAGTGTTGATCAGTTACATGTCTTACGTGCTTATATTTTAAATATGTCAACAAACAGATAATGTATTTAATTTTATGTTTTATAACTATTTTCACTGCGAAAAATTATTCATGCTATTATTAATTATAATTTGTCATGAATTTGTTGAAAGTTATTTATGTATTATTTATAATCCGAATTCCTTTTCGTTTACTTTTGTTTCTGCATCCATGAAACAAATCAAAAATCTGATTATGAATTCTTGTATTAAATAGTTTACTGACTTCCCGGTAATTTACCTGAATATATGTTTTGTTTGAAAATTTTACCGTATTACCGGTAATAGATGAAGTCAGTAAATTAGCAATCACTAATATCTATCAAATAATCCACTTTCACTTTCTGTCACACATAAATATATAATCAAACATCAGCAAATAAGGTAATAGCAAGTCCATCATGCAATTTGTATATGGGTGTCGTTTATTCCTTTTATAAAGTACGATATTTGCAGCGAAATAATAATATCATTATGCAAATTATACTTTCAGCGCCAACTTTTATAGTTCGTTTTCTTTTGTAAATCTTTTAATTTGTGACCTGAAATTATAAATTTCACTTCGTAATGATCAGTTCTACTTCTTCAAGAGAATGAAGTTATTTTAAATCACATGTGCTTGGAATAAGTAATTGTTAAAATTCAAAGTAGTCAATAATGAATATTTATCATAATAAATATTTATTTATATTAATGATATATTTCTTTTTCATTGTAATTAGTGCCAATCCTGATTATTAATATTCTACACAACAAAGTTAGCTTTTGAGACTTCATTAAGAACATCAAATATTAAAATCTAATTTTAAATGAAATTATACATTACAAATGTATACTTTACATACGTCTTAAAAAGTAAATATGTATATCGAGAATTGTTAAGAGTTAAGAATATTTTTGGTAGTTAATTTCTTGGATCATCTTGAATTAAAATTGTATGTTTAACTTAATGCAGGTGGAAATCAGTTTTTTGTTTATATTTTGGACTCAGAGTTAAAAAAGGAAATCAGAAAACAATGAGAAAAAGAGAGAGAGAAAAAGAATTATTGATATATGTCACACAGTAATTTAATTTTATATTCAGTTTATCTTTATTTATTAAAACAATATTGTCAAACAGAGTTCTTTAAAATTTTAATCTGCTTTATTATAAGAAGAAATAAATAAAATTGTTTCCATATTTCTCAAAACATTTTAATCTAAAATTTTGTAATTTGTAAGGCCTGTTAAACCTCTCACTCAAGAATAATGAAAAAAGCGAAGAGAAAAATTATTCAATGAATTAATATACTTAAATTCTGTAGAAGAAATTTTTTGTTCAGTTTGATCCCATTAAGGAAAATCTGAGGAGCCTCATATGAGGCTGGTAAGTTTAAAAGGTTTCAAACATGTATATTCAGAAAAATGAGAGGAAATAAACAAGTAACAAATTTGAACTAATTTTTATATTTATTTTAATGTTCTATATTTATGTTTATTTATATTAATTTTTATATTTATTTTAAGGATATTTTAGCAATTATTACTTCGTACAATGAAATTACAGATATATTAGAAAAATTTCTTCAGTGAAAAGTCTAGAAGCACTCAGTATACAGTGCTTCCTTGCATCGAGCACATATGTATCTAGCTTTCCTGGGACAACCGGATATGTGACACTTGGCAGCATATTTCTGCTCAGTTTTTAGCTGGATAATACTAACCCCTATATCTTCTCACTTCAGCAGGAACTTGCACTTTTAAGCGTTTCTTTGATGCTGTATCTTGCTATGTACTTGGTCTGCCTTTCTTTTTGCTCTGAGTCGAACTACCTTTATAAATAAGGGAACTCGCAATAGATGACTTAAATTCAAATAATGGATTCATTTCAGGATCTAATTTCCGTAAGATCCAACAATTTATGATGGAAACATTTAGCATATGGTAAAAAATTCGGAAGTACTCCCATTAATGTTGCAGCTTATGTCTATAAGGAACAGCTCTAATAATGAATCCCTGAGATTTACTCCACCCATATTTTTACTATACATTTCAATGGAAATGGGCCTTGGAATTTCGATAACATGTTTTTCTTGTCTGCTGCAACGTTTCACAGATCCTACTGGACTTGATCCAAGATATGTTGAGGCTATATGAACAACTGAGTTGTCGAATCACTTTGTTATTGTTATGTTTTCCTCACTTTATGGTAATGGAAAACGTGCATCTTGGATCACGTTTCATTTCATTGATAGGTTTCAATTCAATTGTAGCTTCTTGTCAACAAATTTGAATGTATAGTTCCTGTTGAAAATTTTTCCATTCAACAAGTTTCATTAAAAAAGGAATTGTTGTGAATAAATTGTCGAAAAATACTTTGTGATTTTCATGCGTTATAAGTTTACAAAGACTCAATACAAAGCTTCTAACTACTCCAAATTCTTTATAAAATTCCTGAGATTTAGCATTAGCATCTTGGTAAATTTCAAAAATATAAACATAGCCAGAAATTCCAGCTAACACCCAGGATTTTATTCTCCATAGACCTCTTATGTGTTGTTTGATGTTTGGTCTTAATTTGAAAGGAATTATCATTTCATCAACTGACAAATATTCTTCCCGGTCGAAGCTGTCACTCAGGGAAAGTGGTCTAATGCTGGTCTGATTTTATGTAGCTTATCCTTATTGTCGTGAGTTACATTACTTGGAACAAAATGAAAATATTTTCTTATTCCAAGAAAGTGATTTTGCGTCATATAATCAGCAGTTATGCATAGACTCGTCCCATGTTTTGGTACCCAGCAAAATTTTAATCTTTAAATACTGAAGGTATGTCTTAACAAAATGTATTCCTAAAAATACCTTCAGTTCATAAAGAGTAAGGGCAAAATTTTCTTTGCTTTTTAAAGCTGCATACGTTTTTGATTCATGCACTATTTGCTTCTTAAAAAGCATCTGGCAGCATTTTGAAGAAATAATCAATAGGCATATTTCCAGATATATAGGAATTCTGATTTCCCAAAAATAGTTAACAAGATCATTATCTTTCCTATTTATTCGTTTTATGTTAGAAAGGATAATACAAACAATTTTTAAGGTATTATAATAAAACTTGTTTTGTTTTATTTTTTAATGTAGTTTATCACCATGTGTTACTTTAAACCTCTTATGAGGCACTACATTTACCAGAACCAAACTCAAATACTGAGCGGTAATTAATTGTTACATAACATCACCTTTCGAGGGTGCTTTAAAAAGTACCTGTGTTAGAAAAGGGAAATTAGGTATTAGGAATTGTAGAGTAACTTTCTCATCCTCTTTTTTTTTTTTTTTTTTTTTTTTTTTTTTTTTTTTTTTTT
>BMAW01000574.1:1622140-1636662 GCA_019974015.1 Nephila pilipes | reverse complement strand
TGTGTGTGTGCGTGTGCGTGTGTGTGTGTGTGTTGTGGCAAATCACTTCTTCTACCTCGACTCAATCAAATACAACTACCTCTAAAAGTCAATAACCTAAGCAAGAATACACCAATCAAGTCTTACACAACTATTTATTTATCAGTTTTGTAATATAACGTCTAAGGAATATTTGCTCTCCTCGGTTACCTCATGGATTAAACCACCTATTCGACTGTTATTAATCTAATACTCTTTTAACAAAACCTCTCCTGTTGAAGTTGTCTTATTTCTCAAATCTTATGCGACAGCTATCGCCCGTAACAACTCTTAATATCATCTATCGCTTGTAAGATATATACTCAGGGCTAGTCCCCCTCATCCTCTATTCTCTAAATTTCCTTTTCCTTATATACTGTCATATCTACCTCACTTCACTTTATTTCTACCTGCCTTTAATTAACATAATCACGTTTCATTTTGGTTGGGTAGAAATTGATATTTCATGCAATCAATCTCGATTAAAGTCCCCAAGATTAGTGAAGAAAAAATCACGAATAGCCCAACGTCACAGTGTGTGTGTGGGGGGGGGTGTAAATGTTAAATAGATATAAATTTTAAGAACTTATTAATTCATAAAAATTACAAATTATAGCTAATAAAAACAGAATTTACAGTAATAATTATAATTTAAAAAATACATTAAATTGCTGAAAATATAATATTTCAGTATATACAAGAATACTTACAAAAATGAAAATAATTAAAAAGTAAAAATAATAATTTAAAAAATGACAACAAAGTTCAAAATATCAAAAGTTTACCAAGACTTTCAAAGCATATCTCAAGAGAAAAAAAATTAAGAAAGTTCAAAGCTGAAAATACAGTAATTCCACTACTGTCTCAAGCTTGAGACAGAAAATAATGTGTTTATACTAGTATTTCGGATCCAACCACCACAACTTCTGTGAATTTCATTATAACAAGATGGCTTAAGACCAAAATTAAGCAGAAATCTCCATTCAAAACAATAATCAACCAAAGGAGGAAAAAAATTGTAAACAAAAGAAACAAATTCAATTCATTTGAACCAAAGTAATCTAACGCAATCCATTAAAAATAATCTGTTCATATTTATTTATATTATTAAATAATTGTATCTTAAAAAGAGTCAGAAATCTTATAACTCCAAATGTATGCAAAAAATTTGTTCTTAAGCCTTCCTTCCCATATGGCACGATAATGTCTTTTATCAAGAAAGCATTAACCACCAAAATACATTATTAATTGACTCATCTTAAAAAACTAAAATAATTTTTACTTAAATTTACTTATTCTACTAATTTTAAAACATTTACACACCCACGCACACACATATATATAGACACTACAACAGGAACTATATTGTAATTGTTCTGAGAAAGCTTTTCTTTGATTTATTTTTGTCCTGGACCACTTTAGGTATCGCGTTACAACCTATTCTCTCATTAAATATCCGCTTAACGGAAGTAATCGGCTACCTGCATCCTTCTTACAAGTTGCTACATTGGCAAATTGCTGACGTAATATCTTATCAGGTCACTGGGCCTGACGAATTGACATGCAGAATTCAAATCTCACAATTCTTTAAAATGTTCGAGAGCTTATGATTGTTTGATGGTGTAGGACGCTGAGTCTTTTTTTAATTGAAAAAAGGATCTTCCTGGTCCAGGTAAGGGATGTTGTGCTAGTGCTGTGCGTGTGTCATATCCGCTGCTTACCATTTGGTGATATCTTGCTTCTGAGTATGATTCCACTCAAATATCCGTTGTCTTTAATATAAAAACGAGTTTGCTAAGTGACTGTACTTGTTAATGACCACGACTACAGTCGATAACTGAGCATCCTCTAAGTGGGGCGGGGGTTGCATATGCAACATAATTATCGATATTGGGTTTTAATTCTCAAATCACTGTATCAAAACGAAGTATAGAGAAATTTAAGTATGTTTTTTCTCTTATTTCTAATTTTCTCCAACTGCAAAAAATTTGAAAACTTTTATCAAAGAATCTTATTTAAATAAATAACTTATTGCTGTATTGTTCAAAGCAAAAACGGTAAATTTATTTATATATTTTAAATTTAAGCGTTTTGATCATTGCAAATGCAATTAAATGTTTGCTTAACATATATGTAACTTTGTGCAAAATACGTATATTGTGCTGATGGGAAGTAGGAAATTTTCATTATGCACTTGTAATATTTTTTATTCAGAAAATGAATCAACTTTTTTTTTAAATTTATCCTTCTGTATCTCTCTTTGTATAATTTCTAAAATCAATAAACTAAATTACTTTTTTTATTAAATTTAAATACTTTTAAAATGGCATGTTTCAATCAATTTATTTTATGAACAGTATATAGAATTTTATATTAAATGATCAGAGACATAAATGTTAAATATTAATATAAGTGTTACAAATCAAGAAACAATACATTTAAAAACTGTTTTGAAATAAGTATAAGGGTATTGTTTTTGAAATACAAAAGAAAACTGTGAAAGATATATTTATTCACAAATCAATTTTATAAAATAATGTGATTATATTTTGGATTAAAATCTCCCAATACATTGTAAAATTGGAATATAATTTGATTTACTAAATAATTTGATGGTATTTTGGATTAAAGTCTCGCACAGCACAATAAAACTGAAGTATAATTTGATTTCACGTGTCATTCAATGTAAATTTCATTTACTTGTACTAAAATATGAAACGCCTGAGGAAAAAAAAACATTTTAATGCCTTTATAATGAAATTTTTCTTTCTACTTCTAAAAAAGGGAAGAAAATTCTTATCTCGCGAACTGCAAGACTCTAGATATCTTTAAGAAAATCTCTCTCTCTCTCAGCATTCAGTTAACGTACACACACATACTCGTATAATACCATCTTTTCCATATCAACTTCTCAATGTAATTCCCAACAACAATACTCTTTTTATTAAATCCTTTCGATTATGCATGAATAAAGGATAGCCAAGCTGTTATTTTTGAATGATTAACCTTTGATTAGATTTTAAAATTTCTAAGATCCTACGAGAACATCTAATAAATAAAACTCATTTTAAAATGTAAATAAAATTTTTTTACGTCTACTAAGCACAATGAAATCAATTTCTTTTCATTAAATGTATAAGTTAACATGAATTTTAAATAGGTGTTTAAACAGTTTTTATAATGGGAAAGGTTTGATGCTAAAAGTACTCAGCTTTCGATTTCCATATCACTTAATGTTTTTACACATCTTGACACAAAGGACGGATCATTTCTGAAATAGATGCAGGTCATATTAAAATTCTATGAGGTATTGGCATTGTTAAAGCAAGAGATGGCATTTTTAAACCAAGTTGGTGTTACCATTGTGTATTGACAATGTGGTGAAACAAATTTAAAAATGTGACTTTAAGTGGTGAAACAAATTTAACACTGATTTTGATACTGACATTTGTGAAAAATCAGTATTTAATTGTTCCTGCATCAAGTTGCTAACCAGATTTCTCATTATACACGGGAAATCAAGATGAAATCAAAAAATTGGCAGCTTTGGGGAAATCTACTACAAAGAAGGCGAAGACGATCTCATGAACTTTAATAGTTATGGCGACGAGTGTTTTGGGACTCGAAAGGGGTCATACTCGTAGATTTCTTGGGAATGATCAACAGACATTACTACAATTAGTTATTCAGTTGCCATTTCTTAATCTAAACATAGGTATTTTTTAAACTTCCATCGTCATACAATGGTAGCTCTAAATTTTTTGAGACAGGCAGAAACGGCTTAAACAGAAATATTAATCTGACATGTAAATATGAGGTATGTGATTCCCTTCGACAATAATTTTCTTATATACTAATCGCAATTTATTTATCATAGAATAAATTTTTACAGATAGGAAAATGGAATTGACACGACAGCATCATCATGCAGTAGTTTTTAATGATTTTAAATTGTTACTAAAAAAAGAAGAATGCATTTAACATCTGCAAAATAGCCTGTATTAATTAAGTACTATCTTGTGCTGTTATATTCATGTCTTCCAGAATTTTCCAGAGGTGGAAGCTCTTTTCAAGAGGCAACATGCAGGACGATATTTGATGTAGTCCCATATAATGTGTCAGCCATACGAGAAATCTTAATCGATGATAATCAATGTCTTAATCAAATGATACAGACGGAACTTAACATTGGAGATATCCTCCCCTATACATAAATTTATTCATGAAGAGCTGCATATGGAAAAATAAGTGTGCCATTGGGTCCCCCATAATTTAACGATATTCCAAACGGAGCAGCTTGTCCAAATCAGCAAACAAACCTCTGAAGAATTTAATACATGTTATAGTACTTATTCTTCCAAACATGACAAAGCATCTTTTCATTCAGTAAGATTTGTGACGTAGAGTCATCTGCGAATCTCAAGGACTTTATAGTAATTTGAATTGCATAAATTTACAATTTCTACCCAACAAAATTGAAATGTGATTACTTGAATTACAGGAAGATAGAAGAGAAGTTAATTGAATTAGACATAGCGATGTATAAATGAAACAGGATTGGAAGGAAAATGAAGAGAAATAGAGAATAACTTCAAGCTTGTGATAGTTATTAATCAATTAGATAGAAGTATCGTAACTAATCTTTTGAACAGAAGTGATTCGCAGTCTAAGTATTAAGATACGAAGTTACTATTCGTGAAAATTGTTGAAATCAGAATAAGTGATTTGGCAAGCTGATACTTTATTTTTAAATCATAATCTCGGATTGGCAAGTTAAGTGGGGTTCGAGAGAGAGTGAGCTTATGTATTCTTTAGTGATAAATTAGGTATGTTATCTAGCCCTTGTGATCTTTAATTGGAGTCTAGTACCAGTGACTTTCACAAGATTGAAGTACGTCGGTAGAATTAAATAATGAAGGACAGTCGTCACTGATTGACGGTTGAATTTCTTGAACAAAAACATATCAAGTTGAAGAACATCTACCCAATTCTTCTGATCTTATGTGTCACTCTTTTGATATTTTTCAATTTAAAATATTTACGTAGATATCGTTTTTATTCCGAAGATGAGATTGATAAGGTTATATAAACATACATAGTATCGATTCTAAGAAATGAATGTGTTGAAGCATTTAATATTCAGAAAAATCGTCTGGATTAGTGCATCGTTGTTGGAAGGAACTACTTTAAACACTCCCAAAACTTGTCAAGTTTAACTTTGAACATTTAGCTGATGTTAAAATTTTCAGGGTGACACTTTTATTATAAATCTATAAATCAAACCAATTTTGCTTCGACCGAAGAAATGAATGTGATAAATGTTTATTTAATTCTTATTTGAGTGATTTTATGCTGCAACATTTGGATCTCATGTACTTCGTCACACACATGTGAAAGTAATACACATTTTCCGGTAATAAATAAAATGTTCTTTTACTTAAGAACTACTCATAGTTGAAAAACAAATTATTATTGTCGATATGACAGTTTCAAAACTAATAAGTTATTTAATGTGTCCAAAACATAACAAAACATTCTAAAATTTCAGTTGTTCCTGAAAAATAATGTTTAATTCCTTAATGATGAATCATGAAGTAGATAAACGGAATTTTTTTTTTATCTAAAATAAATGCAGATTATTTAAATAAAGATAACTTCGTAACTTCCAATGATGAATCTTTTATGCAATACTCTCTGATTGCTTAAAATTGATTTGATCACTAAAGAAATCAGAAATATATTTATATACATATGATGTGAAAATTATAAAAATAATAGAAGTAGAACAAAGGAATTTAGAAGTAAAATATTCCAGCTCAAAATATTAAGCAATCCTTTCCGAGCAAAAATAGAGTTTTTTTTTAAAACGTTTCATTTCGAATAATCAATAATTGTTAGACACGGAGAGCCATTAGCCTTTCTTTGAAACATATACTTCTCATCTACCTGTTTCTTAACTAAAATACTAAGAGTTTCTTCACAACATTGTAGTAAATAATAAACGTGTAAATAGATGATTGCGTAAGCATATTCATATTTGTCACAATTATTATAAGAAGGAGTATCGTTGAAGTTTAATTATTACTAAGAAGTAATCGAGATAACTGAATAAAATTTATTCTACATATTATTTGATCCGTTTTACAAAACACTGTAAATTTCAGTTATTAATATTGATTTCTTTGGTTTTGGAAATCCGTAGATCTGAGTAACCTGCAGTAAAAAGTTGAAAGAATTAAATCTGCTGAATTCTTCAGTTCTTTTTTTCCAAAGTTAAAAAAAAAATGCTTTTCTGATTGATTATTTATTAATGTCGCTCTTAGAAGTAACGCGACAGCTATTGGCAGAGTATCCAAAGGAACCGAGATCACCCAAAGAGCGTAGTGTTACAAACCGGCCCCCTGGGAGACCATCATCCCCCACTCAGCATTTATTGAAAAAAGAACATAAGACATTATTTAATTTCGAAATCAAAATTAAATAAAGTTTGCAGTGTATATACAGAGTAGAAAATATACTTGATAGGACTTTAAAAAAAATAAATAACAGTAGGAATTTTCTTGCAGAAATATGATGCATAACAGACTATATGGCACAATACAAAAGTGTCCACAAACTCGTGATCAAAATAAACTGTTAGACAGAAATGTGAACATATATACAAGGTATACAATTATAGCTACACAATAAGGGAAAATTAAAATACTAAAAACGTAATAAAAGTCTAAAGCAATTAAGATACCTGTTGAGTAATTTTACGAGCCTTAAGAATATAAGATTTAAGCTTGAAATGCAAGTAAGGATTTCTACTCATGGACTTCAGCCAAATAGGTTCCGCTTCAACAAAAGGACATTTTAAATGAAAATACCGGGTAAAAGGGCAAAAGAAAACGTAGTGGTCAGCATCTCCAACATTTTTCAAATTAAAACTATTTTATGAAGGGACAATGATCAGTTAAGAAACGAGTAGTTAATTGGAATAAAAACTCAGATTTAGTCTAGGAATATAGGACTGAACCCGAATACCAGTATTACTAGTTGACCACCAGACCTCCCAGTCAGAAAGAAGCATATTTTTTTTAAAATCATAACTATATGAAACCGAGAGGCAGGGATATTCATTCCCTCTCCATCAGTGATAGCGAGCTTTGTAACTAAAGAAATCCGCGATTTCGTTATAATAATCTCCAACGTGAGCCCGAACCTAGTGTAAGTTATAAAAGCTATTGACGATGAACCTAGTAATTTTAAGGCTCTGTCAAGAGACGACAACGGCAACTGAGATGTCACCTCCCTCTCCAAATTTCCACACCAAGCTAACCGGTGAAATAAAAGCCCAACAAATATAAAGTTCATCAACGCCGCTTAGCGTTGAGTCTCAAGTGGCATCAGGTTTAAAAACCACGACTCGATGGAAATTACGCCATCTTTGAGCTTTCAAGCATTACCACTAGACTACTGCGGTTACAAAGAAACGCTGGGGAAAATGTATAACTCTGGACGGTAACTATGTAAGCAGTATTAAGAATAATATATAAAAATTATGATTCTATCTCGAATATTTTTAGTAATAATTAAACTTACCTCAAGATGATTATTCAAACTGTATGATGTTGCGGTTTACTTCAATCTACGGTTTCCTGAAACCAAACAAATCAATATTAATAACTGTAAGTTACAATATTATGTATATAAGGATCAATTAATATGCGGTACAAATTTTATCCAGATATATCGATTTTGTTTCGCATTAATAATTAAATATTAACGATACTCCTCGTATATTCACGAACAATGATCTGCTATAAATTTTTTAAAAAAATTAAAATTTAATAAGCTCGAGTTAGTCTGAAACAAAGTTTACATTTGCGAACATTGGCTAAACTACATCGGATCATGCGCAACAGTCTCGTACTTCGGTGGATCGATTAATAGATTAATATCACAAGCTAAAATTTACAACCTCCCTTATAATTCACTCTGCTTATACTGAAAGCAGCTACATGCTGAAAATATGAAACTTTAGACGGTAATTTCACTGAATTTTGAAATTTTATCTTAGAAATAAATTTAAAATTAACGAAATGTGAAAATTAAGTTCACGAATATAAATTTCAAAAATAATAAACTTTAAAAATTTAATTATTTGAATGTACTGCTTTCATTTATGATCAATGTGAATGCTTATTTTTAAAACTATTTGATTGGTGATATATCTAATACAGAATTTTTTCCTAATTTTAAAACTACCATTTTTGAAGGGGAAATTTTAAAAAATGGTTTGCGGTGAAATATGATCAGTACAAACTAAGAATTCAATTAAACTTTTTTTAAAATAAAAAAAAGTAATAGAAATAAATGAACTGGTATTTTACTATATATATATATATAACTAAAGAGTGGGGTTTTTTTCGAATATCTTAAGAGGAAACAGTACTCCATGAGCAATTTTTTTATTGGATATTTATAAGAAAAAAAATTTGATTCACAATATTTGAACACATATGAACTATTAATTTCAGAAAAATTTTGTTTTAAAAGCACAATTATCTATAATTTTAATTTTTTTTTCAAAGTAGTTCAATATTTTAAAATTCCTAGCACTCCTACAAATCTTAATATTTTTGAGCAATTTCTTTTTGCTCAAGTTCTTCGAAGTACTTCTCAAAATTCTATGTATAGCTTTGGTTGCATTAGAGGTTTTTCTAGTTTTACAAATATTTTTTTTTATCAGACACTACAAAAAACAGTAAAAAAACTGCTAAATAAAATTTTGTGGAAATATTTTGTTAAAATATTTTTTATTAGAATCATTATTCCTTGTACAGAATTGCAAAACATATACAAAATAAACAAAAAAAAAGTTTCAAAGTATTACATTGATTACAAAAAAAAGCCTAAGAATTTAAAGTACATTATCGTCGTGAAAAATAAAAGGCCGAGAAAAAATATTTAAAGTTTAGAAGGTCAATGAAATGACTATTCACGCTCAAAGAAAATTTAAATAACTCGCTAAATAAAGCAGCTAGAATTGTGAAAATTTATGCATATATTTAGAAAAGTTCATAAAATTAAAATAAAGTTTTAAAAAAAATTTCAGTACTTTGTAAGTTTTTATGTCGTCTTAAAATATACATAAGCAATATCTCATAAATTATCTTACTCTTCTCTTTTTGTGGATTCAGACTAAAAATGGTTCTTTGTGAAAAAAAAAAATTGAGACAGTTTTTTTATGTCCTTAAATGACCTGAACATTGAATTTTTTTATCTATGTATTTTTATAAAGTTCATAAATAAAGTAGAACAATAAATTCCTTAAAATATTAATTACATTTGCGTATTCTTCAACATATTTTGAATTGGCATTTTTATAAAATTAGTTTTGATTAGCTGCTTTGTGACTTGAAACATTCGAGTTCTGGTCCCATTTATGATACATAATATAGAATATTAGGAGCTAATTCATATTATATTAAACATAACATATGTGACACAAGACCCTCGTGGGGTGTGGAATAAAGAAACGATGAATATCAACTCAGATGTCACCTTCTTCCTCTGACTGATTCAAAATTATGACATAATTTCAAAAGCTGTGGTGCAGCTATAGAGGGACACTAATTCAAATACACTTCTTAAAATAAAAGATAATTGTTCTAGTGCAGACTTAAATACTTAATACTATTTACATAAAGGTATCATTAATGAAATTGAATTTTCGAGAACAGCTTATTAATTAATTATTAACTTAATTGAACATTGTAAAAGCATTCGTTTTTAACATTTTATAACTTTTATTTTCTCTCAACTTCTCATTGTATTGGTTATAAAAATTATTCATTTAGTAAAATATTAATTTAAAATGCGGTGCATATGAGTGCTTGAAATATAATTCAATATTTGGATAAAGTTTTCTAAGCTGCAACATAATTCCTTTGAATATGTAATTCTTATCATTTAATATTAATAGTTTAGTACATCAAAGTTCAATGTTTCCCTAAACGAAATCAACGTTTAAAACTAGCACAGACACACATCTTTACGATCGATTCATTGCAGCATATTATGGCTAGCTGTACCAAAAGTTTTCTATTCAGGTAAAGGAAAGTATTACTGAAAGTTTTCCTGGAACACGCTTTCTCTTGAATAAGTATTTCAAGTCACTTATTCTAATCTGGCACATTGTTAGTGTCACAGACAAGTAAATTATGATAAATTCATAGATTTATTTAACATCAGACTTCAAAATTATATATTACTCTAATTGATTTGTAAACTTTAAATAAAATTATTATTTAAGCATTTTTTTAATAATTACTAATGAACGAATCTTCAAAGGAATTGTCTTATAAAATTACTATATTTTTTAAGACTTTATTTATTGATACCATACTAAAATTAAAAAGTAAACTACTGATGAGAGTCTTCTAATTTGTACTATATGAATAGAAGTCAAGAAAAGTACTTGAGCTCTCCCACCTGTGGTGTTGGACTATTCATGATTTTCCCTTCACTAACCCCAGAGACTTTATAGTAATTTGAGCTGCATAACATTACAATTTTGTCCCAATTCAAATAAAAAATGATTAGATAAATTAGATGAAAATAGAAGTAAATCGAATTAAATTAATAATAGTGATATATAAATAAAATTAAATTAAAAGGAAAGTAAAGAAATATAGAAGATAGCGTAAAGCCGATAATTATTAGCAATTTGGATTGAAATATCATGCGTAATATTTTGGTTTGAAGTGATTCTTATTCTAAATAAACTAAGATACGAAGCTACTGTTAATGAGAATTGTGTGAATCGGAACGAGCGAATTGGCAAGCTAACATTTTTATTAGTTAATCTTAATGTAGAATTGATGAGTTAAGTGGGACTTGAAAGAGAGTGATCTTATCTACACTTAATTGATTAATAACGCATTTTTCCTTTCTCTTACTTATTCTTCAATTGGGGTTTAGTTATTATTGACTATTTAATTACACGTAAAGATGGTAGTAAAATTAAATAATGAAAGAAAGATGTCACAAAACTTACACATGAACTCTCCTCTTCCGCAACACATAATTTCAATTTAAATTAAATGCACATAGTTTTATTTTAATTGAAATAGCTATTATTACTATTATTATTATTCCAAATGACATTTTTCGGTGGAGTGAAGTCTTAAGTTCGTGATTCTTTTTCATGTTAGTCCTATACTGGCTCAAATTTAAGTAAAATTAATGTATTAAGCATCCACCATCCTTTATTACTGAAATAGAACATGGTTTACTTTAACTTTCAAGCAAGAAGACACACCAAACAAGAAGAATACAAATTAAGTTTATTATAAAATAGAACAAAGGAAAAAAATTACCAATTTTTTATATTATATATAAATGTTGTTTAAGAAGGCTTTGAAAAGAAAACATAATTGCAATTTAAATAAAATTCAGTGAATTTCATACAGGGCTTCTTGAGAAAATACTTTCTATTTCAAGACACTGATCCGTTGTTTTGTCAATGAGAAAGTAAAAATTACAATATATACTTCATTATGATCAAATTCCGCAAAGCAGATTCACAGATAAAAAATTAATTGAGATTTTTGTCCATTCACAAACATTTTTTGTTGCAAGTAGTTATTAAAGCTCTCAATTTAAGTACACATATTGTACAAATAGCATCAATTGATTATAAATTGTTTCACCGCACATTATTACGCTTGATTAATTAATCAAGAAAATGCACTGTCAAGAGAAAAATGTTTCGAATTAAGTTATAATGCTACCCAATTCATCATTCACTTTTTGAATATTTAACATTCAATGCTTTATGTTGCTTTCTCTGTAGTTATATTCTCTAAACGCATTTGAACTAATATTTAGGATATTAATTCAAATCTCCACTTACCAATTCACTCGGATTCGAGTGAGTAAACCAACTTGGATTGAAAGTTTGATCCTTGAAACCTTATCCTACATCTTCTAGAATTCCTTTGATTGCTTCTTAGACTACGAACAACGGGATCCAAAGTCTCTATTTGATTCACTGTCAACTAATTTTCTTCAAATTCCCTAACCACTGATTATTCATTAAATAGATGCTTATAAATTTAATTTTTGCAATATATTTACTACACTTAATAATTTCAATATAATCAGCAGTAAGCCAAGTTTCATTTTATTGGAAGGGATTTCATTTCAAATAATTCGATTAGAGAAGTCCCCAAATTTAGTAAAGATAAACCCACGATATAAACTAACATCAAAATATTATTACACTAACTATTTTCTGTATTAATGTTCTCTTCTTAAAGACGAGCCGTTAGCAAGGTGTGGAAGTTTTAAGAAGGAGTAACAGCTCAGGTGTCGTTCTGGTTGTGCTATCAAGGCTCGAAATTAAAAGGTCCGTTGCCTAATTGCACTCGTGTTGCTTCTTAGTGCAACGTTAATTAACAATGAATCTGTCAAAAGCTTCATATTCTTGTATACGCTTTTAAATTGACACAGTAACATTCTAATATCTTTTTTATAAATAATGCACAGAAATATTTTTAAAATAATCTTTGGTAATAATAGCTTATGGAATAATAATACACGTTTCTAAATCAAGTTTTTGGCTCATATATATGACATTAAATATTTCTCTACTGCATAATTTAATCTTTGACATATTTTATAACACGTTTCAACTTTATGCCAACATTCCAGGTTCTCTTCTCATAATGTTAAATAACAGGATATAAACTCGGTACATTTTATCAAAGTGAAAGATGTTGCAACGCTAATACTAAATTTTGTCTGCAATATTCTATAGAGAGCAGAGCGTTTTAATGAACTGCACATTAATGTTTGAATAAAGCAATTTTTCCAGTATGAAGTATGTTCTCATGTTTCATATAGTTATATTGCATTACTAATAATTCATGTTCTCTTTTTTCCTATATATACAAGGGGATATCGTAAAACTTTAATTATTACTAAGAAGTAGCCATGATATCTGGATAAAATTTATTCTGCAGCTCAACTGATCTTTAAGTACATGACGTTGTAAATTATAGCTATTAATATTGATTTGCTTGGTTTCAGGGAGACGTAGATTGAATTAATACGCAAAATAGAGAAGATAGAGTGCATTTTGCTTGTGGGAAACGCTGAAAGAAATGTATAACCTTGGACAGTGACTATGTAGAAAAGTCTTAAAAATAATAAATGAATACTGACTTTTTATCTCGATAATTTAAGTAATAATTAATTTGAACCGTACCCTTGCATAATAATTAAAATTTTACGGGATATTTCAAACTAAGACTTCCTGAAACCAAACAAATCAACACATAATTAACTATAATTTACAATTAATATGCAGAATAAATTTTATTCAGATATTTCGATTATTTCTAAGTAATAATTATAACTTTCGAAATCGTATCATATAATGATAAATCCATGCTTACCTTTGCATGTTGTGACGAATTCGCTTCGTTAGAAGTGAGATACATATTTACTCAACAAAGAACAACTTATATCTTTAACCAGGTTTTAAAATCCCTGAATAATCAATAATCAAAATAAATTAAAGATGTGGAGAGGTTTACTTAGCTCGCCTCTCTATCTAATTAACATAATAATAATAATATCTTTTTGCGAATATCCTGCGAACTCTAAAAAGTTGACTGCTAATAATGGGATTACTCTTATATTCAAATATACTTGCTCTGAATATTTTCTTTCGGTATCTTTACCCTCTGTCGAGCTTCTATGACTCCCTCTAAATCCTCTATCTTCTTCCTCATTCCTCTTTGCAACGATTTTTCTTAAATAGCATGACTCATACATATATTATGGTTCTGTCACAAGGCGAAATTTTCCGATCAAACATGTAGAAAAACAATCTCATAGGCTAGTTAAGGGAAAGAAGTGTGAATATCCAATAAAATGTCAAAGTAAAACTTTACATATTTATAAAATATTTCATAACTTTAAGGACGTGGTATGATAAATGATACGACCACACAGCCTTGTATTTTATTTAAATATGGCACTTTCTCTTTCTGAAAATAAATGTGTTTCGTGTTTGGACTCTTCTCCGTAATATTCTTCAAAAACACAATTTAAACGCTTTCTAACGTACAAAAAGATAAAATAAGGAAAGAAGTACATATTCATCCTACCTAGATGTCATATATGTGATTTGTTTTAAAAATTTTGCTTAAAAAGAGGAGAATAATCCTTATAAAAGGGGGGATAGAAAGTCACGGTCGTGAAAGTCTAGATATGAGCTTAAGTACTGATTCCATCAATAACTCATCGTCCGGGTTAATAGAAACTTTTGCACTTTAAATGAAATCGGGTCACAAAGTCTTCACATAGTATGGAAATTATGAGAATGAAGCATCAGCTCAGATGGCATCTACAACAGTTGGTTATAGCTAGAATCACGAAATCGATTGACAATACCCCTAGTATAGCTACATCTCTACCAGTCACGATCTCAGATCTCGTATGCCGGC
>BMAW01000574.1:1591609-1620539 GCA_019974015.1 Nephila pilipes | reverse complement strand
TTTAATTTATGTACTTCATTTTTTTAAAACATATAAACAAAAATTATATTTGGTTAAAAAATGTACATTATATGAGAAAAATAAAAAAAAATTTGGGAAAAATCTTATTGCTAGCAAATTATTAAAAAATTTGAAATTGTATATGAAATTTACGTATTCACATTTCTTTTACTTAAATACGGTTGATTCCTTTTTTAAAATGTTATATTTAACTTATAATTAAATTAATTTTGTTTGCAAAACAAATTTTAAGAAACTATAATTCAAAGTAGAAAATTACAATTGTTTAAATCATAAATCATTACATAAAAGTTACAGTTTAACTGTGTATCTTAATTAAAAGAGAAAATAATTTAATCCCAGTTTAAATCCAACATTGTTTTATTTTTAAAACAGAATCAGCCTGATAAATAAAAAGTGTTTATACAAGAAAAATACTATAAATCAGAACTGATTAATTACAGTTTAACTATTCACATTTTTCAGACGGTTTAGAATAATTATAATATCAGAATAAATATTAGGGCCTTAATTTTTAACATGTTAGAATCAACCAATGATCTAATGATACATAACAATATTTAAAAATCAAAAATCTTCTATTTTGTAGAACAAAATAAATTTAATCAAATCAAAAAAAGGTGGAAATAACTAAGTAACCATTCACAGATTAAAAATTTATCTTTTTAAGGTAGAAAATATTTGTAGGACTTATATCTCAAGTGTACAAACAAACGCCAGAAGTAATTATGATGAGGCTTAGCTTAGGGAACGACATTTTAACACAATTAAACAAGAATAAGTCAAAAGATACATAAAAATGTGCTCAGATTATTTCCTGCCTAATATATACAATCTAATAATGTAAGAAATATAATAACATTAAATATATTAATCAAAATAAAGGGATGTGCAAGATGTATACTGCTAGCACAAAGGGAAATCCCACATTAACACAGGTCACGCTGATTTGTTGATGTAGAAATCACGTGGTTTTGAAGTGGCGCCAGTTGTTTGTGAATATACCCCACACAAATCAATTAATTCTTTAAAATGGAAAAGGTCCTTGAAAGACAAGTCACTAAGTAAAAAAACTTTCTTGTTACATGGTAAATCAAGTTAACAATTTGCGCCTCCTCAAAATAAATTTTCGCATAACAATTGCAAATTCTCTCTTTTGATTAAGGTACAATTTTTTTTTAATTTAGAAAAATATAGACATTTGTGTTTAAGAATTTTCACAAATTTTCCACTTAACAGTATTTCAGTTCCTTTTCATCATTTTTATTGTAAGAAAACAGTTTTGTTTTTAAATCTAGACCCAATCGTACTTTTTAGGAAACCATAAATGTTACTACTACACGCTAGACTATAATTTCCGTGATACATTTGAAGAGTAATCAATTTTAGACGGTCTTTCGTTTGAAATCAAATAACCGTAGTATATTTACTGCACCTTATTTTTCTAATATATGAATTCCCAGAAACTTAATATTTTCAGAAAAAAATTACTTCCCCTTTTCACAGGTACATCAAACATTTTATAAAGAACACGAAAAGAAACGACAAACGAAATGAACTATAATGACACATACATTTTTCCAGAGATTAAACAGTAATTTTCAGCTTCCGAAGGAAATTAGGCTATCGACCATGAGTAATCAACTTTTGGATATATTTAGGGATTCTTATCGTTCATCATTTTCAAGAATGAGGAACGAAATGACTTCAGTAACGTCTTCGCTGCTCGACAAAGTGGATTTTTGCGTGAGAGGTTCGGGTGCATACCTTTCGCTTCGGATACCATGATTACATTGGATATTTGACGGTATCTTTACTGATTTTTTTTTCTATAATCTGCATTTCATTCCGATTTTGTCAAATCTTCCAAGATCGAAGTCGACTATTTTACACAGCTCCAGGGCTTGCTTCTCTCTTTAAAAGAGACGAAATGAAAAAAAAAATCCACCTCGAAAGACAGAATTGCTCGATCAATGAACGTTTGCTGCAAGATATGCTTACTCACCAGGTGACTTCGATCGGAAGTTTTCACTGAAGATAGCCTTCAAATTGACGCAGTCCAGACATAGGATTTGGTCAGAACAAGAGTAATTTAAGGGACATTTTCTGTTTGAATTGAAATAGAAAAGAATTCAGTTTTTTACAATCTTTTTCATTACCTTTCAAGACCAGATTCTTGGAATTCTTTTCAACATCTTCTTTAAAATCGGAATCGAAATGTATCCCTTTGCCTCCGCAATCAAACATTTTTAAACGAACTAATTTCAGTCAAACGTTTAGTACATATACAAGAAAGCTAAAACTTATTCAATTTATTCTTCTAGTCAAAAAATACATATATTCTTCCCCTATCAGAAATCTTTTCTGAGTTCAAGTATATGCTATCACTTCCAGGATAATTAGTAACTAATTTCCATAATTTGTTTTTAATCAATGGCTAAATGTTTAATGTTTTACATAATTCGAATAGTGTATTTAAAAATAAAATAGTTCAGGCAAATTCTGTACTTTTACTTATTAAAAAAAAGAAATAATAATTCTATGTCTGTTATTATATGGTGGGAGAACATGGTATGATAAAGTTCCAAAAGTTTATGTATATATGGTAATTTTCATATACAATTTCGTATACAATGATAGCATTGTAATAACTGTTTTTAGAATTATTAATTGTTAACTATTTGTCTAAATTTAAACGCATGATTTATTTTCCTGTTATTATATCTTAAAATAGTTTTTTTTTATAGAATATCATTTCCTATTATTATACCTTAAAATAGTTTTTATATGGAAGTTATTTTCAGGTAAATTTGTAACACCCCGTTATTACTTCCTCTTCCTTCCATTATAAATCTTATATATAATAGTCACAAATCAATGTTTAAGTGAATATAAAGTCACACAATGATGATAAAAAAGTTATTTTGAATTCAGATCTATGAATAACTAAAACTTAATCCGTAACTTAGAATAGCAAAGATATACATGTCTGATCTAACGTTTGATGAAATAAATTAGCATTTATCTTACCGAATCAATCGTATTCGAGTCCTTAAAATATTTATAAATTAGGGTTCGAATCCTTGACCCTTTATAGAGTCTCTCGGAGATCAGTCCTAAAGCTCCTCACTCAACACAGGTCTAATGTAGATGCCTCGCATTGATATATATAACTACAATTCACTATCTCTACCACCAACCATCTAACTTCAATAAATTCTTCGCTGCTTATAAGTACATACGTTATGAAACCTATTCACTACAATTCAGTAATTATAATCAAAACTACATAAGTCACGTTTCACTTATTAGGAGAAAGTTTCAATTCAACCAAATTCATTTAAAATGGCCGAAGTGTTAGTTGAAGGGGGGGGGAACACACTTAATACCATGTGGTAAATTTATTTCTTCTGAATTGTAATCTACACTGGTAACCAAAAGTTAAGGTACAACAAGTCTTTTGTATCTAATTTGAAAGCGAATGATCATATAAATTTTGCATTTGAAATATTCTGTTTTAAACAGTTATTTATTGAGTTTTGCATAAATTTTACATTAAGGTGTTTTACAAATAAAAAAATCACATTTTTCTAAGCTGTCAACTTTTTGAAATAAAATAATCACAGGTGTTCGGGAAAAAAAATTAAATAAAAGGGTTTTAGTAAAGAATTTGTCTACACTTTCTAGTAATGCATTGGTGGTGTCGAATTTCAAATCTGTTATTTACGTTGTCAGGCACTAAAGCAAGAAGCAACTCCCATTAACGGAGAAACTTTATTCCATCTCGTTGACAACCTCTGAGGACAACTTTTAAGTTCTGTCGAGTTATTCTCAAGGATGCTGTATTGCATTAAAACAAGCTACTCCATTCGCACCATACCTTGATATTCAAAATATTCATTAACAAGCTTAGCTCAATAAAGTCAGGTTTTATCATCCGTTAGAGCGAATTTATTTTCAAAAGTACCAGCATGTGATGTGACATACGCAGCAAGAATTTCATCCTGTTATTTTAAAGAAGTAAAAATTTCTCCATGAAATACATGCTGGTTAGTATGACCAACTTAAATCATGATTCTACTTCAAAATTTTCTTATATTTTTTGTTCTGTAGTATCTGATGTGTTGTTCTCTCCTTATTAGTAAATAATCAGAAACATTCTCTAAAATAAATTGGAACTCCTCTGTTAAAAGTACTGAAATAAATTGCTGTCTGATCCAGGTAACATGCTCTTTTATCCAACGTAAATGGATGATTCTGTGTTATTCATTAAAAGGAACACACGCAAAGAGTCGTCTTGCACAGAATCTTTAATTATAAAGACTTCAATACACCTTAGTATTGAATGCAATAGGGACGGATAATAATCCATCCCTATTGCAGAATAATGATCTAAATGATGTTTACCTTCCTTCAGGTTGAAAGAACTTGAAAAGGATTTTGCACAGGAGTTGAAACTTTTGGATGGACAAGAACATATATGTTACTCAATGTTTGGATTCAGATTGATCCCAGAGTTTTTGGACCATACTACAAGTCATATTAAGTCATCTAGAAGCATCACCTTGTGATAACCCCTTTTCTATCTTTGCTATCGACCTTCTCAACAAATAAGATGAGCGACATCTTCTAAGTATGGCCAACAAAATCTAAATACCAACAAATGAATATCAACGAGCATAAAAAATTCCACAGCAGTTACAAAAGTGGAATATTCGTAGTTTCTTTTGATAGCTATAAGAATGAACAATCCCTTTTAATATAATTAAAGTTAAAATCGTTTTAGAAGGGTTTTTTTTATTCAACTTACTTATGATTATTCATATAAACCATATTTTTTACCTTTATTTTCATTCTTTTAATGGACGACATGCAAATACTTGTTGTTCCTTAACTTTAGGATGTCAGTGTATGCTTAAAGATTAGAAAAGAAAAATGAATTTTTCCTTCTTTTACCAAAACCTTTGAAGTTCAATTTAAATTTATATGATTTTATGGCTTTTTCAAGCCTTTTCCTCCTTTTTTCTTGATTTGAGCGTGTGTGTTTCATTTCGATTAACATTTTCAAACAAGGGCTGTATACACCCGCATAATATTTAATGGATACAGTAGACCTAATAACACAGATATTCGCATTTTTATTTCGGCGTTTTATTTTTTAAAGAAAAATATTCATTTTGCTTCAGGTGTTTCAAAGACCAGCATTTCTTCTCAGTAAATACTTATATAGTTTATTATTTTCGGTTTTGAAATGAATAATGCTAAGATGTTTACCTTTAGGTTCATGAATAAATCCTTAGGTAAATATGATCGTAATATCTCTTATTTTTCGTTTCAGAATTCTTCTTTAAATATAAAAAATATCAATAAATAGGGGCAACATTCAAATTATTTCTGAAATAAAAATAAATACTGATTGAAATCTGATAAAAAAAGAATTTTTGGTATTGAAAATGCATAACTAAATTTTGATTCTCTGAGTAAAGAATCTGAACTTCCGAAATATCTTAATTATTTAATAGTAGTAGAAATATTTTTTTGTTGATTCAAGGCAATCTAAGTTTTTTCATACATAAATATTATTTTAAGGCTAATCAAAACAAATTAAGCTTTTCTCAAAAAAAAACACTTCTTTCCTGTAGAAATAAAAATAGAATATATATATGTAATACATAAGGCATTTATATAACAAGACTACAGTGTTCCACAAAAGGGGCATACAAGTCGGTTGTTGTGGTTTCATTAAAATTGCTGAAACATTCACTAGAGCATTGCTAAAAATGAAAAATGAAAATCAAACACTAATAAACTATTAATCGATTATATGGGAATATCTGACTGCCACGTGTCCCATAATATTGAGGAAAAAATTAATCTGTAAGGTACTCTGGAGATTTAACATGTATGTACAGTTTCTACCTAATTAGGAGGACGAAGCAAGAATCTTTAACAATCTCCACGCATCAAATCGTTACTTAAGAGCTACTTAAAGCTACAGAAAAAGAGAAAAGAATTTCTTGGAAAACACATTGTGTGACTAAGGAACGTAATGAGCTAGAAAAATCCTTCAGAGCTAATGTTAAAAATTATCGCTTCTTTTTTAGGAAAAATAGGCGACGTACATTTGCTAATAGGAATTTTAATATTTTTTGGATATGTGTGTTTTCTATGATTTAAGGCTCTCTTATGGATAACATCACAAATTGATTTGAATTTTGTTTTTACCCTTTTTTTTACATATCTTTATATACAGTGTTTTTAAGTCACAAACGATGAATGATTCAACTATAGAAATAAAAAGAATTTGTGTTGATGATGTAATATTATTGTTGTGTAAATATTATTAAAAAAAGTAGAATTCTTAATAAAGTAGTCATTTTATAAAATTTGTTTTGCGTGCTGTTATACAATTGACAAGAAATGCGATACAATAATTTTTGAAATTTTCATCGCAGTAGATTAAAAAGGGCATTTACGTTAATAGCTCAAAAGGAACTAAATTTTAATGTTAATAAATTAATGTGAAAAATAACTTTACTAATATCAATTAAACTATGTAAATTAACTTTCAAAAATCACAAAATTAACCTAACTTTTGTGAGATTTTCCTTAGAATTTTCCGAGTTTTGGGTGTTTTAAAAATTGTCTAATCTTAAATCATCATCTCAAACAGTTGACAAAATAAAATTTTCAACATACCACTTACTAAACGCCTTTATATAAATCGATAAAAATGTAATTTTTGTTTCCGTTAAGTAATTTAGTAAGTGGCCCCCGACAGTTTTTTTCCCAATATCTCTGTAACCAGGAATTTGGCTCAAATGAAATTTAAGATGCAGGCTTTTTTCACAATTTTCTCTAAATTTTACTTTAAAAAAAGGAGAAAATTCTATAAGAAAAATTCATGTTTAGGAGTTCATTATTACATTGTTTAATCTAGTTTATTAAACCATTAACATCATAAATCAGTTCTCTTCGAGCTATAAACAGTGATAAATCAAATTTATCTAGCTGTGATGAAAGTTGTAAGATTTATTCAATTTAACCTTTTTCTTTGTCAACTCTACATAAAAAAACTGCTTTATGTTTGTATTTTCTTTTAATCTCACGATAAAATGAATTTTTAAAATCAATTACTAGTACAATGGCTAGTTAATTACGAACGGTTTCCAAATTAATGAGGACACTGTCTCATATTTTCATAATTTGTTCTTATAAGTAAATTTGATGTAATCATAAGTGGTTCAAATTATGTAAGATTATATTTTTTATGTAAATAAGTTTTATTTATTATAAATATTTATATGTTTATAATATTGGGTGCCAATTTACTTGAAATAATAAAGTTTTTGATTTCAGAACTAAAATTTGTGTGTGTGTAGAATAATTATAATTATCTCTCATCGCTGAATCTCAATCCAACCATTCTATTTGATCTAAATGCAAGCTTAACATCAGAGTCTAACTTCCACAATTAGCCAACAGAAATATTTTTCCTTGAGAGGAATATCACTTTTACCCAGAAAATCCTTTTATTGCTCTGCAGTTATGAGTCGAGGTGTAAATTTTTTTCCACGGAAAATTCTAAGATAAGAACACTTATTTTGCAGACAAATCATTATCAAAGGAAGACAACAAATATTTCAGAACTGAAATTCCAAATCAATTTTTAACAAAATATAGGTTAATTTGGTAAAAACGTGACGCTTTTTCCCCTACGAAATAAATTGATTGATTGTTTATAACGCCGCACTCAGAAGCAACACGAGGGCTATTAACAACGGACCTTGGAATATTGAGTCTCAGTCAGGTGATGGGGACGACACTTGAACTAGCACTTCCCTTTCCAAATTTCCACACCTCGCCATCGAGAGGACTTGGAGCCACGACAGATTTAACGTGTCCCTTTACACATCGATTCCAAAGTATAATCAGGGTTTGAACCCATGACTTTGTGGAAACATCGCAGCCGTAACCACAGGCTACAAATGAAAAACACCCGAAACGAAAGGAGTATTGTGGCAGGTAAACGATAACAACGCCTCGATTAGACAGAAAAAGCAGGTATATTCTTATAGAAAATAGAAATGTTTCAAGACAGACTCAATAGATTCGAGAAGCTGAGTTTGCTATTTCAAAAAGAATTATCCATAAAAGGCTAGCAGAAGAAAATTAGTCAAGATATCACCTTATAAAAATCTTGACTTACTGAGGCAATAAAGATAAAAACATTTTTCTTGGACTCGAAAGTATCACCACTTGACGGTCAAGGACTGAAATAAAGTAAATTATTAAATGAATTAATATTTATATTTGTTGTTTATTCCTTTTTCAAACTTTAATAATTTTACTACGTAAATTTTAATTCTGTTTCTCCGACGAATCTTCGTCTGAAATTCTCACTGATAAAATTACCTTTGTTCGGTGGCGCCCTGCGGAAAACTTTCATCCTGATTGCATTGTCGAAAGGGCGAAGTATCCCGTCAAAGTTATGGTGTGGTCTATAATCAGTTCCAAGGGAGTTGGACGGATTGATATCGTGCACAGAGAGGAACACTGAGGAGAGACCAATACAGAGAAGTATTAGGAACTAGTCTGATGTCCCAGCTCGAGATTGGTTCTCAAATGATGAATATTTTATACATGATTCAGCGCCTTCCTGTGTAGCAAGAATTATTACAACCTTTTTAATATACAATAATATTCCAATTTTACCCCGATCAAGTGATTTTCAAGATATGAATCCGATTGAAAATTTTTGGGAAATCATAAAGCGTGAAAATGCCAAAAAGCAACTAAGCGACAATTATTAGAAAGATTAAAAAATGTATGAAATCACGCAACTACCTGATAAAATAATGAAGAAAGCAATGTATATAACGCATATCCAGGCGTATTGAAGTTTTCAGAGTGACTAAAGAAAAAATGATCAAAGATTAATGTAGTACAGAACTAATTTCTTTGTTATGTTGCATTGCATTGTTTTATTTTTACATTTGTAATATTTCCTATTTTGAATGTATCTTAGTCGTAATTAAAGAGCATTATTTAGGACAAGTGAAATTTTTTTATAAATTTTATTGCTAGTATACAAATCCAGAAAATTTTATAAACGTCCATAATAGTTTGGAAATCCATTGTATTTGAATTGTTCTGATTTATTTTAATTTTCTTTTTGGTATTAACCTTAATGATTTTTCCCTTTTTCTTTATTTTCTATATAAAGAAAAAGGTTCGATAATTTTGGGCAAATATGCTGAATATATGAATATTTTTTTATATAGTTTTGTTGTTTAATAGAAGAATAAAATCTGTGAAATAGAAATGCTTTATAAAATAACATTTAATTGAAAGTGATTGAGATAAATAACTAATTACTTTTAATAAGTTGAAGTAAGAAACATTATCTCCCCTGCTTTTAATTTCTTATGTGTGAAATTATTCTTATTGTTAATTTAGCTTCTTCTTACGCATTGGATAAATCTAATAAAGATTCAACATAATCATTATTTCAATTAATTTATCGTGAATTAAAGACCTAAATACTGCCCAATTTTGCAAAATTTAATTAAGTATTATTAGCTAAATAATGTGTATTATTTTTTGTGTGTAATAATTTATTATTCATCATTCTAAATTAAGAACTCAAATGAATATATTCTAGCTGCACGAACAGAACAGCCGCGGTAGCCTAGTGATTACGGTCACGGACTAGCGGCTGTCGTTATTTCCGCCGAGTCGAAGGTTCGAGCCCTGATACCACTTAAGACTTGCAGTGTAGTGGGGCTAATGCACGTTAAATCTGGTTAGGATTCTAAGTCCTCTTAAGTGGAGGGGCGTAGAAGTTTGTAGAGTTAGGTGCCAACTCAGGTTAGTCTTCGTCACTTAAGCGAGGCTCAAAATTACATCACCAATAGCATTGATGTTGCTTCTGAGTACGATGATAAAGAACAATAAACATATAAACCGTAAACTTTGTTGTTAAACTCATTGGCTGATAGTGATTTAAAATTAATATTAAATTATAGATGCTCATTGATGTTACGCCAATTTATGCGATTCTTAAGGTTTGCTAACTTTTTCGTAATGCTCAATGTATGAACCACTTTATTCATTTAAAAAAACTTTTTGTAGAAATAAGAAATTTGATCTCATTGTTAGTTATTTCACTTTTTAAGCATAATTTTATTCTGTTTTATTGCAGTTTTTCTTTTAGAGAATCCGCACTTATTTCCTGAAGTAATTTCTTCTACGTGTTTTCTAATTTAGCGTATAATACCGTACTTGGGCGCAGTCAAAAAGAGAGATTGGTGCTCTGAACTGAATTTACTAAAAAAACTATTACAATCAATATTGTAACTGCTACGTAGATTTGTTTTAGAGTATGATAACTTTATAGTTAATTTTATAAATTATTTAATTGTAGCTTTCATTATCTGTCCATTTTCTGCTTAAGTTGTTAAATTATTATTATTATTATTATTATTTTTTTTTTTTTAAAGATGAGGCTGAATTTTGATTTAAATTTGAAGCTGAGAGTATGAAATTATTTAATTAGCAAAAACAACAGGTTCAGTTCTTAATCATCAATTCTGAGATTGTTTTTCTTCGAACTCTAGTCACTCAAAAATATATCAAAAAGTGAAATCAGACCTCATATATCTGTCTTTAAAGCAGTTAAAAATTGTGTGTGTTCATGTGTGTTTTGAAAAATATTATTGAGATACCTATTAGTTATAAAGGTATGTTTTTTTTTCATTCATTGTAGAGAGAATATATTTCTTCCCAAATCACAGAGTTTCTTTCTTTACAAATTTATTTCTATACCGTTTATATGCCTATAAAGTATATTTATTTCACTAACAGAAGAAAATATTAATGCTATAGGAATTGATGGATGTTACCAACAAAAAACTTTTATTTATACACTGCGAAAAACGGGTATGCAAAATCGAGTAGAAAGTGCTCCCTTTTGAATACTTCACATACTCAAAATGGCTCCGATCCCAACGTATTCAAATTTGAGATTCGCACATACTCATTTTTAGTAACAAGCACATACTCAGAATGGCAACTTCACGTTCTCACTTTTGAATACGTCACATACTCAAAATAGTTCCTATCCCAACATACTCATATTTGAGTCTCGCACATACTCATTTTTGTACGTACTCAAAATGGAAACTTCACATACTCATTTCTGAATATAATCTTGTATCAATTATGAGTGTGGAATAGCAAAATGAGTGTCATGTATTTATTTGTGAATCTGTTACTGCATCAAATATGAGAATCAAACAATCCAGTGAGTATGTTTTGAATTTATTTTCCGATACTGTTGTTGTATCGAAAATGAATTTTAAACAGAAAAATATATATCAATTAAAATTTTCAGGAAAATAAATAAGCGCTCCTTTATTTGCAAGTTTCATTTTCTTCATCTTATATATTATTTTACACTTTATGAAGTTTTTGTTACAAAACTTCCGATTCAATTCGGTTGAATCGAAGTTGGAGGGGGCCTGGCGAACTTTAACTTTCTTTTGGCGATAAATCGCTAATGTGGTTACCATGCAGGTTTGTTTATGGTAACCCTATAAAATCTGTAAAAGGGGATTCGACGTCAACGTCATTCTGGTACCTCATTTGCCTTCCAGGCACGACGCAATCTTTTTTTCTTTCTTTCGGAAGCTCCAAGTTTGTAGTGACTGTAGGGTTTAATGGCGCAAGAGCCAAAGTACGCTATGCTGCGCCAAACACTAGTTAAAATCTATTTAAAAAGTAACAGCTTTAAAAAACGCAAGACAAACACAAATAACACACAAAAGATAAAAAGTTAAAAAATCAAATGTGGTGTAAAAGACCAATATGTCGTAAAAAAGAAAATAAATTATGGTGCGGGTTTTCCCCCACCAAGTCAGATAGATTTAAAACAGATGAATGAAAAAAAGTCCGGCGATGATGATCAAACACCGGACAGTCAATTAAAATGTGATGAATAGAGTAAGGGACATGACAGGAAGGACACTTGGGAGCATCTTCTCCAAACAAAAGATGTTTGTGTGTAAAACGAGTATGTCCAATGCGAAGGCGAGTCAGTCTGACATCGGCTCTTCGCATTGGAAAAACAGGCCATTCTCCAATTATCGGCTTCACCGAGTGTAATTTGTTGTTAATTTGAAGATTCCACGATTCCTGCCATGTCTGATGAATGAAGCTCCGAGTTTGAAACACCCGCTTTGGCGCCATCTCAAAAAAATCGCCAAGGGGATCCATCAAAGTTCGATTTTACCGAAAATAATTTTAATGCAAATTAAAGTAAGAAGTCACTAAGCTACGATTACGATGTAATATGAATACAGACAAAAAAACACCTGCAAAGCACAAATAACTACTCACAGAAAATCATTTTCAAATCATAAATCAGAAAATCATGATCAATAACATTTCAACAACATTTTTATATCTTATTTAAAAGAATCTTTCTGTAGTTGTGAGCGAGTCACTGGGAAAAAAAATGTAAACAAACACAGACGCGAAAATGAGTATGCGTACATACTCATTTTAATATTCCTGTATTCTACCGCGTGTAGCGTGGTAAATACGAAATATAGTTCGAAATATTAAAGCAAACCATATTTGTTTTTGAAACCCACTTTGTAAAATACGTAGTCAGTATATAAAAGGAACTTTTATAGTCCTTATATCTGTAATAATTTTTTGAGAATGCTGATTTCCCATTTTTTTTTTTTTTTTTTTGGTTTTGAATACTTGTAATGTTCACATTCGATAAAGGTATACGCTCAAATCTGATACAAACATACTCATTTCAAAATGAGTACGTCTAGGTATTCATTTTTGAGTATTTCTTTTTTCTCCGTGTATTTTAAATCTTGCTATTTGCATGAACAATTATTGGATAAAGAAATCTAATTAAAGAAACATGATTTATAATAATTAATACGCGTTTTTTTTTCGAAGCATTAATAAGATTTGCTTAAACTAAATATAACTCCGGTTATGTTTAAAGATTGTTTGATTTGACTTTTCAAATGGTGGGATCTTCTCTTAGCCGCTTTAGAAATGTTTATATCTATTCCCCAAATTATTTTTATAATTGACTTCCTTTTATTTCCATAATATATGACAAACCGTTCTAGTGATTAATTACAGTTGCATTAAATTAACTTTTAGCATTATCAACTTACCATTTAACTGTCATGCATTCGTTTTTACACCCTTTAGACAACAATAGAAATGTAAATTAAAGTTCAAGACAAAAAATAGGGAAATAAAATTAGTTTAGTGAAACAGCGCAAAATGAATTTTTCGTATTAGAATTTAATTATATTTATTAATTATACATCAGTTCTATATTAGATGTTCTAAATGTTAAATAATAAATTAAAAAAAAATTTGATAAAGCATTAATTAGAGTAACATTTTAAAATTCATAATTGAGTCAAACTTATCAGTTCTAGAATTTAATTAAATTGCTCTGCATATGTGCAAACTTTTTATTATTAACACGTATTTCATTTTTTAGAATCTAATTATGAAACACCTTCGAATGAGAGAGTTTTATCATTCAAACCTAGCACGACACATATCTAATAGCTTTTCCTTCTTGTGAAATTTGTGTTTGTACAAGATAAAATAAGATTCAAATAAGTTTTAATATTTAATTTTTTTTTAATTTCATTCCTTTTTCTTTTTCAAACCTATCGAAACCACTTACTGATAATAAAAAAAAAGAAGAAGAAGAAGAAGGGCATTCTTTTTTTTATTTGAAAAATGTACCAATATCTCAGACATATGTTTCTTTTAGTATCATCAAACATTGAAGTGTGTATTATAGGTAACTTTTAAATATTTAGAAACTGAAATTTAATGCTCTGTAAACATATTAATCCATAGCACTTGAATATTCTCTCATTTTTATTTCAGCGTATTTGGACCTGAGCAATAAAACAACTCTTGAGCTTAAAGCTAAGAGCCCTTTCGTTGTAGAATTCTCAGCGTTCTTAAAATCAAAGTCAAGTGTAAACTGTTCAGAGTTTGGAAATAAAATAACTGAAGGACCGAGAATACTTGCAAATGATTGTCATTGCTGTTAGCACTTTCATTTTCTCTTGTAGAAGAGTTGAAGTATTTTGACATTCTGAAGAGTCGAGATGGGGACTAATCCTACCAGCATCAGCAAATTTATTTTGATTACGAAACAGAGTTGGGGAAACTTTGAAAACAGAACGGGCAACTAGTTTTTGATTTTCGTATGATGAACAGTAGATAATAAGCTTTGCTATTGATGATGACAATCGTAATTTCGGTTGATTAATTGGTTGTTTATTTACCGCTCATTTAGAAACAACACAAGGGCTTTGACGAGAGATCTTGTGATTTTCAATCATGGTAAAATGATGACGGATGAGACCCGAACCCGTAAACTATCATTTATTAGCCTAGTACTCAACCAATCAGGTAACCCCAGTCCCTTAAGATTTATGACAAATGTAACAATAATTTAGATATAAAAACATTTTATTTCACTTTTACCCTTTCCAGTTCTAACAGATAACATATTTTTATTTTTAAGAATTTCTTTTTTTATTGAAAACCGATAATATAATTCTCATGCATCACAAGTATTTCGCTGAGCTTACAGAAGTAATTCAAACTAGAAGGTCGCAAAATAAAGGAAAAAAACACATTATAACGCAAAGGTTACAAAATAAAATCAATGAAGCTCAAAAAAGATCAGTGATAAAAATATTTTGAATCTAGAAATTGATATTTTATATATACTTACATTTTGTATGCATCTATCTTCCCCTTATAAAGGGCTATAACATTCTTTATCCCTTTTTCGATTCCTATATCAGTCTACAGGGATTATTTATCTTCTATTTTTTGTGGAGATACTTATCCTTAAAGGGTTTAAAGAATCTTTTTGGGGTGAATTTAACTTAAAGAATAAAAAAGGACTCTCCTGCGCTTTTGTAATCGTATCACAGTTCGACAAGTGTAAGCTAGCATACACTCTATTTTCTTCTCGCATTATACTATTATTGTGATACAATTTCTTTTGAACAACTTTTCAGTAGAGCGCTGTATTTTTTCACTACGTTCTTATCATTTTGGTTGACTTATAACAACAGTGGAAAACCTTTCCACTTTGGGAACATCTTCAGGGATTACGTACCCAGTATTTTTGTGAGAAAAAATTTCAAGTGTAGGGATTAAGGAGTCCTTTTGCACCGAATTTGACTTTGAAATGAGTACACTTGTATCTTTGTAACAGCTTCACAATGAACTGATGTTGTCAAATCTTTAAGCATTTTTTTTTTTTGCATTCTAATATTATGAAATGCTTACTTTAGTGAAATAAATTTAAGAATCACACATCACATTTCTGCTCTGAATTCCTTCAACATTTTCTGTTGATTTACTGCTATATTGGGGGAAATATTCACATGTTGGAACTTCCACCGTGCTATTTAAAATTTGATAAAGTCATACTAATTTCATCTTAATTCAATTTGGCTAAATTTGTTTTTTCATTACTTCTTTTTTGTAGTTACTGTTTAAAATATTTCAGGAAGTAGATTATATTATAAAAATCTAGCAATTTTGTGTTTTAAACACTAAAAATGAAAAATGTATCTCCGCTACTCACTCAAGGTAATAAATTTCAGATGGTTATAATGATATCTAACAATTGGTGAAGTACATTTCAGTTATTTCGGATCGGACATTGTTAAATAAGATGTAAGTTAAAATAAATTTTAAGCATAGGAAACATCAAATCTAGATTCGTGTTATTTTAATAAGGTTTCAATTGTGCTTTAGAGTCAGATAATCAAGTTTTATTACAGAATCAAAGATGAATGAATTTTAAAAGCAGATAGAATTTTAACCTCCTAAGTTTAAATTCATTCAAAAGTTCATACTTATTGGCCCTTTACGAGGGTAGTATAAAAAGTACTTGTGTTAGGAAAGTGAATTGGTAATAGATTTACTCACTTTATTATTGCCTGTTCATCATTTTTTTTTTCCTTTTATCTAAGAAATAACCCCTCATTTTGACTGTTGATTTGTTTCTGTCATGTAATGATAAATCCGGGTCTAATCGGCGATGGCAACTCGATTCAAAACGATGACGATAACTTGTTGTAGCACCAATCAAAATTAACATTTTAATCGATGCCAAATTTTTTTTGGCACCGTCTAACAAATGGCAGCATTTAACACTATTAACTTGTTACTAAAATGCAAATGACAACAAACTATTTAAACTAACAATAATCATAAATATTTATCAATAAACAACCGCTTTCTCCCAACTATACTTCACATTAATACCATAGTATTTTACAATAAAAATAAATTTATGAAAAAAAAAACCGCAAAAGAACGACGATAACTCGATGCGATAGCAATCGAATTTTGAATTAGCAACGAAAGGCTTCCGATTCAAGATTAACCTATAAATTGGTATCAAATTTGTTTTGACACCTTCTAACAGATGACATCATACAATGTAAATGCCACAACTTGCTTTAGCAATTCCTCATAATTTCAAAATCAATTACACTCTCGGATAGATTCCCCAATCCTAGCTCGCGGTAGGGTTTGTTCTTTCTGTTTCACTTACTGTTTTGCTAACTTTGACTTTCGGATAAAGCTCATCAATTATACATAAATGTTGCAAAAATAGTTAGAATACAAAATCAGTTCTTATGAGATTTTATTAATTGTCTCAAAGAAAATGACACTAAGATTTGCAAAGCAAAAAGTTTGAAATTTTATTTCGAGAACTTTTAAGTTGTACTAATTGATTAATTTTGCAACTACACTTAAGCAATACTATAATCTTCTTACTTGAATTAGTTTTTAAAGCTTATTTTCTTATTGTTGGTTCAAGCAACTTTAAGAGGACAAATTTCATTATTTCGAAACTCAGTTAGGGGTGAGGATGGTTTCTCAGCTGATGCTTCAGGCTTTCAACATCCACATAATATCTCATTAAAACTTAAAATTATATCCTTCGCATTATAATTATAATGTAAGATTTTATCCTTCTTAAGTAATTATGTTTAAGAGCTTACGGCTGTTCTCTTCAACAGCTACAGGAGTTAAAATGGCTTAACTGGCCAAAGAGTCAACAAAGACGACTAGGCGATTTTTTTTCGAACCGAATTATTGGAAGTTCTAATCACCCCGGTCACCAAGCCAACCAGCCATCCGCCATGGACTGAAAACAGTCTAACAAGGTTGAGAAGATATCAGGATTCCTAAATGGTGACCCAGGACTTGAACACTAAATGGCAGCATAACCTGAAACTATTGGTAGCTGCCACCCTCAATGTAAAGTTGTTTCTATGTGTCTAACTAAGACACTCACTCATAAGCAAAATCATGATTTCTGATATAACCGGCTGCAGTAAATGTGTCTAATATAACATTCATAAAGCGGGACACCATTGAACCGGAGGGGGGGTGATTAAAAATTTGGTACTTAAATAAATTATTTACCTAAAACATCTGAATTGCTGATTTGTTGATATCACTTTTTTAACTGGAACTAGCACGCAGTACGGTGTGTATCGTATGAAAGACAGTTACAAAACTCAATATGAGAAGGCGTTACTTCGTGGGCGACCAACAAACTCCTTACTCCCTAACCCTTATCTTCTCTAAAATTCCCCTCCGTTTCCAATTTTTGTATAAGATGTAATTCCTTTGTAACAATGCTCCAAATGAAGCTAGATCGCTAGCGGAAAATGTCTCCATAAGAATAAAATCTGTGAAAGTGTACAAAGTATTCTCTCTTCATTTTACAGCTACAAAATATTTTCGTTACTGCCAAAGCTGAAAATTGTCACTGTTCATTAAATCCAAACAATGGTGATCGTATTTTAGCAACTGATCAAAGTGAACTTTGATGAGCAGTTTCTGATAGTAAGTTCTCAACAATTATTCTTATTATTAACATTATAAAATGTACAAAAATAATATAAAGCTCATATCCCCGAGAAATAGCTACACGGAAGCCGAAAACCGTATATTCCCTTCCTGTTTTCTAGCTTATCGTGCATTCTTTCTAAAAATCGGGACTTCCTTAAAACCTCGAGGAATAAATTGTTAAAAATCGGGACCGGGACGCCTGGTCACCTTAGTCTAATAGACCCGCTATCTCAACTAGAGACTGAGGATGATGTCAATGGAAGCTATCAAAAAGACGACACTCAGTAATACAATGAGAGAATATATATCATTTGCAGGAAAAGCTGGAAAACTTTTTCTCTAAACATCGTTCAGATTCCCTCAGCAGTAATTTTCCTCCCTGATTATTTCGCATCATCATAATGATATTGGAGAGGAAATATGCGGTGGCTTTCTTCAACAGCAATATTAGTTTAAACAGACCTGTCAGAGAAGTCCTTTTTGGCGCAATTGTCTGATGTGTCAACAAAGCCGATAGGATGAGTTTTCTTTGGGCGCAAAGAAAGTGGGAGTTCGAATTTCCCCTGTTACCAAAATGAACCGACCGTCCACTGCGGGTTGAAAAACAACCCTTCATAGTCGTGGAAACATCAAACGCTAAAGGTTTACTAGATACCTGCATTGTAAAAAATTTTCATTATTTTCTACGTAATTAATTGCAAGAATAAAAATAATACTTTAATAATTTATTAAATAAAATTTTCTCGTATTGATTTCTCATAGATCCTATGTTATCTATTCAAGCTTCATTGTTCAATCTAGACAAAAAAAAAATAGCATATTTAATTTCTGAGATGGATTAATTCAGTTTTTTGTCAATTCTTATCCATCTGAATCCATTTTATTTAAATATAGTTTCCTTATAATTATTATGTAAATTACATATTCAAAAAAATCACTATCAACAGATTTTCAGAAATTGTGTTACTGTTTTGAATTACACTTAATAAAACAAATTTTAGAACAGCAAATAAAACTTTTTTTTTTCATTTGTATACCTTCAGATTCAATGAGAGGAGCCATCCAATTCGATATTTGTTTCAAAATTTCTCTATCAACATTACATTATAAACAATAGAATTACTAACATAGAGCATTTTATTGCAAATTATTAAGCTTTCCAGTGAAAAGTAATAAATTTTCGAATATATATAAGGAAATGTCTAATTTTTTCTCCTAAGTTGAACAAATTCATTGCGAATTTAAGAAAAAAGAATTTTATTCAATAATCATAGTTTTATTCGAATAGAATCCATAACTTTTTAACGATGTAATTAAGAAACACGTCACACACAGAGTCACTAAAAAATTATAAGACGCGTAAAAGTAATGCGATTTTTTTCATTAACACTTACATTCCATAAATAATAGTATGTTACGAAAGAAAAAGAAAAGTTTAAATAAACTAATTTATTTTTCCTCTTAATTTTTTTTTTCGTATTTTATCATTTCATTTCACTTCATTTTTTTTTTCATGTTCCTCTCATTTTTTTTATTCATATTTTTCATCAGAATACATTTTTCATGATTGTTAGTGTATCGAATAGAGATAGATGATTCCCTCTTAAGAGAGAGGGAATCATCTATATATAGCAATATATTTAAATACTAAGCTGAAGATTTCTTTTCATTTGTTAACACATTAGAGGGATTTTTTCATGTTTATTGGACTTCTGTAAGAGACGTGAAAGAATGTACACAACATGTATATAGAATAAAAAATTACAAATTGTGTCAGTATTACGATAGTTGTTTAAAAAGTACACGTATTAGGAATGTGAAATGGATTATTTGACACAAACAGTATCGGCCATAATAAATTTGAGACCCAACTCCCCTTTCCGCTCATAGTGCACTACAGGTACAGTATCGGCCAGTGATTATTTTTACTTTCTCAAAGAAGTCCTTGAGTATGGTGGCCTTCGCGTCCTAAAAAATCGTTACCGTAAATTTTCTGGTCATTGAGACTGTCTTCGTTCAGATTCACCGTAAATAATCCCTTGATTTGATTGCTACTTTGGTTTCCGGTGTATAATGAGGAATCCAAGCTTCATATATTGACGGTAATTACTCGACGCAAAATATCGACGACAACTTGACTCGACAGCAGTCAAATTTGAATTTGATAGCAAAGGGATGCCAAATAAAAAAAAACGTGTGAATCAGGGTCAAATCTGAAACGTATGAATCAGGATCAAATCTGTCATTTAACTGATGTCTGCACACATTGGTAACACCAACTTGCTTCAGATACGCCATTTGTCTTCAAACACAGATACTTTTTGATTCACCTCATATGTCATTATCCTTTCACAAGCATATACTTCCCACTAAACATGAGATTTTTACTTTTCTACTCTCAAAGATTAAGTAAATAAAGTTTTCACAAATAAAATAGATTACAACGCATATTTTGCGGTTGCTATAAACATTCACTGGTTCTATTCTGATTGAAAGGATTAACTTAAGCGTCATATGAGAGGTTAAAGAACATCAAATCTATTCAGAAAAATCAATATTACAAAAATCCGTTACTATAATTGATTGTAAGCTAACGATATGAGCTGGCTATAAATATCATAGGTAATTGGTATTTTTCTCATTTAATTTTGTATTGATACTATGTTCGAGATCATGCTCAAGGAAAATAAACGAAGTTCAGGAGAAAAAAAAATTGTTTTTTTTTTCTTTCTTTTTTTCTTTTTTTTTTGTTTTAAAGCAGGAACTTTTTTAAATGGAATTAGGCGAATCATCGCTAAGTAACTTGGCTTTTATCAATATATCAATCTATATTTGAAAATTTGGTAGTAAGGACAAATTATATTTTAATCTAAATTTTGCTCTATTATGTAGTTATAGAAGTAGACCTATAAAGAGCTAGATGAAAATCAATTTTCTTTCTAAAAAGCACGCATACAAAGCGAAAAATTAAAAGTTTTTGTGATCTTGTGTTTAGAAAACATAAAATAACAAAAGCGTAACTCTCAAGAAATATTTTATTTAATTAATAAAAAAAAAATTAAGAAATAAATTTAGGCCATAGTTTAATTTTTATTTACCTCAATTAAATAATTTAATTTCAATTCTTCTTAAAAATCAAAAAAAAGGCATGAAAATTTATCTCGCCATTGATTTTGGAACTAAATATTTTTAAAATTTCATTCATACCAATGTTCAACTTTGCTACAGCAAAATAAATTAATAATAGATGCTATAAAATAAATTTGGATAAAAATGTATGAAGTTGTTACTCAGCTAAGACAAAATAAACGTATATTAAAAAAAGGCTTTTCCTTCATTGGTTACATTACAGGTAGCACTGTACAACCTCCTTGCCATTATTTTTCCCAGTCACTATATCAAAATCTAAACAATTACTAAATATTACAGAAAATGATGAGATAATAGGATTGACATACGAGAAAATTTATTTAAATTATTATTAAGTTATGAATTGGCAATATTTGCTCTCTCTCTCTCTCTCAGTCAACTATATCTCAAGGTGCCTGAAATGTAGTTTAAAATGAATATGAGCGCTTACACTTACCATCTCACTCGGGTTAGAGTGAGTTTAAATGAAGTAAGTGAGATCTCGAATGGATAATTCAATTACAACCAAATTAGAATTATTTTTGAAGATCTGTGATCACCCTCGACTTGCGATCAGTATTTACTAGTTAAGCTGCAATTTCTAGCATACGCCAACTATCGACTACTCACTATTAACACTAATTCTAAATTCTCCGTCACTTTTATATGTGTTATCTTAGCTTTCTTACATACATTACCCTTATTACATTCAATCTAATCTACGTAAAACATGTTTCATTTTATTAGAAAGGATTTGGAAATTTAAACAATATCATAAAGTAAACTCATTTTTTTTTTCGTGAGTCGTGAATAGCCCAATGTTTCTATTCAATGCGAATGCAATGTATTCTTACTGCACTATAAATAACAAGAACAAAAGGTTCTTAATATACTGGAGAATACAAACCTGTTTCAGTTAGTTATCGCTAAAGGATGCAATTTTACTTACAGAAAATGCTTCGAATTTTGAAATTCTCTGAGTCAAATAAGATAACAAAAGTAAACAGTCCAGTAACGACTTTCCCATATATTTTTTCAACTAATATACTTTCTAATCTTCTTTTAAAAATACAAAGAGGACCGTCATTCGTTTCAGTATAAATATTTCCGAATTTCAAGATTTGAATTATTCTCCTTCAATTTTTCTCACGGTATCATGCGAGCATTCCAATGAATTAGCACGCAATGGCTGCATTATTCTTATCTTTCTTGCAAAATAACAGAGAAAAGTAGAATGAAAAATTAACCTAGGGGTTAACCAGCTGAACAAAAGTCGGCCTTCTGAAAGGAAGGAGGATTGAGAATCAATGAAAGAATAAAAATAATCCCGAGAAGATTACATAAATAACAGCTTAAAATTAGCATGCATGCGGGGAGATTTCACAGGCTTTTTATTCATGAAAACTCAAGGTAAAATACGCAGGAGTCTGTCTAAACTAGATGCTTGCGCGAATGATTATCATAATTATCTGGAAGAAAAATTCTCAATTTACGTGTACCTGATACTTCTTAAAATATAATCTGAGTAGCAATTGTTCATCTGGGCTGAAATTCGGTAGATTGAAGAATGACGTCTGACTGTAATCTAAGGTTCTGAAGAGTTATAAATAAATTTCTTTTGTAAAATCTTATTAGACTCTGAACTTGCGCTTAGATTTTCTTATAAGAACTTAACATTTCTGAATCACTGCACAAAAATGAAAACATTGAATAATAAAACTGTAACATACTTGAATATTCATAAGAAATTAAACACCTCGTTATATAAATTCAAGAATTTCTTTTGTTTCAAATATATGTCTACTTTTTATCAAATAAATTATTTTTGTCATATATATATACAGTAAAATAAACAAGAAATGAAAGTCTTTAGTAAAATTTTAATTAATTGTACCTTAAAAAAAAGTTATTATAGAATTATAAGTGTTCATTGTAGGGTTTTGTATAAGTGAAACAACAAAAGTCTATAATAAAACGTTAAAAAAATAAAAATATATAAAATATAGAAAACTTATATGCGATATATAATATTAGAAAAAAATATAAATAAACAGATTAACAACATAAAGAAATATTTCACTAACAAAATATAAAGTAATTATATCATAAATGTAAAAGGCTATTAAAAAGTTATAAATCTAAAAATAATACAAACCAAAGAAAGGTTTGAAAAATATAAAAATATAACACTAAATGGTTCACTCAGAAGCCACTGTAGTGTTTAGTGTTTTAATGCATTTGTTTTTAACATTTTCATTTTATTAATTTGATCATAAAAGTATATAAAATCTTCTTTCTAGAGTGGGCTCTCTTCAATAAAACAAGATATACACAGGATGTGTAAATAAAATACAGGATGTGTGCATTTATTGGAACAATGTCAGCATCTTAAATTTTTAAGACTGATACATTTTAGCAGCCGATTAAATTAAGAAATTTATGTAAAAATAATACAATAACATTTGCTGTCTCATAAGCTTTATATTTATCCATCATAACAAACATCTTCTCTTCTCAATAATCTAAGTCTAAATGTTGATCTTCACCTGTTGTTTTTACTGTCCTGTCAAACTCGTGTCTTACTTTGGAGGTATGTATTTTAATAAATTAATCATGTCTTCTTATGTTTCTTTAGAAATATCATTATTGTTAGGATACAATAATGGTTGATTTATATGTTTTATAATTACTGGTCTATCTATTTTTGTTTTTATTTCATTTACATGATAAGTATCAGCCTCGTCAAAAAAAACTATATTTTTATACCCTTACAATAAATATATTTTTATTATTTAAAAAATTCAGAGTTTTCTTACGGTTATTAGCGAAAAATTACTTAATAATTTTGATAACTCAATAATTTTCACAAATACTTTAGTGTAATACTGTTATGTTTTTATCAAAGTTACATATTTCAAATTAAATGAAAGCACGGACGTAAAACTCATTGAAAATTTGCATTCTTTTAAAGTCTGTATTTCGAACAATTCCAAATAGCAGAAGTAACAGTCACGGTTATTATGAATTTATAGTTTTTAGCACTACCAACAAATATCGAAAGAAGAAGAGTTTACTTTTTATTTCAAAGTTTAAGTAAAAAAAAAATTATTGGTAAAAAGGGGTCTTATTCACAATGTCTTCTGAAATTACTATGCAACATATTCAGAAGCTATAAAAAAGAACTGTCTGACCTTGCAAAAATGAAGCAACGAATAAATTCTTTAATAATTAAGAAGAACATTATTTATGCCAATGAAATTTATGAAAATCAGAAAACTTCAAAAACTGGATTTGTCCGCAATGGCTTCTGAGCGACTCAAATACGGAAGAAAAAGTTATATGCTAGAAATATAACGTTAGATAAATCTACAAAAAAAAATTAAATTATAAAGTAAACATATAAAAAATGAAAAATTAAAACGAAATATAAAAATGAGAAAATGAAAAAAATGGAATATAAAGTAATCAATACTGTTATTGAATTCAGACTGTGGATGCGAGTAATTTCAGAATTAATGATTAAACTGTTCCTCTCTGCAATTACTTTTTAAAATCAAAAATAAAAACAAAAATTCGATTCAATCAATATCAAAGAAAAACATCAGAAAAAATTAAGAAAATTAAAAATTTAATAACATAATTATTTAATAAAAAATGTAACTTCAAATGAAAAATGAAAGATAATTATTTTATAAAAACTAAAATAGAATATAACAAAGATATAAGAATTAAGCAGTCTTACGAAATTAAAAACCTTAAGAAATCTAAAATCTTCAAGGATAAGGTAAATATTCCTGTCATTATTATTCACAGCAATTATGTGTTTAGAATAGGAATGGGGAAAAAGAATGTATGATTTTTGAATAACTGTTTATTCTTCGGTGTCTTAAGCATGCTTCTAATTTTTAACATTTCATAGCTTGTGAAAAGCAAATGCAAAAATTGATGTGCATTACAACCTAAAAAATATTGCATCGCCCACAAAACCATTTTTATGGTTTTATAATACTTAAATGATACGATTATCTTATAGTACAATTGTCAAACAATGGACCAGCTTTAATGACTTTCACGATTCTGATCACAATTCTTAATATATCACTGTTATTATCTCATAAAGAATAAAATTACAATGTTACAATGACATATTAATTCACTTAATTCTGATTGCAAACACCTTTTAAAAGACGCAATTTTCACATTGAGAAAAATCTTTTTTCATATTTATGTAAGGGATGCTTTAAATAGTCAGTGTTCGAAATTTCATTCGAATCTAATTATTAATCTTAAACATATTTGGAAAACAACGTTAGAGTATCATATACTAAACTACTTTGAGCAAACAATTTATCTGCAAAACGTCAAACATTTCTTAATAATATGTTTACATTTTTATACTCCATATGAAAGGTAGCTCAATAATTAAAAATAATGCACTTGTAAATGGCCCCTTAATGCTTCAAAATTTAAAATCGTAATCTCTTTTCAAATATTTCGTTCCAAGAAATTAAGTTTCCTTCTATTTCTATACACAGTATTTAATGTTGGTACTTCTGTGAATTTTTACATCATCAAATGACTTAGTTTGGAGTATAAAAAGGTAAAATCTTAGTAATCAAATTCATCCTGCAAACCTAGAAGAAAAATTATTTAAAATTAAGAGATAATTTTTTGCAATTAGAACATCTTCATTTGAAAACATCTGACTTACGTCGTAGTTTTGACTTAAGTAACGACACTTGAATTCGAATTTAAATATTCTAGTTTGCGTTCTGCATCAAATGATGTGAGATGCTTTTACCACAGTTATTCCGTTCATGAGAGTCCTAGAAAGCAACGAGTCCTCAATCCGCGATTTACCAATCACAAGGATATTCCTCTAATCAATGGACCAACTTGAGTGGTTTTAAATACAGAGTTATTCAAAATAATGTCCGGTATTTTAAAATACTGTATTATAAGCTTATTTTTAACTAAATATTCAAAGTATTTGAAACGAAGGAGAACTCAAACATTTTCAAATTTAAATTGGCTTCAGAAATTGTGGTGACACTACTGTCACAATAACAAAATGGCATCTCAGTAAGAAGCGTTTTGCGTCCTGCAGTATGTGAAAACGTAATCTGTAATTTTACTCCAACTTGCGTCGTAGACATTTGGTAAGATAGTAATACTGCTGACAGAAACATTCTTATCACTAATTAGAAGAAACTGCTGCCCTTTCAATGGCAAAAGTTTAAGGAAGCCATGTAATAGTAACGAAAATGTTGAACTAGACTATAGTCTAGATATAATCAGTGTGACTTGAGGAAATTATTTAGAACATTTATGATGTAATAATAAAATTTAAAATTTTTGTTTTTTCCATTACTTCAAATCCATTCTGGTAAGTGTATGCTTAAAAATGGGTTTATAAAATAGCATTTTAAAAAAAAAATCATACATTATTTTTAATAGCTCTATACTATGATAAAATGAATTTTCCCTTTCTTTTAAAGGCATACCAATTTAACTTTTCTTTAACTTTTAAGTAGAATTATCATTAAGGAGATTCTAAAATTAAGGAAACTGTTTTCTTTAACAGTTAAGAGCCAAGATAGTCTCTTAGTTATAATAGTAAATTTTGCGTCCAGCAATTTTGGAGTCCTAATTCCACTAAAGACCTATCGAATAGAATAAAAGAGAGTTGAATGCTAGATATAACTGAGCCTCAAAGTTCTCAGAGCATTTTTAAGGACTAATGTAGAAACTGTAAGAGAAAAGTACTTGCTCAGGTGCCCTTCTCATCACTTGATACTATGAGATCCGCGTCAAACTATGAGATCCGCTGCTATTAGTCACAATCTAGCTTCTCGTGTAATTCCAATTCTTATTAATCCAAATAAATTTTAATTAATAATGTTTCTTAACAACTCTGAGAATTTAGAAGGACTGCTTCAAATAAATTAGTGTTTTATAAAACTGCTGCATTTGTCGTCATTTTTAATTTTATTATCATATTGAAACAAAAAAATTGTACACTAGAATTTTGTGCGTTATGATTTTTTGTCGGTTTTTTTAAGAAAATATGCACACACACATACATAAATAGACTTTATTATTAAATAGATTTAACATTTCTTTAAGAAAAAGGCTGTTTAATTGTTTTAAGACATAGAATAATTAGATTTCATTTTTATGTTAGCTAAACCATTTTTATAATAAGATTTATTTAAAGTGTTTTTAATATCTGCTTTAAATTGGTTAACTGGAAAAAACTGCTGAGAGTGATATCATTTATTATTTTTCTAATGCTTTTTCAAATTATTAACGAATTAATTATAAGAAATGTCTATGATATGTGTTAAATTTAATGGAAATAAATTCAATAGTGTTTAACTTCCTTTATGTGAAAGTTTTTGCTGTCGTTGTTGTTATTTTATTTCTATAATAATACAGTTTAATAGCGGTTTAAAAAGGTATTTAAAAATCTGGGTTGTTGTTTTTTTCAGCTGAAAAAGAAAAAGATATGCTCAATATTTCAGAAATTTCAATGAAAACTAATGAATTCTATTGTCTTTGCTTTTCATAATCTTTTTTTAAAAAAACACATATATTTTTGTGTTACAAATATTACAAATTTATGTAATCTAATTACTTTCAAACAAACTATATTATAATTGAATTATTTTTTTATTTCATTTACCTGAGAAAATGAAATATTATCACACTTTTTCACTGAAACGATAGGAAGAAATTTTCCAGTGAGTAATGGATCTATTTGAAACTGAAAGTGTACTGGTGTTAAACAATGTAAAATAGAAAAACTTTTGTCTTTTTGTTCTGAATAGCAGAGAGAAAAAAATATAGTTTCCTTTCTTTGTTTGTGAATACAAAAGAACTGTCGAACAATGCTTCACAATCTGGAGGATACTATTTACAATCTGAAGGAAGCTAAATCATTTGCGTGTAATTATCATTTTGGTGTATCAATTCGTTAGTTGCACACACAAATTTTAACTTTCATATAAGAGCTTGGTTTGTGTGGAATCTATTTTTTATGTCGTGCACAATTTAAAATGACGAAAATTAACTTTACCTGAACTATTAATTATTTTCTGAACTATTAATTATAATGTTGTTATGAATAATTATAAGTAAACTACAACAAAAAAATTCAAAATATGTTTGAACGCGGTTTTTTTTTTTTTTTTTTTTTTTTTTTTTTGTTAAAAAACGTGATTTTAATTCTTAGCATGTAATATTTTAATTTAAATAATTCATAATTCCAGTCCATAAGCTTTAATTTAAACTGGCGTCAGAAGTTTAAATCTGGAATTGAGTAAAAAGTTTTGTTTGAGAAATACTTCAAGCTATGCTTACCTCTAGAAATATTTTGAATAAAAGATTAAATAAAATATTTTTTCTGAAATTTAAGACCCACTACTTCATTAAAATCTTGGAAAACCTAAATCTCGCTCTAAATTTCAAAAACAAAATGTATGCATGAGAAAAAGACATTTCTATTTTTAACGTTATATATCAACAAATATCTTATTCTTATCTTAGATCATTTAATTTTGAAATAAAATTTAATGCTAGAAGATTTCTGGGATTTTTAATCTGTTCCTTCCCCAAAGGGTATTGGGGTCTTATATTTCTTTACTTCTCTCATTTGATAACTGACGAGATTGAAGTTCCATCGGATGTCACAGCAGTAAAAAAAGGATGGGGGAGGACTATTCGATCTTCAACGTTCGTCTTCACTAAACTAGAGAAAAGGGTAGAATGAGAGGTACCCTTCACAGACAGCCTTACGGTAATCGAGCTCAAT
>BMAW01000574.1:1556544-1571891 GCA_019974015.1 Nephila pilipes | reverse complement strand
TATATCAGTTACAAGCATTTTATCTTTTGAATATTTTTACATAAATTCTTCTTTAAATTCCTTTTCATGGAAATATATTTTTACCTAGGTCTGTTTTAAATTTTTGAAATTCACTTCATAAACTGCAAAAAGTGACATAAGTGCTCATTGTTTCATGCAATATGTTGCGAAAGACAGATTTCTCCACAAAAGATGCTAACTTTATTTTTAAATAATTATTATATTATTTAATTTGTTTTAATTAGAATTAGAGCAAACGATTAAATATAGAAATGAACAATAATATTATTTTCAGGTGATAAAGCTAAAGCAAACAATAAATTATAAAATTGAATATATTTGAAACTAAATGTAACTATTGAAGCCCCAAAATGAATTAATTCTTAAACATGCTTTATTTCAATCAAATATGAAATTTTAGGAGAAATTTATTATGATATATTTTTGAAAATTAAGTTTATTACTGGTGAAAGCTGGCATCAAACATATACGCAAAAACTTTCACGATAAAATTTTGAAAAGTGTTCCGGTCAATAATATTACACCAAATATAATTTAAGCGTTAATTTAATGGGTGAATTATTAAAATGATTTCTTAAAAATTGGAGTATGAGAAATATTGCTTTAATTATTAAAATGAAGAATAAGAAATATTGTAAAATTACATTGAAATCAATATTTTATTTTACCACTCAGCAATAATCGTTATTTATTTCATTAAAATCTAAGAAGCGTTAACAAAATCTATTGCAATAGCAAAATTGTAAACCCGCCTAAGAGAATTTTCGGTTGTTTTTTTTTCCCTCTGACTGTGGGAATTGAAAAAAAAAATAAGTAATCCATGAAAGAATTTATGCTCATTGAGAGCAATAATGATTAAATAAATATTCTTTTTTGAAATTATTCAAAACCAAGATGTTAAAATATTATTGAATTTCGCTTGAAAATTTAATTTTTAAAATGTGTTTCTTTTTGCTTAGTTTTTGAGAGAAACTATTTCTTCATTCTTTTTTAACATATACAACAGATAACAAAAATATATATAACATAAGCAAATTGCTGAACAATTAAATAAAAAATTAAAATTAATTTCTATTACATGACATCTGTTCACTGCAAATCTATGAACACAGATTCCATTACATTCTCTCTTTTTTGTTTCAAGTTTAATCCTAATCAAAAGAAAGTAAAATGAAGTATTTCAAACTAATTTTATCATTCCTGTTTACCCATTACTGCAGCAATTAATAATAATTTTATACTTATATATTACTTGACTGATAAGAAAATGTTTTAAATACTTCATTATATATTAATATGAAAACTTCATCCTCAGCTTTTCTAAACACTTTCTATAGAATAACTTCAACACTTCTTCTTCAAAAAAAAAAAAACTGCCGCTTTGATTTGATAACATAACAGTTTTATAAACAAAACATTTTTCAATTAGAGTTGCGAAATTCCGCTTAATTAGCTGACACCTTTCTACCATCCTTTAAATTTATCTTCCTTACATGCCCCACCCTCTCTCCCCACCCTCTCCACTATTTTAATAATGGATGTCCAAGTAATAAATTTGTTTCTTCAGTAAGCGGGGGTAGGGTCGATTGGACTAGCTTATAGCCGTTTGCCAATAAGAAAATCCTGAAAGGCGGTAAATGCAAAAGAGCATTTTGAGACGACTTTATTTTTAGCTGGTCGATTCAAAGATGAGTCTGACACGAGATGGCGCTGCAAAGAGAGCCTCTCTCATTCCAGCTGCTGCTCTCAGCGGCGGGAGAACTCTTTTGAAGTTCTCCGCGTGCTGTTGGACGTTGTGAACTCAGGAAAAGGGGGGTGGGTCAAAAGTTTAACAGCCACGCTCCTCCTGAGAGCAACAAAAAAGGGTACGATGTGCTGGAAATCGAAATAATATTTTCGAAAATTTTCAAGAAAATATATGTTACAACTGTGATCTCAATTCTTACAAAATTTTATCGAATTCATATAGGAGTTTTCCTACTGGCCAAATGTTTTAGAAGAGGTATGTACCTGTTGTATACGTATTCATTGTGCTAAGAAGATCAATTGTAGTATAGCAACCACAAGTAGATGAAGTGTTGAGCAACATAATTTTTTTTTAGTGACTGAAACTCTATTTTGAGTTTTAACCTTCTGTCTTACAAAACAATGCAATTAACAATCATTTGAAATCAGAACTAGTCAAAAACTTGAAAACAATTGTGATTATAGACATTTTTGAGCAGGTGCCACAGGTGTTGTTTTTTAGAAACCATTGCTTTCAATCGCTTGTTTTATTGACTGCACAAATAATTATGTCCTCTTAACAAATATAGTCTTCTCTATCAAGAATGTCTCCGATTCTGAAATAGTATATATCCCCATGCAAACGTACCTAAGACAGTAGATAATATCCTTTTCAACAAAAATTCCTTGAAAACGCATTTATAGGGCTCTTAACATAAAACTGTCGAGTGATTTAAAAAAACTGCATTTTTAGACAGCTTGTAAGTGTATTCACGACGTGTAACAGTATTATAAGTAAAATTTAAAAATTCATTATATTAATCTATAGGGATATAATAGAAGAAAATCAGAAACATTCACATTGTTAAGGGCTTGGAACAGTCTTTCAAGCTCATTGTTAGTGTTAAAAATGCCATTTTAAACTTGTAAGAGAGAAAAATATTTTTACCTATTTTATTTCTCAAAACATGGAAGAAATTCCTTTTTTTTTATCACTAATTACACACCGAATAACAAATGAACAATATTTTTGAAAACATCTTTTATGAAATCATTGAAAATTAACATACTTTACTAAGGAAACAATTCAATACAGTATTTAAAAAAATATTTGTTTTAAATTTAAAAAAATTTAAACTTCTAAAAATTACTTTTTGAGAACTACGACAATTTGCTTTACAAAAAAGAGAAATTTTAGAAAAATTTTAAAGACAAGTAAAAAATTTTATGAGAAAAACTTATTCATTTTCTCTTTTTTGATATACCAGCATATCAAAATCTATTACATAAATATTTTAAAAAAAGCGGATTAAATACTCAAATTACTCATGTAGCCTAGCATCACCGAACTTATTTAGCTAATTCAAATCATCAGAAACCTTTTTATGAAGTTGAAGGTATGATATTAGCTTACATATCTAATCCTTTTTAAAGTTGTCTTTACTTGAACATTTTGAATTTGCACCAATATTTGATAGACTTGCATTTTAAAATGATAACCGTAAAATTTTTGTACTCCGTGATTTCAATTTACATTTTATTATCATGTTTTAAAAATGTACTGTCCGTTTTTGGAACGCCGAAGCATCTCGCTTCACGAAATGGAAATCAACTATCGAATTTACACAGCTATAAGTTCGAAAAATATCTTACTTGTTTTATTAAATACCAGAATGACTTAAATTATTACAAATTTTTATGTGATTCAGTTACTTTGGATCCAAACAGAAACCTTATATTAAAATGTGCTGAGCATAACTTTGAAAAGTTCAAGCTACCTTTTAAAAGAGGTGACTATCTTTACTGCGGTAGCTTTAAAAAACTATTGAAATCAACATCACTTCGCACTCATCCTTATTTTATACTCACAAAGTTTATAGGTGAGGGACTGTTAGAAGATCTCGAGCTTCTAAAAGATAAAATCATAAATCTAAATTTTATTAATCGTAAACTCGCAAATATTTCTCTGGGGAAGCACATTCTTACTCATCAACCTGAATCTCAAACTGGGTATAGCAATAAAATGTATTCTCCTGTTTTACGCATGATTCTGAATAAAGCTACTGCTGCATATGAGAAAAAGAATAAATCCTTCAAACATAACATCTTTCATTTTAACAATAGAAATTCCGAGAAATTTGATTTTATTTGTATACAGGATGTGCCAAATTTGCATTTAGCCTCCAGTGAGTCATATTTTTGCCAAACCACATTTAATTCACAATCGTTTGAGAAGTATGAAGATAGCATTCTAAAATATATAATGGTAAGCAAGAAAAACGAGCCTCAAAATATAATTCGCACCTTAGAATATGTCTTTTACATTCACAAAAACTCTGATATAAAGAACAGTATTTTTCCGTCAAGAGATGGAAGTACTTTAACCAATGACAGGGAGATACAATTAGATTCCGCAAAAAACTCAAAGAGTGACATTAATTTAAATAATAACAAGATATATCAGTGGATTGGGCGTTCCAATCCCTCTTCAAATATCTTAGCTAGACCCGAGAAGCAAGTCCACTGCTCTAATTATAAAGCAAAATGTTTACACCAAACCTATCATGCCCATCATAAACCTGATAAGAACAATACTGTATTGAGCTCAGAATATTTCCATAAAACAGTCAAGAGAGCGATTGAGAATAAAAATCTGACAATTGAGGACGAAGCTGCGTTTGTTGCCAATAACACTGTAACAGAAGAAATTACAACAATTGAGACAATGACTATAGACAATGTGACTACAGAAATTGTAACAGTAGATAATGTGACCATCGATTTGGAATCAATTGAAAATGTTACTATTGATATAGTTACAGCAGACAATATGACGTTTGAGAATATAACGACAGAGATTGATACGAAGAAAATCATTTACATTCATGGACTATTTGAAATGAGTCGAGGGGAGTGTCGAGACTTTCCAGAGACTGGCCACTATGAATACAAAGCAGCTCAATTGGCAATTCGTCATATTAACGATAGAAACCTCATTGATGGATATCGGCTTCAAATGTATCATAACGACACTTTGGTAAGTAAAAACTTGATTTTGCAACAACTTAAATTATATTTTATTTTGTTATGTTACAATGTATAATTTATTTGTGTGGGAAAGTATTTTTTAGATTTATTTCAGTTTGCTACTTAAATTTTATGTTAGAATTTCTCTAAAATGATATATGGGGCGATTAGAAAAATGCTTTCAGTTATACAATTTTCTGATTGATATGCAATATTAAAATGAAGTTATACAATTTTAAAATTATTTATTTAGTTTTGTATTCCACTTTTAAATTGAAAAGTTGTATGATTATTGAAAGGCAGTTTTCTGTTCAAAAATGACAAATTAAAGTTATTAAAATTTAATTTTTACTTTTGGTTTTATATTTCTCTTCTTAACTGAAAAACAGATTTGCTATTTACAGTACATTACTTTTTTTAGAAAAAAAAAATAAATAATATAAAAAAATTAAATTTTAAAAAAATAAAATAAAAATAAATAAATAGGAATTGAATGCTATTACGTTTAGTAATTATTTTTAATATTTTTTTTTTAAAAAAATACACAAACATTTTCCTGATTTCTTAGTAAGTTGATAAATGAAAGTACATTTTTTTTTAAATATTTATGAAAAATATTTAAAGAATGTAATGAAGGAATTTTCCAGATTTAGCCTGAGTTATTAAAGATAACCTTTATTTACAACATGCAATTACTAGAAGTAAAATCAAGGTGTATATATATATATATATTCTTGAAATCAGTAGCATTAAAAAAGAAATTATAATTATTCCTCTGGTGTGTATATGTATGTGGGAAGTAATATATTATCTATCATTTTTCATGATAGATTTGTATAGGGGAGAGGTGATTTAGAACAATGCATAAAAAGAATTTATTTACTTAAAGAAAATAAACAAATCATTTTTCGCAAGTTTTCATTTTGTATTTAAAGAAATGCAAATTCTTAAACAAAATTATAACCAAATCCTTAAAGGTGAGTTTATAGACTAATTGAAAATGATGATTTTCGCATGATTTAAATTGCATTACATAGCTTTATATAAGTTTAACTATCACAAAAAATGTACAAAATCTTAAAATTAATATTTATAACAAAGTAGCATTATTAAAATGTAAAAGCTTTGCTTGTGAAAAACGAAAATGCTGATCAAGTTATGTGTTTTACATTACTGTAAACTAAGTTATTCATATTTTATTGATATAGGAATGATTATAAATTTATAATACATTTGAATGTATTAAACATTCCAACTGGCTCAATTATTCACATTAATTTAATCTCTCTAAATACATAACATAAATAAAAATATTTTTTAAAATAAGTTTTGATTTTTTTTAAAAATTAAATTAATATTACTTTTAAAATTAAATATTACTTTATAGGTTGAATTTGAATATAATATTCTAGGTGATGAGCTTTAGTTTTCGTGTGAGTTTATAAACATTAAACCATTACCATGACACTCAAAGAAAATTATTTTAACCATAAGGCCTTTGTTATCTTAATCACAGATTTAAATTATGCACTTCAATGCTACTCCATATTGTTTGTCTGTAACTTCTTCTACTTTAGATTAATTATGAATGTAATTCTAATTAAGTTATTTCAGATATTTATAAATATTCGTATTGTTTCGCAATAACTTATATCTTTTACATTCTTAATTTTCTATTACGATTTATTATAAGTAGATTTTAATTATATTTTCTTCGAATTTATGCACAGAGAATTTTTTGAAATAAATTTATAAGTTCTAAACTTACTTATACTAGATGGTCTTAATTCTTAACAAAGTTATGGTTTCTAATCTAATTAATGTCAAATGGTCATAATTTTAAAGAAGGAAATTTAATTTAACTAATACCAAACAATTATTCCTTAGGATCTTGATAATAACTTATCTCCACATACAATGTTTTCTGCTTATCATTTGATATTTTGGATCATTTTTCGATGTACATCATAATTTTTAAGCTATTAAAAGAAAGGTCATAGTGATAAATATGATTATGGTTAATCCAGTATTTTGTATTTGATATAGACTCCTCATTAATAATTACGACATCTAATTAAAATTTTAAAATTTGAACTCTATAATAAAAAAATACTCTTTATCATTGCTATTGTTATATTTCATGGTAACTGAAAAAAAAAATTTAAAAAAATGTAAATATCTTCTAACCGAAAATATTGCCTTCATTAGATAAATAATAACATCAAAGAGAAAAAATTATATTAAAGGCATAAATATTTAAACCAAAAACACATGCATATATTCAGAAATGAATATTTCCTGAAGAAAGTATACAGGATATAGTATTATTAATATCATTATTATTGTTTTTAAATAACAACTGAAATCACAGCTAAAAATTAAAATATTAATAAAAATAAAAATGATAATGATTGATTAAGATACTGATTCTAAGCATTAGATAATTAGTCTAATTAAATTTATTGCCTTTCGTATTATTGTTCCTTGTATGATTTGTCTTGCATTGGTCTTGTTTCGTGTTAAACATTATCTTTAAATTGGGAGAATAGCCGAAATATTCGTGCAAAATAATATCAAAAAGTTTTCTAATGATCTAAAAGTCATAGAGAAAAAACTTTAATTAAAAGCATAAGCATTTGAACCAATAACATATATACATCATCATAAACAGATATTTAAAGATGAATTTTTTCTGAAGAAAGTAGAGTTTTTTGGTATTTTCAAAAAAGAATTAAAAAATAAGAATATTAATATAGATAAAAATTATTATTACAGATACAGAATTTAAGTCTAAGATCTTTAGCACTCTTGAATTTGTTTCCCTTCGTATTACATTATTGTAACATCATCCTTAAGACACAAGATATAGCGAAATATTTTTGTAAAATAATACTAAAAAAATTAGCTATTTTAATTAATTAAAATTAATTATTATAATTATTTTTTTTTCAAAACTTAAACACATACATTTGTTTCAGAAAAGTATTAAGTTATTACACGAGTCACTGAGAGAACGTTGTCTTTAAATGTGTTACTCCTTATTAAAAACATTAATGCAGCATATAGTAAATTTTTTTTATGTTATAATTCTTTAATAATCGCTATTCATAAAGTAAGACAAACTTAATTGTGAAGGTGACTAAAATTAATTTAAAATGAATGTTCCTAATTTTTCTGTATAATGGTAATTCCATGGAAGATATAACTATGCCCTATCAAATAATCTTTCTGTGTAATGTGCACATCTCCCTTGAAGCTAAAATGTATTTTTCCCTAACTGCGATGAAAATTGATACACGTCGTATTTATAGCAGTTACAACTACAAATCTGTTTTTTATAAGTGTAGAAAATACTGACAACTGTTTTCCTATAGAATAACAGTCATTAGGTAATATATCTTAATAAACAGTAATAACTAATTATAACAATGTTTCTTAACAAGATTTAACATTAAAATTGCAACAAATTATTGAAATTAACAAAAAGGATTCGAAAATGATACAAGTAATAAATAGAATGTAATTCTACTTACAAATCTAATTGAAATAATACAAAAAACTTATATAACTACTTTCTTATTAACACAGATATCATTGGATAGCTTGGATATTTTTTTATGAGGATATGTTATACAGAAAAAGTAATTTATAGAAATTAAGATAATGATAAAGATTACTAGTATAATATTAACAACGCTTCCCAATTATACTTTGTTTTAAAAATTTAACTTTCGGTCTGGAGTTTGAATACAATTATGCGATTTAGATACATTTTTTACTGATTTTAAAGTAATAATGATGTTTCTAATGAGCAATAATGATTTTCTCTCACAATGAAATTCTACTTGAAAAAATATATAGTTATTTAGCCCTGAATGAATAGATTAATAACATCTTCTAAAAAAATATAAACGTCAACATTAATTGAATAATAATTAATTACTGGTATAGTAAGAAGAAAATGAAGCACAGATTTGCGATATAAATCTCTTTCAAATAAATAATAATTAGTAGCTATTTTTTTTTTACCTGTTCTTCAAGTTTTGTAACAAAATAAGCCTGATATATCTTTCCGAAACAAATCCGTTAAATTGTTTTGCATTTTTTTTCACAACAAAATTTCTACAAACGCAACAAATTGAATCTGAGATATTAATGCAACATACATCATAATAGGGTTTGAAAAACGACATTTTAAAAAATTTTATGTAGTATTATAAGCAACACTATTTAAATAATTACACCATTTACAGATTTATGAGTAGAATTTGAATGTGTAGAATTTGATGATTATTAAATTTCTTCATTTTATGAAACTATATACATGTGTGTTTTTAAAGGTTTTAACTGTATTTTAATATGATTTTGTATAGTTAATTTTTTTCAAATTAACATTTATAAGTATTTGAATGTGTAATATTCATTATTTAATTCTGTTTCCTTAATCATCATTTAATTATATTGCCCTCTTTCTGTCTATTTAAAGTCAATAAGTACCAAACTCCAATTGATGACACCCAAAAGCAAGACAAAATACTTTTTTTTTTAATTATCTCTGAGGAATACATAAAGTCGCTTAAATTCAAATCCCTCTTGATTCGTGAATTCTAGATTATGCTCTAAAAATGAAATTTGGGTTTACCTATCACTCATTCTGATTCAAATACTTCTCACTAATAACCGGTTCTTATCTTAATACTTTAATTAGAATTCACTAAATTCCAAAAAGTTAATTGAAATACTTCAGTCCAAATAATAAATATCTATCAGAGAGTCGTTATCCTCTATTTACCTTCATTTTTGTTCAATTCTATTTCATTTATATTCCCTAATCTCTATTTCAATTCATTTCACTTCTAACTTCATCTAATTCACCTAACCACGTTTCATTTTGTTTGGGAAGAAATTGTAATTATATATATATATATATATATATATATATATATATATATATATATATAGAGAGAGAGAGAGAGAGAGAGAGAGAGAGAGAGAGAGGCTAACTTCTTTTTTTTTCATGCAATAAAAATTACTCTTAATTTAATGCCATGTTTGTTCCTTTAAAACCACTAATAGTATTAGACTGCTATAGTAACACATTTTTGAATTGCTTGTTCGCTAAAGAGCTCGAATATCGATTACAACTCCCTCTACAAATTAATTCAAGAGGAAAATGTTAACAAAAATATTGAATAATTCCTAAATAAAAGACACCTGTAGAAAACATAAATTAAAAACTGTTATTTTCGCGAAGTGTGCGAACTTTCATTGTCGCAGCTTTTGTGTTTCATCATTCAATCGCTCAATAGCAATACTTCTTTTTCATCGACAAAATATTATTCTATTGTTCACAAAATTATTTTATTTGACTTTGCAGTTCTAAAAAAATATTCATTTTTATGCGAATCATATTCTAAAGTATAAATTTTTATGGATAATAAATTGTTTTAGACTCATTTAAGACGTATTCTGCATATTTTTGAAATGTATTTTTAAAATGAATGTATCCTGATGAAGTGTATTTTGCATTTTATTTGACTTACTTCTTATTCAGAAGAGTGAAGTTTTAAAGTTACCTGTTATTTTTAAAGAAAAAAGAATTTTCAGAATATTCTTCTGAGCTTTGAACAATGAAAGTTTCTTTTTTTTCTGTAATTATTAGCAAAACAAATAAGATTAGCAAATCAATTTCCCTTTTTATTTTGTCTTCTCTTTGTTCTTATTGTCCTTTGTATCGCAAAGATTATTATAGAATGTAATGTTTAAAATTCCTCTCAAAATTTGTGTAATAAAAATTAATGAAGAGTAGACTTCTTTTGAAAATTCCTCATATGTGTTACGAAACCGTTTCAATTCGTCATTTGCTTAAAGCTTTAATAATATCAAGTAAATGAAAAAAATGGAAAAATTAATCTACAAGGTAAATTTTGAAAGGGGGAAGTAAAGGTTTTTTCTACTATTAAAATATATTCAAGTGTTTCATTGTATTCTCCAAATCTCTTCAATGATTTCAAAGTTCCTAAATTGTATAATGCAACTTCAGAAATAATTTAGTTTTCATGAATGAAAATAGGTCAGTTTTTAATTTAAATTAACTCTAATATAAGTAATTCAAGCTTTACAATAATATAAAACCAAAGTATTGAGATGCAAATATGTGTGCTTTAATTTGAACATGTATTTAAACACGTTTTCATTTTCTTAATCCTCATTCGGATGTGAAAAGGTACCATTATAAAAATATTAACCAATCATTAATATTTTTTACTACTGAAGAGTATCACCACATTTCGCATTTATCGATCTTTACATTCTCATCTCTGAGTTTCTGTAACGAGAATTCGAATGCAATTTTAATCAAAAAGGAGAAAACAACATACAATTTCCTCCGTCTAAAGATAAATTTATTTTAAAGAAGGAATTGTTACAAAATCTGTAGTTTACGACGTAAAACTTCTTAATTCGAATGAATCACAATCTAAATCAGAAATGAGAAATAAGAGAATACAAATATACTAATTATAACTTTTCAGCTGCTTATTGATCTCCAAATTTTAATTTCGAGTATACTTGAAATTCGATAATATATTCACACAATGTTTGAATACTTATTTTGTGTCATTTCTGTAACTGTAAAAGCTAATAATACTCTTACATGTTACAATATTTTGGTGCTTTAGAAGGTTGCATATAATACAGTTGATTATATTCAGTTGAAGGGTACAATTTTATAAACGTATTTCGTACCCAATCGGTTCTTTTTATCATTATTTATTTATTCATTTATTTTTATAAAGTTAAGAAATTTTATAACAAATAATCAATGCACAATGAATAATCAATGTGTAAAGAATAATCATAATAAATAATCAATACAAATATTACATTATTTCTATAGTTTCTATTTTTTACCTTATATGAAGTTAAAATTATTTTTATCGATAATTTATCTTTTATTTAATTAGATGCCTTACAAATGCTTCAAGTTATAAGAAACCTAATTCCAAAAAGTGAAGAAGCATCCGAAATTTTACTTGTCAATTCTCCTTATCGTGGAACTGAATCAAAATTTAAGGCAACTGAGAACTTTTAGACAAGGAACAAAAGGGTTTATTTTACACTAAATTTAAATCATCCCCACTTTTCTAACCTAAAATCAATGGAAGTCATGTTTTAACATTGAGAAATTTGTATACTTACGTATATGTTTATGAAAAGAAAATCATATTTATATTCATGAATAATTATGTATGAGCAATTAGTAACTAATAACTGTATTGGAATTTTTAAATCAGGTGTTTTTCTTGAGATCCGTATTGCTTGAAATCCAATGCACACATTAATAACATTAAAACTTTTAAGAGTACCTATAAACATAGCATTCTATGCACCCAACATAATAATAAATTCAAAATTTAAATTTAATTAAAATTCCTTTTTTTAAAAAAAAAATTATTCATATTTCCATTAATTTTTATTCAAATATTGTGCAATATCTAAAATTTGTGAGTGAATATAAGAAAAAAATTAAGTTCTCTCTTAAGCAATTAAATTATTTTTATAATATGGAAAATATCAGCCCAAAGGATGAAGTAGATTTTGAGGAGTATACCAACATTCCAGATATTTTAAATACAGGTATTTTTCTCTCGTTATATACAAATATTTTTCTCTCGTTATATACAAATATTTTTCTCTCGTTATATACAGATATTTTTCGGCGTTTGCTTATTATTTCAAAACTCAATTTTATAGAATTTTATTTATCAAATTCTCATTAATAATATATCTATAGTATCAACGAGTGCCCTCTATACTTTAATGGCAAAATCATACAATGAAATATGAAGCATTTTAACATATCCATTTCCTTAAGGATGTGTTGTAAATTTGTGGCAACTTTTAAATTTTAAATTATCTCTTGTCTTTCCAGTGATTGTTTAAAGAGTTTATTTTTATTTCAAAATTAAAATCATAATGTTTTTTTTCTAAAAGAAACACTGTACACATATCATTAAACTTACCTTTCTTATTGACTTATTCATTTTATGTATCACTGTGAGTCGGTTTTCATTTGGATATTTAATAAATTTAACATAATGCTCATAAATCTTTTTACTAAGATAAGTTCTTCAGATGGCCTAAATTAATAAAAAAACATTTATGTAAATGAATGGCTGCACTGGATAAAAGTTATATTCTCATATTTTCTCTTTCTCTATATTTCATTTTCTACACTTGTAATCAATTTTTTTTTATTCTTACGTAAGAGTATATTCATTTTAGAACTAAATAAATCGATTGTCTAATTCCAATTTCTGAGTAGGATATCGAAAAAGATTTTCATTGAACATGCGTGTTGATATTGAATCACTTTGGAACCCAATGAAACAAAAACTTCTAACTGATCAATGCGATACCATGCGATACTCTGGAAGTTCCATCCTGTGAAACTGACAGTTGGTTGGCTTTTTGTATGGGGTGGGTTTTTATTTTCATTTATTTATTTTTTTTTTTTTCAAATTCACTTTTCAAAACCTCTTCAAACTATTTTCCACAGCTCGCTGAAATAAGTATTTCGAACTTACATTCTTCACAAAAATTGACTTTGTCCCGAAAGTTGTCAGATATATCCCCACGCATCTTTAGTTTGTTTTTTTTTCCCTCACTTCTCCGCGATTTCATTCTCGATACTCTTCCCCAGTATCCAACTTTCTTCTGCAAACAGTTTCAGTGCTTCAAATTTTACTTGTATTAAATTTTGTTTTGCGACAGATTTTTCTGGCACTTGCGGCTGTTTTCTATTTCCTCACTGTTTAAAATATTTATTTCTTATTCTAGAATGCAAGATTTTACACATCGGATTTCTAGGGAGTGGAAGAAATTTTAATCAAAAAATAATAAGTCATTGCTTTCTCTGAAAATTTTTGAATACGTAACATTAAATTCTTAGTTGTAATATTCATAGAAAAGAATGCTCTTTTAAAATAAACATTTACTGGTTTCTGTGTAGTTACATCTTAACTTTTGGCACTTTTTATTAAACAAGCCTTAAAGTAAATTTAAATATGAGAAGTTGAATAAAGTTGTATAAATACAGACATTTCTACTTCAAAAAATCAGTAGTGTATAAGAAATTTGCATATTTTTAATATTTAAAATACATAATTAATCAACATTAGAGCACTAAAAGATTTCAGCTGAATTTGATTGGACTGCAGAGAATCTTTTCATGCTTGAATGTGTCATAAAAAAAAGTTTATCTCTCTATTAATTAGCATATAAAAATAAGACTCATGCATTAATGTTATTCAAATGAATTATCAACTATGTTTTGATGAATTTTGATGATTAATAATGATCTGTATCAATTTACGATTATGATAAAGGCTTATTTTGCAAAGAAAAGGCTAAAAAGAACATAAATTTAAAAAATAACATTTCTTTGAATATTTCAATGATTGCTTTACCTGATATAAACTTAATTTGGTACAAAAAAGGAAATTCTGGTATGAAGAGTGAAAAAATTATGTAGAAAACTAGCTTTTTCAATTAAATAGTATTAATTATTACTCATATATTTAGGCGGATATGAACTTGACGTTCTTATCAATCCCTACTTTATAGTAGGATAAGTCGCTGTGTTTTTCGACACTTGAGTTTAAATAAAAATTTGCAAGTAAAATCACAGGTATTGAATGCACTATTCATATCCTGAAGTTCACACGGCTGAACTATTAGTCCATCCTTCAGCTCTAGATATAAAAAAGGCAGGATATGATTCATAATACTTCTAACGAGAGTCCCATTTCAACTTCCTACAGCCTCCAGGGAGTGCTGTAGCTGGGAGTTGAAGTCCACGTCATTAAGAGTAGATGTATGTTTGAACTGATCTCGTGAGAAATCTCTCGTGTCGTTTGACTAAGAACACTTGAAATACAGACAGGCAACTTCTCTCTGTTTATTCCACTAATTATTATACTAAGAGCATAATTGGATGATGAAAGAAATTTGAAAGAAACTTTACATTTAAAACATTAAGAACCCGAATGATTAATATTTTAATGGAACCTTCTCGCATTTAATTTACTCTACTCAGACTGCACTCAGAAATAATGAGAAAATGTTTTCTAATTATTTCATTACAGGGAGTTTACCGGCTTGCGAGTGCTCAGAAATGATCAGATTTTGATGAATATTAATGAACTCGTTTATTTTATATGAAGTAGTTTTACATGATGCATTTATTTATGAAAGGAATCTGTTTGCAACTGAAAATGGTATGGCACCTTGAATAAACAAAAAATAGAGAGACTTTCTTACCTTGAAAAATAATTCAATTTTTGTATAATTCTTTTTCTTGAAAAAAAAATATATTAATGGGTTCATATCCAACTGATTTAAAGGTTTTGGATGCAATCTTAGTTCATAGTTGAAAAAATTTCTTTAACTGACAATTAGTGAACGATGAATAATTAGTCTTTCTTAGTGATAAAATTGAAATTAACATTAAAACATGTTTATTATCGAAAATGGTATGTTTCTTATTGTGCACGTGTGTGTGTGTGTGTGTG
>BMAW01000574.1:1506944-1542057 GCA_019974015.1 Nephila pilipes | reverse complement strand
GCACGTCTGATGGTTGAAAACGATGAATCAGACACTATGACAGCTGATCTGACAATCATTCTGTCCTCCCGATCTGCTAAGGCCTAGGTCGACCGCTACCATCATGACGCTGAAATCTGCCATTGCCAACCCATTCTTGCCAACATTTTCTAATCGCTTCGACTCAAAGGAAGAGCGATTTTCCAATTTGCTCAACCAGCTTCTTTCAATCTAATGATACGACCTCTTTCAAACTCTTTAAGTTGCTCGTAATGAGCTTGAATCCTGCGGCGAAACATTTTTTCAGTCGTTGAAAGGTATCCTAAATTGCAATGCAATAGAAAATCTGATCATCTGATTGAGAATCGCTTCTTATATACACCTGCCGAGTGCGCAATTCGGATGCGCCGTAGCTCCCGCTATTCATTTATTGGACACCAAATTTTAATCATTTGCATGTTCAGTCCAAATGTCTTTGCATACGAAATTTCATTACAATCGGGCAACTCCTTCTCGGTTTTTTTTTTTTTTTTATTATTATTATTATTATTATTATTTTATTTTTTTATTTGTTATAGACTGTAGTATTCACAAGTCATTGTTTTTCACTGATGATTTTACAAATCAGAAAACATCCATGAAAAAAAACTTTTTCCTGTTCATAATTCTTAAATAACTAATGCAGAATTTACTAACATAGTGAATATATTTTGAGAGAAATATCTTGATATTTAGATATATGATATATTGAGCAAACATCAGTTAATTTATTAAAACGAACGCGATACTTTCTAAGTGTAGAATGAAAAGTGACTAACGTTTACTTGCTATTTCAAATTTGCAATGCGTTGATTAATAACACGAATATTTTCCTTATAATTGTGATAAAAAAAAAGTTTATTTCTCATTAAATATTCAATATACTTATGTTATAATAATTGCGTATTAAATATGATATAACAAAATACACTCAAATTTACTTTTCTTCTGTTCATCACATTCTGATCTCTATGTCAAAATATTATTCCTATGAGAATAATAAGTAATTTATAAGTTAACAATAAATTATACCTACTTTTAGCAATTATAAATTTACACTTATTTTACACTGACTGCTACATTCTGAAACTACTGTTTTTAACACTCTGAAATACTTAAAAATTTAAATTAAAATTTATTTAAAAATATAAATTATCAAAACTCGATCCACATTTTGCATATTTTTAATGAATCTTATCGAATGAATAGTTTTTATTAACAATACATCTCTTCACCAAGACAATATATCCTAAATTTTTCATTCATTCTCAATTCTCATGAAAATACGAGACTCATAAATAAAAATAATTAATTAATACGAGGGAAAAGCTCAAATAATTCTGATTTATTTTAGTATTTAGAACTTTAGAGTTAATCCACTTTAATATTACTCTAAATGACTGAACATTTAACTTTAAAAAATAACTTATAAATAGTTTCTAAAAGAAATCTGAGCTTTAATATAAACTGAAAGTCATTCTTGAGCTAAAAATTCCTACCAGATTTTTTAATCAAGGACTTCATTTTTAATAGAAGAGCATATTTCTATTTCATTTCATACTCTTTGAACTGGTACCTTCCTGATTTAATAAGCCAATGACGTAATCCATAATTATGACAGACCATCCCAGAAACTCCCCATCCTAGTAATTGCTGAATCCTTCTGTATTGATGATTGACACGTGTTTCGGGATAGTCTTCTATCCTATTCGTAAACCGAATTAATATGGCTGTCCAATGAATAGGCATCTATTCTATCGCATTCCATGACTGCAATGTTAAGGGTGTTTCAGGTTGTAACCACTGATTTATCGCCCATAATGGTAGTACAATAATGTTCCGAATGGCACTAGAGATGAATTTTGGAAACCTCATCAAATTTCAGTCTCTTTTTACCAAAAGTAGAAAAAAAAAAACACTTGTTTCGAAAGGCATTTATTCAATTATTTTATTATTTTTTGGAGAGAAAGATAATTCTCTTTCTAAAATAAGATATTTTAGATAGATTCCATTTTTAATGAATATGATGATGAATAAGGATACATATAAAAACTTTTAAGATGAAATAAAATGTCTCATTAAAATGCTTAAATTGATTAAAAAATGTTCCGCTTCATTAGCAAGCAAGATTTTTATATTCAAGAAATATTTAATTATTATATAAAAATCAAACTATTAAATCCTACACATGTATTAGATATTATGGTAATAGATAGTGATTATGATATAGATAGATTTTAAGGGGACTTGGCACCTTTCAAATGCCGAAAATCGATGAAAATACCGATTTTTCAATTTTTAGCTCAAAATGTACCTTGATACCTCTGGTATAATTGTGCGAAGTTTTGAAGTGATTTGATTGAAAAAATAGTACAATTTGGATTAAACATGTTTTACTTTATTTTATATTAGATATTGAAATTAAGTAGAAAAATAAATTTTACAAAATATTTTAAACTTTCTATTGTACATTTCCTATACTTTTACTTTATTTATCTAATATATTTCTTTTATTTTTAAATATATTTAATATATGTTTCTATCAAAGAGCAATCAGATGAAGATTTTCGAATTTTTCACAATTTCGGGCTCAGACAAACATTTTATAAAAGCTTATATTTTTCTTAAATGCTTTCAAATCGAACTGTCTTATGCTTTATTTCAAAGGTATATATCTATACATTACATTGACAAATTATTACAAAAATTCGACATTGTTTTGATATTTTTTACTGATTATTATTCTTTAAATAGCGTTTTCTCAGATTGGGATTTTTCATAAAACTATGGTCTTTAAAACTACAAAACTTTAGCAGATATTTATTAAAAAACTTGAGTTTTGGTCTGTTTATTTGCTATAATGTGCTTAGTAAAATTAGGGATCCATTTTTCAATATTTTGAATAGAAAAAATATTATAATAGAAAATGTAGCAGATTTCTATTATAATATTTTTTAATTAATTATTTGTTTATTGCAAAGTCGATCCCTAAAGTTGTTACATATATTCTTATGAGCCTGAAAAAAAATTTGGTGTCAAAATAATGATAATTGTGAAAGAAGAAGTAATTTTAAAATCGTAGAAATTTCTTAAAAAAATTTAATTTTTAAAATTTTTATCAAATTAAGCCCTTTTTTTCATGGTAAAATTATTTTGTTTAATAGTAACTCTTAATAATATACACAAAAGATAAGTTTAAACACTTAAATAAAAAAAATGGTTTAAAGGTCCCTTTAAAGGAAATTTATGTCACATAAATTTAATTAGAATACTATAACAACATAATTCATTATTCCTTTTTAAATTATATTCAGCACCAATATTCTACTGAAAATTCCTTCTTAAAATTACAATTATTATTGTTTCAAATATCCTTCGTTATTTTATTTTTATAAATTATATTTTATACAAAATTAGTTTTAAAATTACTATTAAATTTCTATCTTAAAACTAAATTCTTTAAAAATAAGTTTTCATGACAAGAAAGCAAAGTTCATTCTATGTTTTTCATATATATATTCTTTGAAGTCTATAGACTTATTTAGAATATTTTATTTACACTGAATTAGAGTTTTGAAACTTTTATTTACATTTACTCAAAATTTTTAATTGCCTTAATTCAGGATTTTTCTTTACATTTATTTATTTCTTTTTTTTTAATTGTTATTTAGAAGTTTTATTAGCATCTTCTCGTATTTATAATTTTGAAAGAAATCCAGCCTACAATTTAAATGTCATCGAGAAAAAAAAAAAAGGAAAACTCTAATATACATTTAACATAATAACGATTTCAAAACTCTTATTGTTGACTTGTTAATTCAAATTATGCAATTATTTAAGAAATATATCAAAAAATATCTTGATCCTAGAATATTTTACCAAAACAATTAATTCTAGGGACTTATTTCATGCAGAGATTAATGAGATTTTAAAAATATTTTATAATAAAGAGCCACAGTAGTTTAGACAGCGAAGCCATTAAGCGAATGGCTCACCACTAAACTTCACGGCATGTTATAATAAATAAAGCTTTAACACAATGTTAAATTGGGACTCAAAGTCATAACATAGAGTGATTTGAAAATTAGAAGAATGAGATAACAGCTGACGTGTCATCTTTATCTCTTGACTGTGGTACAAAATGACGAGTTCCATCACCAACAGCTGACTGCTTTACTCTAGCAAGATATTATAATTCAAAGCAATCAAAATCTCCCGACATAATTGTCAGCTCAATTTATTTTCCCATTCTTGACTACATTCTGTTTATCGCATCACAAGAGTAGAGGGTGTCAAACACATATTCTCATGTCTAACGTTTTATTATATACATTTATAATGCTCAAAACTAACTCAATATATAAAAGAGTCTTATAAAACAATACTATATTACAATTTTAAGTCCAACCGAGCGTAAAAGGCCCATTAGACGGCGCCCATCTCCGTTTCTGTAGCCCTTGGATCTAGAGTGCTAATTTCTACCTAGTGTCCAGGCCGATCAGCGAGTCCGATATTGGATCTAAACAGAGTTATTGCTACCGTCTATTTTGTTTTGATAATCAGCAACATTTAACAAAGTATTGATTTCATACATCCAGTCCAACTGAAAAGAATCAAAGTTAAGCAAGGCACGCACAACTTATTGCCCTTTTTTTCACTTGACAGTGATTGTTGCTCCTGCTCAGAAACATATGAGAAGTTAATTTTATTTCTTTCTCCCTTATTTCCGGTTCACTCGGTTTGTCGCTTGATACATAATATTTCATAGCTAAAAAAAAAAGAATTCTAAATTCAATTTAGAAGAATTTCCCAGAGCTTCCGAAGTGTAATTTCTGTTCTGTAAGTTGCAACTGAAATTAGCCGAGGTGTCTAAAGATACAAGGCAGCAAGTATTGGCCTGCGATTCCTTTAGTAAACAAAGAGTTAAAAAAGTGATGATGCTTCGAAAACAAAAGCGTTGATGCCACATTTTGCTCCACCTTCTGGTTAATATCAGAACATAAAGCAGTTCTTTTGGCTGGAAATAATTCTTTTTTCCTTCCAATATGCCAGTGATTGACAGTTCATGCTCTAATCACAGCAGTGGAATGATTGGATCGTTTCTTTCTTTGGTGGTTAAGCACGTTCTTTCTCGCCAAAGAATGTTCTTTTGAATAAATCTTTCGACGTGATGTATCTTTACGATCTATTTGGATTCCAATGAATTTCTAAAAGGACCTATTGGTCCTTTATTGGGTAGTTTTTCTTTTTTTTTTTTTCCTATATTCTCAAAGGAGATTGGCACGCTCAGGATTTTTTGGGGTTTCCTGAGAGTTTAGCACGAAACTCTGAATTGGAATTTTTTTCCCAAGCTATTTACTTGGCTTAATTAGTTCAAGTTAATTACATACTTTGATTATGAACCTACGTTCTTGTATCAAGTATAATAAAAATACTTTTATAGTTGACTTAACGCTAGCTTTATCTCGACTTAAGGACTAGATTTTATTAAAAGAAAGTCTGTAATTACAATTTATTTTTCTTGAAAAGAAAAAAAAAGATTAAGAACCTGTTTGAGATTGTTTATAAATACTTTAGTTAATATGTGTTGTGCTTCGATCAATTTGTTTATATTAAGTTAGACTTAAGTTTTTATGTGTATATAATAGGATACACAAATTAAGTATGTATCGGAAAAAATTTAAAACTGTAATACGCAGAATTTAAAAAACTGTTGAATTTACCAATAACGAAGTATTTTTATATGTTATGAATGTTATAAAACAAACACCGATACAAAAATTGTTTTCAGGATTGTTTCGTACAATAATAATAAATTGACTTATACAGGTGAGATAACATACTCAGAAAAAATCACAAATTTATTCTTCATCAAAAATTCTAATTCAGTAGAAAAGACTTCTATTTCAAATTCCGTATTGTAAGTTAAATAACGTACGATTTCCTTTTATGTTCTTACGTGCGTGCAAATATAAGCTCAAAAATTTTTTTTTATCTGCTGGCTAATTTAAGACACCTTTGTATGATATTAACCTCTTCTTCAGCTCGTCAGGACTAATTCCAGAAATCGTAATATGAAATACATCTCCAGAACATGTGATATACAATCTTAAAAGAAACAAAAATATACTTTCTAAGGGCCACCAAAAGAAATAATTTGCAATAAGGAGTTTAAACTACAAAAATGTGATGCATAGCTGAATGCGAAATAAACTATTTTGATTTTATAACTACATCCAAAGAAAAATTGATGACTTTTTCCCCAGAACATTCTACGTATGACAGAGACTAAGATAAAGGAACTTTGTGAAACCCGGGTTTACACGTCATGCCTTTCAAGCAATCAATGCAGCGTGGCATGAATCATTATCCAGTTAAAAGAGGTCATTTCCTTCACCCAACTAACTTAATATTTATTTCGACGAAAATGGCCTCATAACAATTATGTAGACGGCTTAGACATTACTATCTGTTGCATTTTTATCGTAATGGATACTTAATTTCTGTTGCGATTTATGTGGTCTATAAAAAGGTCTTAAGGTTGCAACTTTTCTGTGATACAGGGATAAAGAAAAATTTCCTTATTTTTTCACCATTTTGTGACAGAAGATGGTTTTCATAAATCCAAGAATTATTTTTATTGATCATACTCTGTCTTTTATTTCATTCATTATTCACAACAAAAATTCCGAATTTATTTGAAATTTTACTACTCTAGCATTTTCAATTTATTTGTATACTACCTCTTTTAATATGCATCACTGTTAATTGCAAATAAATCAAGTAGAAAAAATGTTTCATCATTTCATACAACAAATTATCAATCAAGAAGGTGTGCTTATTAAATAACGAGACTGACGCTGCTACGGAAGAAGTACACATGCGCCAAACGCCAGCTACAGACAGCTGTATAACGTGAAGCCTTCTCTTTCGAATGCAGTGCCTCTAGTTTCTGTAAGCAAACCCGTATACCCGTAGCCTTGATTCGCATCAGAGTTTCTTTTTATTTTGCAGGAAAAATTATAAGTGAGCAACGTATTGCTGTGAAATTTTGCAAGAAACTTGGAAAAACCTTTACTGAAATTTATAATTTATTGAAAGAATTGTACGGCAATGAATCTTTATTGCGTGCACGTGTTTCTGAGTAGTTTAAGCATTTTTAAGATGGCCGAGAAGACGTTGAAGGTAATTCATACACGGGTTGCGGTTCCACGTCCAAAACGGATGAGAATATAGAAAAAATCGATAATCTGGTCCGATCTGACCATAGGCTTAGTATTCGCGCGATTGCTGAGACTGTAGGAATTGACAAAGAATCTGTACGGCAAATTGTTTCTCCAAGACAATGCACCGGCTCATTGCACATTGTCTGTCAAGAGATTTCTAGCTAAGGATAGCATCTCAGTGTTAGACCATCCGCCTTATTCTCATCTTGCGCCAAGCGACTTTTATCTGTTTCCTAACGTGAAACATATATTAAAAGAAACAAGATTTGAGTCCGTTGAAGCTGTGAAAGAGAAAGAGTGGCACACGTTCCGAAGGACAGAAGACTTCCAGAATTGCTTTGAACAACGGAAGGTTCACAGGGAGCGTTGTAGGGATAGAGGAGGGGTGTATATTGAAGGTGATAATAAGTAAATATGTATAATATCAAAATAAAATGTTTCACAGAGTCAGTCTTGTTATTTAATTTGTATTTACATTGCATTTATTTTTGTAAAAGGTTTCTTAGAATTCTTTGTCGTGCAAAATCTTTGTTTGAAAATTAAATTTTCATTTCTCATTAGTTATATATTTAATGTAATATTTTCATAGCAAATTCACTACTATTGTTTTTATCGGCATACGTACTTGCTACAAATTACACACTCTACAGTAAAGATAATTTTTTAACTAGTAATATTATTAAATGTTGAGCATTCTTTTTACATGAAATTTCATCAACATGGTGCTTCTTGGAAAATTCCGTGGTATAAATTTTGAAGTCAAAAGGGATGAAGATGGTGTGTGTGTGTGTGTGTGTGTGTGTGTGTGTGTGTGTGTAGTGTGTGTGTGTGTGTGTGCGTGTGCGTGCCGTTGCGTGCGTGCGTGAGTGCGTCTTGCGACGTGTGCGATGCTTGCGTCTATTGACTGTATTGTGTGTGTTAACCAGTGATATTGTGTGTGTGTGTGTGTGTGTGTGCAGTATTGTGTGTGTATTGTGTGTGTGTGTGTGTGTGTGTGTGTGTGATGTACAATGTAAGAAAAAATGATAACAAAAAATTGTCATTTCTACTCATAGAATGTCATTTCTTGTCTTTATATTCAACAAAATATTTTAATATAACTGTCTTTTTATTTAACCATTTTTAACATTTGTCTGATAAATATGAAACAAAATGTAATTTAAGTTGAAAAAGAGAATACATAAATTATATTCAGAACGATAAAACTTCTTCGCCTCATACACGCACACTACAAGAGGAAAAATGAAGAATCTTTCCTCAATATTTGTGTATTTCTCAGTTTAGAAGACTGTATTAATAAGGAATTAATTTTTAACAAATTGCTTGAGTAATAGCTTTTACCGTGAGAAGTATACAAAACAAAAGAAATAAGTTTTCACCTATCCTCATTATTGCACTGCCAAGCATTTAATATGCATGAAAAACAGGATTTCGTTCGCAAGAGATATGTTACCGAAATATACCACTCAAAATAATTAAGGAATATTGTGAGTATTCGATACAAAACAACGAAGTAGTAGACCATTTTACAGCAAAAATTATATACTAGTAAAAATGTCGAACAAAATTATCACTTTTATAAACTTGGTGTTACGTGTGTTTTATCTGTGATAACAGATACAAATAAGAAGCTTTATAAAAATAAATAATTTAAAAACGACAAGCAATATTCCATGTGTAGAAACAATTGGGAAAGGAGATTGACATGCTTTGAATATTTTGTAATACAGTTTACAATTAACCAGCAACATTACTTAGTCGAATGAGTTACCTAGAAAACTTTAAGTAACTTATAGACTGACGAAACTAATTCATTTCCTTGGATTGGAGTGTCCCAAAGAGAGCAGCCGTGGTAACTGAGTGATCATGGTTTGTGACCCGATATTGTTTCCATCGAATCCCGATTCTCCTGAAGATCCGTCGTGTAGTGAGGCTGATCCACGTTAAATCTGTCGAGGTTGCAAGTCCTCCAGTTAGCATGGTGAGAAATCTTGCAGAGGGAATTGCTAATATAGGTCTCGTCCTTGTCACTTTATCGCCGTTCAAAATTGAGAACTTAGTTCCATAACTAATGGCCCTCTAGTGTTACTTCTAAATTCATAAACAATCATAAGTCAAGTCCAAAAGGGTATCTCTAAGTCATTAAAAACGGATATGTCAGCCAAATGCCAAGGAAAGGTTGCAGGCAAGGAGTAATATAAAATGAAGAATAGGCATCTAGGACTAACAGTCAGAAATGCGCAGGATGAACACCTCTTCCTTCAAAGGGAGCCTTTAGAAAGCTATTCACTAAAAATGTTCAAAAGTATCTCCGTTGTGTTGGATTGTATTGCTTTCAATTTGTGACCTATAATTTGTATTTCTTTACGTAACAGTAGAACACCACCATAATATCTCTAGAACGTTGATACAAGAGTATTTCATCCGGGGAAGAGATGAATGAATCAACCTCTTCATTACGGACGGAAGTTCTCCTTTTGAATTCAACCTGATAATTAGTGACATATAATCTGAAAAGAACTTGGTACTCTAAATGATTCTACATTTGTGAGTAAAAGAGTCCGATTTAGGAACTAAAAGTGTTAGTATGAACTGCTATCCATATCAATGGCCATACAAACCTGTATATTATCTGGAATGAATCACCAATACCTCGATAATAGGAATATAATCAGCCTAATGAAGCGCAGTATGCTGCAGCATTTAATGATGGATTCCTTCTCGTTGACGAGAAACGTCTTTGCTTGTTTAGTGGACGATTTTCCTTTCGACCAAGGAATCCTACTAAGAGATTGATCAACACATTTCCCAGGCATGAATATAAGCGAATTGGCTTAACACTTAATAGAAATGAAATCCAGAAACAATTCAGTGGCTTAAAAGCTTTTTTCCATAGGAATGTGTCAAATAAAATATTTTTGTTAAATGTTATGATAAGCCCGAATTGTGTTCTTTTTTTTTTACCCTCAAATAACAAATTATTAAAAATTTATTATTCATTTTTCCAAACATTAGTTTCTGTTTTCTCTTTTTATAAAATACAATATTTATGAATTATATAGATCAACAAAAAAAAAATCCTCAGCAGTTTTTGTTTAAAATCATAATACTCCCTAATTCTTTTGAGGTATGTACTTTTAAATATTTTTAATTCTTTAACTTGCGATGGATTAGTTCTCGTTGTAAAATATTGAAGTTGATGAGATTAGTGCATCAAGATACCTCGAATATCATATTTTTAAGAATGAAATAAATTGAAGCTATAAGCTATATGATGACTTAGGCATAAATGATTTCTGCTTTTAATTTATCCTAGTATAACAGAAGAAACTGTATATTATACTGTAGTAAATACCAGACTATAGATAATTTAAAGTTGTTTTACAAAGTCTTATTTATTTCGATAACATAAAATGCCTGGGTAAAACGTTAGCATTGATAAAAGGCAAAATATATGTTAATGAATAAAATTTTTACTTTAACAGCTATCTTGGTACATTCGTTAAGAAAAAAAACGGAACACCCTTTAATACATTTTGCAATTTTTAACGCTGCTAGATAAAACTGATATCCCTGTTAATAGCTTAATAGAAGCTAAATTATTACGTTAATGAATAAATTGATCAACTTAATTAACACAGTTGATAACTAAATTAAAAGTTCCTGTTACCGAATCCAGTATTTTTGTGGAATTAGTATATAATGTCTTAAACAGCCAGTGTTTCAAATTTTAATTAAATTGAATCATTACTTCCAAAGATATTAGGAAAAAAATATCAGAGGACCATGTGCTATATTACTGGTATAATCTGCTTAAAATATTTAACATTTTTTTTTTAATTTCTTCAGTTGTTATCCTTTATCAAAGTTTCTTCTAATGATTATATATTTTACTTTAAAACTCTTTTATTTTATATCAATTAATATTATTTTTTAATTAATGTTATGTTATTAGTTCGAAAATAAAACAGAATTTCAACTACATTTTCTGTTTTACAACACCGCGTCATATATGGACCGATAATTAAAAATTATAGACAAGTAAACTGCCCCTTAAAGCTGCAAAATTGGGAATCTTAGCTTCTGTTTTAAATATTGTAAGATATTAGTTATAGTTGAAAGAAATTTTGGTTTTAGGGTTTCAAGATAAGAAAAAAAACAAGTTTCTAAAAATATTAGTATCTTACTATCCAATTTTTGTAAAATTATTTAATAATTAATATTTTAGAATTAAAATTTCTTTATCGATTATTTCACAATTTGGAGATTTAAAAATAAATATTATTTGGAGTAAAATGTTTCAAAAATTGTTGAGTGGAGAATTTTATATATTCAAATTTCCCAGACATTTAATTAATATAAGAGACATATTTTATAATTTCCCTAAGTTCAAAAACTTACATGTAGAATTTTAATAAATTTGAAACTTAATCTAATTTCAACATAAAAGAAAAGTCTGATACTTAAAAAGATTAATTAATTTAATAACTTCATTATTTAGTTCCCTATCGGCTATTAACAATGATATCAATTTTATCTATCTGCTATGAAAATTTCGAAAATTATTAAGAGCATGCTTTTTTTTCGACTGTGTAACGAATCGTCTTTGAAGTTAAAAAGCATATTTACTCAAAAAAAAAATCAGACAAAAATCTTAAGTCAACTGATTCAATCTTTGATAATCACTATTAATATAAATTAAATATACGTAGAGTGAGTATCCTAATCTGCTCAAATAAATGTTTTAATAATTATATCTACTTATTTTGTAGATTCTAACAGAAGACTTCTAACCACAACATCCGATTCAGGTAGTCGCTTTCTGACTACCTTCTTACAGTTTCTTTACCTCTGTAACGTTCTTATGACTTTCTATACTATTATCTCAATATCTTTTGTGACGATTGGCTATTTGCGATTTTCACTTCCCTAACCTCGGAGATTTTTGGTGATTTGAATTGCATGATATTGTGATCTCTTCCCAACCAAAATGAAACACAATTAGGTAAATAAGATGAAAGTAGAAAGTGTAGGGAATTGAATTAGATATAGTGATACACATAATTGCAGTAGAATTGAAAGAAAGCTAAAAATAACAACAAGCTGATATATAACTGTAAATTTGATTGAATCAACACAATTAATCATTTGGATTGAAACAACTCCTAGTTAACGTACTGAGGTTAGAATCTGACACAATAGAGGAGTGCTTGAATCAGAACGAGTGATTTGGTAAGCTAAAACTTTATTTCTAGAATATAAACTAGGATTGATTGAGTCAACGGGGATCCAAGAGAAAGCGATCTACGTATTCTATGCAGCTAGCTAACAAACTGTTTTGTCTTGCTCTTATGTATCTTTTATTGGAGTTTTGAATTCATTGACTATTTAATTAGAGTTTAAGAGGACTATAGAGTTAAGTAATGAAGGAAATGCTTCACACTTTAACTATCTCCTATTCACCACACTTCTTATATACAAATACTAATTTACGTACATCAAGGTTCCTTCACAAGGCAAGGTTCTCATATCAAACATTGTAGTGAAGCAGCCCCAGAGATATGATAAAGGGAAATGCTCTTGACAACCCATTACAACAATACATGTCTGATTACATCACAAAAGGTCTTGAATTAAATCCAAAAAAGGGAGAGAATTTAATTTGTAAACATGCATATTTTTGTTTATTTATTTTGAATGCAGAGTGGAAACTAAAATGATTTATATATTTTCTTAAAAGTTTATAAAGAACTATTGTTTCTTGAAAAAAGAAATAACAAATTAAAAATTTATGGATCAATATTGCTCGGAAATGAAAAATAAAATGATAATTGCTATATGAATATCGTTCTTTAAAGTGTAATTCGTAATAGTAAGTAATCAGAAATTAGATAAATCCATAATAATATTTGATACACCCACACATGTTGAAATTATTAATGCACTTAAAACACAGTCTCAACGTTATAAAGTGATATTATGTTGCTGTTTGCAAACAACTTTTAAAAATTTCTGAAGAAAACGAATGCGAAGAAACTTTAGTGCCATTTTTTATTTTTGTATGTTTTGACGTAACAGAGATGCCTTTAATGAGTAGAATATGCCTTTGAGATTTGTCTTTCAGGCAGAGGACAAGCCTCATAGGAACTTGAAAAGTATAATAAACTGTTGTACTCTTTCTCTTTCTTACTTTTTCCCTTTATCTTTAAATGTATTCTAATCTCTTAACAACTTGAGTACTGTGCTTAAATATGCATTTTCGTAACCTAAAAAACATTTATTTTTCCTCACTATGCATTTTGTTTAGTTTTTAAGACCATACATAATTTAAGTTCTCTGTTTTAACTTAAACAGTTTAATTTGAAACGAAAAAGATTTTTGAAAAATGGGTTTGTAAGTTCAATCAGTAAATTAATTTTGCCTCATCCTGCAATACAAATTCATCTATTCTAATATTCAGAATAATTAAGTTTAATGAGTAAATTCATTTCTAAAATGTCCAAAATTCTACTTTCATGCTTCAGTTTTTTAAAAAATTTGTATTCCAAATTAGGACAAAAGATTGTTTAGTCACAATTAGCTTAGTGGTCATAGTCGCGAAATCGCGGCCGGCGTTGTTTCGTCGAGTCTGGATGCCACTAAAAACTAGCCATGTAGCAGGATTGATGCACGTTGTATCTATTGAACCTCTAAATCCTCCCGTTGGCATAGAGTCGAAGTTTGGAATGGGAGGCGTCAACCCAAGTATCGTCCTCGTCACTGGACCGATATTTTTCAATTACGAGGTCTGTCATCATTAGATGCTTCTAAGTTCGACGATAATAAACATTCGATCAAAAATGGTCATAAATCATGTGGTTATGCTCAATTATTATATTAAACTTTCTTTAGTGGTAATTTTTTATATTTATGTTGTAGAATAAAATTTAGTCTTTTTATTTTGCTTTCATTTTTCTCCACACATATCTAAAACTACCACAATCTATAACTATATACCAGTACAACTATATATATAAATGCATATATGTATACATACAAAATATAATCCTAATAAAACGCATTTAGTTCAACTTTAAGAATTCAAATGCATGCGTCTAAATACAAAGAAAACAAAACTAAGTTGGATATCAATAGATAATCGAAATAATTTGCCATCCCAAGAATGCTAGGTGCCTTATGAGATGTGAAATGAAGTTTTTTTCTTCAAATCTGAAAGAATTCACGTTTCTGAGGAATTTGAGATGATGGAGAAGCTATGCCGGATTCCAAGCAATGATATGCATCTGAAAGATTTCGTGGAATTGGAAAAGCATCCTACGCATTGGAAAGGATCTTGCGTTCCATTTTGAGCGGCCTACGTTTGTCATATAATTTCAAAAGGGAAAGGTTCAAGACATACAGAATAGTGTAGAGATACAAATGTTTTTCATACGAAATAACACAGTTTGTTTAAAAAAAAAGTGATATGTATGCAAATAGATTAAAACAATATGATTTTTTTGCAATTTAAATAACTTATTTTTGCAAAAATTTGAAAATAATCTAATATAGACAGTTAATACATCGAAAATAAAAAGCTCCAAAAATGTTTCATAGCGACACAAACTCTTTTTTTTAAACATAGATAGCATTTTTTTCTTCTTAAAAATGCAGTCGAATAGTTTTTTTTTTATTAGTAACTATAAGTATTACGTTTTTAAATAACTATATGTAAAAAATAAAATTCTTTTTTTTTTAATTAAAATATAAATTAAAGTTACTCTGAAGTTATTTGAGGTAATATAAAGAAAGTTGTAATAAATTTTTACATTTCCTATTGTAAAATATTTAATTATCGTTGCATTGATATATTGTAAAGTGGAAATAAATAATATTAAAAAGAAAACATTTTAAGATAAATAGTTTTTTTTTTCTTTTTCATTATGAAAGTTTTGCTCTTTTACTCTTTCGGAAATTTACTCTTCTTTGAAACTAGCTTGATAAAAAAAATTATTACTAAACTTATTTTCGGTTTCCGAAGTAAACTAAAATTTAAGTAATTATGCCAGAGATTATACTAATTATTTTCTGCTAATTTAATATGTTTACTCACAACATTCTAACATAATTGTTCCTTGAAAATTTATTTTAATTTCTTTGTCAAAGTATTATCAAAATTGTCGAGATTATAATATATATATATATAAAATGTGGAACAGAATTAAATTACATTATCTACTCTTTTGTTTTACTACAATTCTTTTCTCTTGATTCTTTTATATTTAAGATTATTATTATGTATTTAAATTTATTGCGATTTTAATTAATGGTTAGTCTTTGTATTGATTCAGTATCATTATATATAATTCTTATTATTCTTACAGACGCCATCAAAGTCTTTAAGAATCCCTTAGTCCTATACCATGTGATCACCACGTAATCTAAATAAATCCCTCCATATAAATACAAAACAAGGTAAAATTCACTCTCTTTAGCTTTGGTCTTGATGCCGTAACCACGCTGCTCATCTCCTTAAACTGTGTTTAGTGTAACTGTATATACATGGTGGCGTTCATCATCTTTTTGTAAAATTGCCTCTCTCTGATCCAAGAATTGATAGACTTTAGTCAGAACTAGATCTGGAATTATTATATTCATAGGATTCTAATATCATGTTGCAACAATTTTAGGAAAATTGATTATATTTTTTATGTATTTAGGATTTCTTTATTATAACTGCTTCTTTATATAATACAATTGCTCATTTATCATATAAACACAAAAAACTTTCGTCAGTTTTGTTGATTTTAACACTAGAAATATTTTTCCGAAACCCCCAAATTTGCTGTCACAACTTACCTCAGGTTAATAGATGTGAAGTAAATAGTAACAATAAAAACGACAACACTTAAAAATGTGTGCATTTCATTATTTTTTATTAATGAATGCACAAAAGACTTTTGGTAATTATTATTAAATAATATAGTGGTAAATGATATCAAGTAGCTTATAGTAAAATAAAGATAAAGTTATTTAACCAATCAACAAAAAACAGTCTTCCTCAGAATTTCAGTTAACACAAATTAATGACAAATTGTTTCCTCTCACATACTTAACGTGTACCCACATCTTGTAAACTGAGCGTTGTACCTATTCTCCTGCATTGCAGATGCTATAGGAATCTCCGCAAGTTTAGCCAAAATACTCTTTCAACTTTTTTTTTATCCCGTTGGCTTAAAAAAAAATTTTTTTTTTCCTTTTTCCTTTTTTATTTCTATTACCCTTTTTATTATTAATTATATCTTCATATTCTTTTTGCAATGCTTTTATTGGGTATCATAGTTAAGATGACAGATGTTCTTTTGAGTTGAACTTTGTTAGACTGTATCTAAAGTGAAACTGCAGGTTGAGGTCTAATCTTTGAGGATGAAAAAAAAAATTTCAAATTAGTGTGGTTGACAGTCCTGTAATTGAGCGCTGTTCAAATTATGTGTTTCACTAGTTATAACATCACTAACGCTTTTAGTCAATTCTAGCAGTGGTTATAGTAATTCGGGATTCTCATGACACAATGTCAACTCCACTTAGCTAGCGCACAATTTAATCACAAGAGAAAATACCTTTTCTACACGTAAATTAGAGCCTCTCTTTTAAAATTGTTACAGTGTGTTGCTTTCTATCTGGAAACGGCACATTTCGGCGTTCCCAGGTTGTGCTTGGAGACAACGTGAAAGTCTACGTAAACACGGGACGCGTGGTCCCATTTTGTATGCTTCATTTAACTTTGCTCGTAACTTTCCGGTTAATTTGGAAATGGTCATGAGCAGGAAATTTCTCAACAAGGGGTAATTTGTAATATGTTGCAACTTGGCCCGAGACTTTATTACAACTTGCCCCATCATATGGTTTCGAACATTTTTGTGAATTCGTAAAAGTGTATTACATTTAGTAAAAAAGAATTAAAAAGCATTTTTAAGAACATCAATTAATTTACCTTCAATCAAAATGCACGAAATAGTTTTTTTTATCCATTAACTACCTAAAACGGAACACGTGCACAGGGAATTTCCCTACCCATTCCGGCAGGGCACTCAGGTTATAGAGCTCATCATAATAATCATGTTAAGTAAAAATTCTGATCAAAAAATTTTAAAACCTGTACGTGTTACAACTTATAAACCTATTACAACTATTCCTTTGCTCCACTATATATATAAGCGATCCTGAGTAGGATGGCTTGGATCCTTTAAAATAGGTTTAACCATAACCTGAGACAGCAAATTAAACTACTTGGTTCTTTATTTTCTTAGTTGATTCTAATTTTCTAAGAAACTTTTATGTCCAAGATCTACTTTTTCCTATGCTATGTGTGTTAGTAATAGAATTACAATTCTTAACATTTAAATAATTACTAAGAAAATATTTGTAATTGTTTTTATTAATATATGATTATGATTATATTTTTAGATATTGAATCATATACAATATATATATATATATATATATATATATATATATATATATATATATAAACATTTATAAATTCCTATTAAATTTAGAACAATAACTGTTGATCCGAATACATACATTACTCTAGCTGGTAAAAATTTACAAAAAATAATGCAAAATACTATAAGTAAGGTGAACAGTACTACCATTATTAAAATTAGTACTGACATAGTCAAATATATTAATAATAACCAGATTTATGTTACTTATAGCTACGATTTTAAAAATTTCTTTAATTCTTTAAGTATAGAGGATCTTATTAAAGTTCTAAAATAGATTTATAAGAATTTAACATATTAATAAAGTTATCGCATAAATGAAAAAATTATTTAGTCACGTTTGTCAAAAAAAATTATGTATTTTAATAATAAGTGTTATAAACTGATGAAAGGCATACCAGAAAGTGGGTCTAAGTAAGAAGGTATACCAGAAGTGTAAAATATTTGTTTAGCAAATATTTATTTACGTTTTTGTGAAGATAATTTTTATTGTATTTTAAAATCTTTAAATTTATTGATGATGTTATCTTCTTTCAAATTAATAATAATAACAATGTTAAACCTTTGTTATTTTTTAATCAACAGCATCTAAATATATTGCAAACTAATGTGAAAATAAATGAAGTTGAATATTAAGATATTATCTTAAAAATTAATAAAATTTCGAGTGATATGCATGATAAAAGAGACCTTTCCTCCAGCGGTACTCATAAAAATCTCTTATTTGGATGTTCATCATGTGTGAATATTTTTGGGAATAAAATTGATAATCAGATTTCGTGTAATATTATTCTTGTGACTAAAAATAACACAATATATTTATATCAAGAAATAACACAATATATTATTCTTGGATTAGCTTTTTTAAGAAAATGCAGACAAGAGTTTAAAATATAATAAAAATAAATTTTAGTTATTTTCTTTTCCTTTATAAAAAACATTTTTATTTATTTTTTTAAAAAATTATTTATTTCATTTGATTCTCCATCCCCTTCTTTTTCTTATTTTTTAGTTTTTTTCTTTAATTTTCAGCATTTTGCTTTTATTTTTTGAAGTCTTTAAGATTCTCCATTAGTATTCCTTCTCTCTGATAGAGAGCATTGTTACGTTTACGGTATTAGCAAGAGCTGGAAGATCTTGTGTAAGTATTAGTTTCGTGGGATGTCGTTGCTAGGCACAGTGTATATCATAAGTTTGTTTAATCTTTTTTTTAATCTGGTTCGCACTATTTTTTAGAATTATCTCTTTCCTGTTTCATTGTTTACAGTTTAGGTATATGCCATTGTCTTTTATATATGGTTTTGATTTTTTACATCTTTATTTTGTTTCCTAATTTTTCTTTTTTTATAGGTTTATGCAATTAAATTTTTTTTTTTTTTCATTTTCCTGTTTCTTATACCTTTTTTATAATCTAAGAAATTATTTTCAAGTTCTCTTTGATATTTTATTAAGAAAATTCTTATGTTTTATCTATTGCTTCTAAAATTATTTTAAAGTTATTTCAATTATATTGTTATATTAATTCTAAAATTCAGAACCCTATAAGACCCTAAATAATCATAACAAACCTTTTAATAATCAAACCAGTTTAAGACATAGCAAAGTAATAGAAAAGCAAGAATTTAGAAAAAGGAAGATTAAGTAAATAATACTATCCCATACTTTGTAATAGAATTATATGTGTTTATTTCGGCGATATATATATATATATATATATATATATATATATATATATATATATATATATAAGGAAAATAATAATTCAGTGTTATAAGAAAACAGCTGAAGTACTTAATTAAAATTAGTGTAGAAATTATAGAATTAAAATGTAAGTAAAATATTTAAATTACATATAATTTTTATATTTTACTTACATTTTAATTACATTTTAATTACATATAAACGTACATATAGTTTTTAGAATATAGAAAAAAAATTTTAGAAGAAAAATGAAACATCGGAACAAGGCTTTTGGCAGACTAGCTGGTTAAACAATGTCTTAAATGTATCCAACAATCCCAAAAGAAATATATTATAAACCGAAAGAGAAAATATAAATTCAAAAAGAAATTAGATGCAAAAAAAGTGCAAAAGTAGAAATTAAGGTAAAATATACATATAGTCAACGAGACATACTCAATCTGTACTTAATGAAAGCAGAAAAAGAACATTCTAAAAAATAAATCAACCAGATTAAAAAAGATTGCAAAAACTTACTCCATGCATAGCAAGTATAAGCTCCCCCCAGTAAGTTTAAATCTCCCTCTTACACATAAAAATTATCTGGCTCAAGCTTAAAAAGGAAATATATCATTATCCTCTATCAGAGAGAAAGAGTAATAATGCAAGAAAAGTTATAAAAACTTGGAGACAAAAATTAAAGCAAAATAGGAAAAAATGAACTAGAAAAAAAAAATTAAAAAAAAGAAAAAATCGAGGAAGAAATAACAGGAGAAAATGTATGGACATGGATGTAATTAAAGAAAAAAAATTATACTTTAAATATACACCCAAATCTTTTTTACAAGGCAAATATGTTCCTCAGAAAACCGTGCAAAAACCAATCGTGTAAGAAAATACATGGGACTTATGGTAAATTTTGGGATATGTTCCACAACCTTAATAAATCGTGTAATATGAAGAAACTAAATATTTTTCCAAAAAATCATGCAAAAAAAGTAATAATGAAATCCATATCACATATTTATAAAACAAAAATAATTCATTTTTAATACAAAAAAAATTTTAATTAGTATTCAGTGAAAATTCAATCTATATGTGCATACAACACATTAAAATTCAATTTGAAATTAGGGACAAAACTACAAATAACTATTCATCGCTACTTGATTACAAGCTTGCACGTTTGTTACAAACTGGATCAAAAATGCTATCATCAGTTGATGTGTCAGATATGTCTAGCACAACTGTTGACTTTGATTGAAATGAAGAATTTCGTTCGGTATTAATGGCCTCTAGGTGGTGGTTTTTTTTTTTTTTTTTTTTTTGTCAAAAAGTTTGCTTGTTTGGTTTCTCAAGTTGCTTACATAATTCTTGATATCCCGTTACACAAAGCTTAAGATTACGTTGAAATTTTAATACACGCTCTTTGTCAGAATCACATGAGTAAGAAAATGTCGTTCCATACTAGTAACAAATTAAATCAGCTATTAATAGCTGAACTTCACCTTCAAATTATTCATTATCGACCTCTTTATTATCATAAACTGTCATAAATTCGATCAAATCGTTCTCATCCAAAGGGCGTTCTTGCATCAATTTTTCGATGTCAGCTGATCGCATGCTGTTAAACCCTTCGCCACAATTGCATTTGGCAGAGTTTTAATTTCTGAACACATAGCTAATTTTTGTGCAATGAAACTTCCACTTTTGACGCATGCTGGCAAATTTTTTCTTTCCTACAAGCATTTAAGGTCGAAGCAACTGTTTGTTGGCAAAAAAAGCATGTGTAATACAATCCATAATAGTTAAATTTCTCGTTGCTTCCACAACAATCAAATTTCTTTTCTCCATTGAATCTAAAATATATTTAAACGTCACATGTGTGGGCATAAACCGACTGTCTTTTGATTACACTGTCAAAATTAGAATTTTAAAAAAAAAATTGGGAATCGTGCTAGAACAGAAAACATTCTTTTAAAAAGTATTTTGGTGAACCGTGTTATTTCAAAATCGCTTAAAGAAAGACCGTGTAAAAAAGAGTTGGGTGTATGTATATAATAAACTTGAAATAGACTTCAACATTCAAAGTATTAAATACTTTCTTCTTGGTATAAATAGAGAAATTAAAATTTTAAGAGATTTTATTAGTAATGTAAATAAAATAGATAGGATTTGCTTATACATTGCCCTAAATATATATGTAATTTTTTAGTTTATAAATATAAAATTGATAATTGTAATAATGAGAATCAAAAATAGACTAGTGTAGTATTAGATTTATTAATGAATCATTTAATAAAATAAATTTTTATAATATTTTAATTTCCATAAAAATTAATTTCTATTAATAATATTAATATCAAAAAGCATTTAAATTTAATACAAATGTAGGAAGAATGATATATAATTATAATAATTGTAAAGATTTGCAGAGCAATAATGAATGTAATTGTAAAGATTATAAGGATTATTTAAATGTAGAATAACAACACATATATGATTACAAGTAATCTGATATTATTAAGGATAAATATCCTAGGGAGATTGTGAATAAAGGTATCGATTGCAGACTTATAATTTTTAACAATAATAATAATATTAAGAAAAAAAATTAATGAAGACATTGATAATTTTTAACACTAATTTATTTTTTAAATATAATTTCTTAATCGAAGCTTTTAATAAATACAAATATTGTATTAATGAAGAGATTAAATATTTGAATTTTAAGGCTAAAGACAGCACTAAGCTTTGAGATATGAACATTTTTAAACACTTATAAAAGGAATTAATTGTAGTTATATTTGATAAGGTTCCAGGTATAACTATTTGCTCATTTTAAAAAGATTTCTTTCAATTCTCTCTTGTGTTCTTTCAATTAAGCCTTTATTCTGTTTGGATTTAATAATTGATAGTTTTGATTTTTAGTATTTTCAAAAAAAATTTAATAGTAATTTTTAATATATTTTGTTTTTCTGTTTTATGTGTTAATGTTTATTATATATATATATATATATATATGAAATAAATGAGATAAACTAAAACCGCTGTCTTATGCAAATAAAAGACGGACACTTACTTTTCATTACTGTTCCAATGACAGTCTTGAATTTCAAAACAAAATTTTAAATATCTTAGAACTGATTGGGAATTCTAAATTTTCCTTAATAATGAAAGAGCTTAGAGGAACTTTTCCTTGGTACCATTTGTTAAATCAATTTTCCACCAACACGCTCACACAAAACGTTGTTAAAGAATCCTTTCTTTCAGAAGTAAATCTCTCTTAGATTGTTTGAAGAGTTTGCTTCAGGGAGTTACGTTAAAACAACAATGTCTGTTTACCTTAGGGTAGACTAAAAAAATTAGTTCAGAAAAAACAGTCTCAATGTGAGATTTCTGGTTCATTTATTAGGGCGAATATTAAAATAACAAATTCTTCAGCCTTATATGGTAAGAGGATTTTTCTGTAAAGGGATCATCAGAGCATGATAAAAAAAGGCCATTTAATAAAATCACGGAATGCTGTCAGTATTCATAACTGAAATGAAATTTTTCCCAAAGCTAATTCTGTATTAATTATGCTATTGGAATTAAGTTTCATTCATTTGTATTTTCATGCATAGTTATTAACATAATCAAATGAAAAAGGAGAATTATAGCGATTGAAAACCATACAGAATAACATTTAAATAAACACAGTAAGACTTTAGCGCAAAAACCTTACTAATTATACCTAACATGTATTATTGTCATGTAATTAAAAATGTTTATTCTCTATTATTTCATTTCGTTTTGTAATAATGAATGATTACTCATTGATGACTATTGGAATTGGAATACAACTATAGAAATATCCGACAGATTTAAAATTCTCAAAGTACAGTGATAAAAAAAAGAGATACACTCTCTTAATAATTCTCGGAATTCTCATTGTAGTTAGATGGAATTACTTTTGTTGATGATGGATTATAACATTTCTATAAGGATGTGGGAAGTACCACCAACCTTATCAGTTTTTAAAGAATAAACCTTTGAGTAGCTTTCAATGTGGCGACGGAAAACATCCTTACCACGAATAAAAGGGTCTGAAAAATCAAATTTATATTACCTTAAAAGTTAAATTAATTTCTTTTCTTAAATCAGTCTTAATTCCATAAATAATATATTAATACTGAAAAAATATGGCCATGTAAAGGGTTAAAAGGGACTAAATTATACTTTTAATAGTTAATTAATTGATACATTTAGCATAGATATTAGCTTTTAAAAATTAGCTTTTCAGCTATAAAATAGGATTTATTAAGATAAAAAAAAAGTTTCTCAATAGTTTACATTTTAAATTTCATTCAAATCTGATCATTCAGAAATTCGGAAAAACAATCAAGGAATCTATGCACTATAATTTTTCGGTACAAATGCGATTCATACTATTTTTCCCCTTTCGCTTGTTGACTGGGCCAGTAAAAATATCATAAGCTATTAAAAGGCCCCTTAAGTATATGCAATGTTCCCTGTTAAGTATCTGCAATTTGAATATTTGTGGTACAGTTCGAGAATATTGCATAAAATTTCGTATTTAAGAGATTTTAAACATCTAAAACCTAAATGTGCAATAGTTTTTGTATATTGCAATTCGTCACATTTTTTCGTAATTGTATTTAAAAATTCAAATATTTTTTAAAGTAATATTTCTTTTCAATTTTTAATTATTTAAAATTGAGAAACAATTATGTATCTTTTGGAACAAAAAACATTGGAAAGTGTCGAGCTGAAATGTTTTTATTATGAAAGAATCGTAAAAATCAAATTTATTTTACCTGATAAAACTCTGTTTAAGACGCTAATTTAAGGAGACTAAGAAAGCCCTATCTGTCCCATGTTAAATTTATCAAATTTATGTACTTTTTTTTCCTCAGAAACGGTGCAAGATAGGGTTATGAAGTTTTTATGGAAGTTAGAACAATATGTTTTACATACTTTAATTCGCCATTTCCTTTCTAAATAGAAAAATTATTAGTAATTATTTGTTGATAATTGCTCTTAAATTAGCATTTTTGGCATCATGGCATAAAATAAATAATTCTCAAAAATCATCAAACACCTGTGTTAAAGTATGTAATGTATCATAATATACATACCATTAAAAAACCGAATTCTGAAGTTTCGTAGGTAATGAGAAAAAAGAATATGAACCTGGAAAGTCAATGTTTAGAGAAAATCGCATTTAAAGATTTCATTGATTCTTTTATTTTTGATTAAGAAGTTAAATTTAATGAAATCCTGCTTTGTAAGAAGAATTTTCACCTTATACAGCCTCATAAGAATTCTCAATTTTGTTTTTTGTATTTTTATTATTTTTATCAGCATTTTTTTTATATTTGGATAGTTTCCGTTCTCCTTTGATAATGCGTTCTTTGCTGATTCCTCTATACTTTTCATACAGTGATGACTTGGATGATTTTAAGTCCTGCATAAGGTATGGCCTTTTGCTAAATTTCCTACATTAAAGGAAGAAACAGCGTCAAAAACACCAAATTCTTAGGTTTCGGTGGTAACAAATACAGATTTTGGTACATGAATCTAGATGACAAATTCATTAAGATTCTAAATTTTCCAATAAGGGTATTTCCCTAGAACCTCTGGATTTGCCAAACCTCTAAAAACAAGCTTGATGACTTCCATTATTGGCAGAGAAACATGAGTATGCTTCGTGTGGTAATACTTTTCATCTTTTGCTTCGACACGATGAAAACCACATCAGCTTTCAGATCCAAATGGACAGACTTGTCAATTCTATTACTTATTAGGTCGATGTTATTTCATTACTCGACAGCAAATGAAATTACTCAGTTCAAAAATATTGCTGCAATTTTGAAGGGATCCAACATTTACAAAAGATCTGGAATTATTATGCAAGGTCTATTCGCTTTTTAACTCGCACAGATATGCTCCTAATTACAGTTTTCAAGCAGAAAATTTAACCAAAGCATACTTCAAAACAAGTAATGATATAATTTTGTTTCCAGAATCTGTATTTTCATCATATTAATTATTCTGAAAGAAAGAATTGCTTAACATCTCCCTTTTACAGTTCCAACATTATCATTTGATTCAATAATAGTCTCAATATCACTGATGGTTGACTTTCTAACACTTTTACTGTTTTAAAAAAATTTTACTTCGTGGCATTCTAAATAAGTTAATAACTCTTTTACACCAGTAAATAACTCTTTTATACCAGTAAAATATTACTTGTTAAAGAACATATAGTGCAATCTAAGTGTGTACAAGGCAATATTCATAAAAATTATTTAAAAATGTTTGCAAGTTTTGTGGGATATGTAACAACAAAGGCTATTATCCCCAATGTTTAAGAAATCATGCAAAGAACAATATATACAATTAAAAACTGTAAAAAAACAGTTGCAATTAACTTTATTATAATCAATTCTTTAATCGTACGAAAATTAGAATGTATTAAACAGAGATAATAATGAATGCAAAGCATTAAATGAGGGGGCATGGAGAGTTTTATTTACATTTTTCATCTCTTTTAATGGTCAACAAATTGCGAAGTGTTTTAAGAAAGAATGAAAAATTCCAACACTTCTGCTTTTTTTGATAAATAAGTATAATGCATTGTAGTAAATATATAAAGAGGTTTAATCTATTTAATAATACAAAAAAGTAAAAAGTGAATTTTTGGTCGAATTTCACTCACCTGGTCTTCTTAGCATTAGAGGACCCATTTTTTGCCCCCTCATGACTCAGAAATTTATTAGCAGAATTTTATAAAATTTAAAATATAGACTAATTTTAAGATGCGTAATCAAATACAGAAAAAAATCGGAAAAAAAATATTTTTAGACATTAATTTACTATACTTATTAAGTTAGTTTAATGATTCATTCACACTATAATTTAATTCTCTCTTTGAACTATTAACAGTGGTGCCTATTTTATCCATCTGCTATAAGAAAAGTAAAAATTATTAAAAGAGTCCCTTTTTTTTAATGATTATATATATATGATTTTATATAAATAATCAGTAACTGTGGGAATACGTAAATCGTGGAAGTCTACGAAGTCACAATAATGTCATCATGGTAACGCATTATTTTTAACAAGCTTTTACTTAACTTGCGATGTTCATATGTATACGAGTATGTGTATATAAAAAAATCTTTCTAGTTCAAAATGTTTACTCTAAATTCAATCCACTTTTTATCAACCGATCAAGCTGAAATTTTCATACACGCATAACTCCGATGATAATACAATACTATCCCATTCTCACTTGGGGGGAAGCCTGAAGGCCCGGGCCTTGTACTTAACTACAACCAAATGAGATCAAATTTTTTACACACGTGTAAGCTCCCGTAACTGATTTTTTAGTCTTAAATTTCCCGATTAAAAAGAGATAAATAATTATTAAGTTAAGAAAAGATTTTTAAATAATACTCTTATTTAAAAATGGGCTAAAGGATACGATATAGCATATAATTCATAAAAACTTTGGGAGCCTAACTAAGATATCTAGATAATTACTCTGATAAATTAAGTACCATACCTACTTACTTATATATGGGATCAAAATAAATATTTAAGTCTCAAATTCTTGTAAATTACATATTATTTCACATTTTGAAAAAATTCTTTTCATACTTCTTAGTACATTTTTAAATAAATTGTTGATTTGAAAATGCTTTTGCTTATATTTATTAGCTTTGTAAGTAATTTCTCATGTTAAAAGAGCATAAAATCCGAACTCAAAAAAGAAAGCAACCGAATTTACTAGATCAAGTATTTTAATATAATTTGACTCAATCACCTTAGAGTTTTTTTTTTTTTTTTTCTTTTTTTGTTTCCCGCGTTAATCAAAATCAATCTATTGTAATGCAATTATAAATTTGAAAATTTCAGCAGACTATCAGAAAGGAATTGACCATTTAGAGGTCATCGACTTCCATGAATCCAAAAGGATAAACATGTTAAACCCATTGGTATGAGTAGGGCAGTCACATCAAAAGCTCAAATGTTTGGTTGCATATTAAACCAAAGAGTTAAGGTGATTCATGCACTAAAAATATACTTTAAAATTGCAACGTTAACTACAGCATAATCAGGTGCATGTCTTTAAAGAAAAATACAAAGGGTCAATTAATTGTTTTTGTATGTGTTAGACATATGCACAAGCATCGTGCTATTTTATAAAATACCTATATGCCTTTAGAATATGTTATTTATCTGATTTTGAGCAATTGTTTTGTATTTTTGCTTATAACAAGAATAATAGAAGGAAACACTTCTTAAAAATTCAAAAGAGTGGAGTTTCATTTTGAAAGAAGTAGTCTTTTCGCTTCTCTTTCTTCAATTTCTACACAAAGACCGGTTTTGCATTAAAACAATATAAGCGCACGTGTCAATATGTTGTTACCAGTTTCCAATTTTCTATAATGCGGTTAACATTCCGTCGAGACGTCTACGATTGAAGATATATCTCAATCCTTTCGCTCGAAAATAAGTAATAGTAGGAACTGTTTCACAATTGGCTTGTTTCAGTCTGGTTTTAGAGTGTTTTTTTATGTTTCATAATCATACCCAATGTATGTTTATCATTTACAACATATAACTTTTAAATTTTATAACTTTTACTTATTTCTATTTGTAAAACACAATAAGCTTATTAGATTTAAAGTTTAAAATATTTTATAAAAATATATGTTTTGTTAAATTAATATTGTTCCGTTATTTTTTGGATTTTTTTTTTTTTTTACATTACATTTTAAGCAGTTTTTAAGAAGGGGGGATCAGATCTATATTTTATTTAATACTTCTCTTTTTTATATTTTATTATTAAATTTTTAATTTTTGAAATTTGAAAGAAGTATATATTTATAAAATGTTAGTTTTGTCTTTTTCTTTTTATGCAGAAAAAAGATAAGAACTTCAGAAAGTACATATAAATACATTTCAGTATGTGTCAGTGCATTTTATCCATGATCAATATATACTGCTCTCCTGTATTAAGTCGCTCTTTCTTACTTAACAAAAAAAACTACTCAACTTATATAAAATAAGTTACATGATTGGTTTAAAATACAATTGAGAAATATAGGTAAAAATAAATTGCTTTACATTTTATTAAAACTTTAATCTGCGTTTCAGTTTTTTTTTTTTTTTTTTTTTTTTTTTTTTTGGTAAGAAAAACGAACTTTTAGTATGATATGACATATGAAGAAGTCTTCTACTTTGATTCCATTTGGCTTATAAGAAATAAGTCCTGTTACATACAGCAATTTGATAAGTATTTTATAAATAGAGCAGAAAAAAGTTATGTCCTTTGGTCATTTTCTCATCGGAGTTCTGCTTTTTTTTCTTTTGCTTCGTACTTCGTGATGTGTGTCCGAATGTCCAGTAATGCAATCTATCTCACTCGAATTGTTTTCCTGGTCAAAGACACGTCTCTTCATTTATTTGTAGAAGGGAATGAAACAAGTTATCCCATACATTTACACTTCCAACAGCTTTTGTCATTTTCTGATAATTCAATATTTTTTCGCTTACCACTTCTTCACTTCTGTGTCTGTTCCTACGAAACAAATATTTCATATTTCCTTCCAAGTGCTTTAGGAGCATCATTGTACTTTTCTACTCGTAATAGATGTAAAAATGCTGATCCAACGATAATTTTCATATGGTTAAGATATTAAATTTCATATCATCTCATTATTTGCATTTTTCGAATAAAAAAATATGTTTTTCAAAAATTTAAGCAATAGGAAGAAAAGAGAGATCCGTTATTTCTTCAGTTATTTTTAACACACAGCATGTACTTGTAAAAGTCAGTTGTATATCAAAAAAAGTCTTCATTAAATATGTTTTAACATGGGAAAGTTACGTATCTTGTTTGCTCATTTAAAGAAATAATAGTACCATATGGTTCCATACATTTTTGAAAATATCATGTAAAATTACGTTCAGAGAAAAGGATTTAATGCATTAACGTATTTATTAACATTACGTAACATATACATTAACAAATTTATAAATATGAGGTTTTTGTTAAAAAAAATACCTGTTTTTGAAAACACATGGCATTTCTAAAGCAAATTTGGTGTTATTATTGTGTGCTGCTATCTGTTAAACAGCGTCAATTTGACACTGATTCATAGGTTATTTTTTATTTGGCATTTAATTACTGTCAAATCAAAATGTGATCGATTGATTTGATTGAGAAAGAGTTGTTACAGTATTTTATCGTTTATGAGACCTAGATAACTCATTATATCGTTTATGAGACCTAGATAACTCATTATACACCAGAAACAAAGCAACAATCAAAACAATGAGTTGTTTCCGATAAATCTGCTCCAAAGAAGAAGAAGTTCTCATCGGCTGGAAGAGTTATGGCGATGATCTTTTGGGATACGAAGAGCGACATACTTATGAACTTCTTCGAAAATTGAAAATGATCAAGATATGCAAATGAAATGAATTAAATCTGTTATTACGATTTACAATTTTCAATGTGCATGATTTAATTGAATCCATGATAAAAAAAAATTGAATTTTCGAATCTAAAATCTGCGGATGAATCATTGCGAATATTCTGGTTCTCTCAACAGCTTTTTATCAGAAAATTCAATTACACTATATGAAAACAATAAAAGGATTATTTGTGAAAATCTGAAACATGCTTCAATTAACTTTCGATGACTATTTTCCTAATAGACATAAATATATATCCTCCTCAAACAACTGTACACGTAATCCTTTTCTAGGAGATATAAGTTTAGAGATATATCTCTAACTTTTCTGGAAAATGAAAAAACTCATTGAGTTATCCCGTGACAGATCTGTAAAAGATGTTATTAAAGATAACTCTTTACTTCACATCTTGCTCAGTGTTACAAATGACAATACTGTTTTGTCAAAAATGGTCGTTGAAGTTTTATTACGTTTTTGCACAACATTTGTGTGAGAAAGGATTTTTAATATATTCTTACCTGAAAGATAAATACAGAAACTGATTAAATGCAGAAATTGATCTAAGATTGAAATTGTCAGACATAAGAATTTGTTTCTTTTTTTTTCAGATTTAATGTATGCTTAACTAAGAACCAGTTGGTTGATTCAGTTAATTTTGTATTCATTTTCTTGTAGTTATCCTTTTCCTTTTTATTAATGTTTGTATTCAAATGCTTTATGATTATGTTTTTTCCGTTTCTTATTATGAACTATTGAGCAACATGGAAAATAAGTGTTCTATTAAATTTTATTGTTTTTTTTTTACCTGCTACAAACGAGTACGCAAGGAGTTCATAAATTTCTTTCGGATTTTAGAAGGGGTTCGCAAGGAGAAAAAGGCCGGGAACCACTGATTTAGGTTTTGTACCTTCTCAAATTTTTCACTTGGAAAATTTGACATCTCTTCTAATTCGAGCTACTTATCATTTTGTGGGTTCCTTAAGAATTTAAGAGTCAATTTTTGTATCAGTTGGGGAAAAGTTTGCAGATTATTTACTGTTCTAGAAAAATTAAATCTAGAACACCTTTCAAATAAAAATATCCTTTCTGTGAAACCGGATAAAATATCTTCTCCATTAGACTAATACAAATTTAAAGTTTCTATATAGATCTGTGTTATTTATTTAATAAATAATAAAAATATGAAACTAAGAGTTACTCATTTATTTTAATAAAAATATAAAATCTTGAAACTGATTATCTAAAATAAATTCTCTTTTTGGGATTTTATATTTTTTATATACAATAAATACAATGACAAATTTGTACGTTTCAAATAATGCTTAAACTTTGTTGTTGTTGTTGTTCACCAAGTTAAAACTTATTTAATTTTCGACTAAAAACTCTGCAATCAGACCCCATTCCAAAATGATTAGGGTTGTGTCGTTAAAGAACTCTTTGAACAAGCACCGTATCTGTTTATATCAAATTTTAAATAAACGTTTGTCTAAATAATTTAATTTCTCAAACTAAATTCATTAAAAATACTTCACAGATCCTGAAATGGATCATATATATTTTTTAGTGTTTTTACAGAAGGTTTTCATATATTCTTCTACATCCAGTTTAGGGGTACATGAGGGCATTCATATGTGTATGTCTGTAATGTTTTCAACCAAGCCATTGTGACTGTAAACCGTTTGTAAAAACGTTATTTGCAAGTAATTATGAACCACTTTCATGATTTATGGAGAATTAAATAGCATCATTAGAAGAGGATAGTTTATAAAATTAAGTCTACTAAAATTTTAAAATTACTTTATATGAATTTTTTTTTCATTTCACTTTTGTTACGAATTTGTATTATTAACGTATGGTTAATAAAGCACATCCAAAATCAAAGCTATAATAATTTCCTTACGAAAGAGAAGATGCACACATATGTATAAAATACATCAAGAAAGAATCCTTCAACTGTATACAAAGTTAATAAAGGCTGTAACAGGTTCTCATGCGCTTTTTCCTTTAACTAACCTATTGATCTACTTTATCAAGTTATTTGAATTGAGAACTTATCCTTGTGAAGGAGCTGTGACTCAAGTAAACTAGCACTATTATTAAAGAAGTGTAGTGAATACAAAATTATTGGTTAGAGAGATTGGAGGTATTTAAGAGATTTGAGATAAAAGGAGGTTGGGAAGTAGCGAGAGTGTTGAACACATCATAAAGAAGCGAGTAAATATGAACAAATCGTTTAGGAATATATACCTAAATCGGATCTAGTCACCCGAAGTCCATCGGACTCGGATCCAGGTCTCATAACTCTATTTGTTGATATTAAGTTAAGAAAAATTTAAGGACACGATAAAGAGAACGTTCCACGCTATTTATACATTTTGATTTTGATCATTCTCAGTTTGAATAAAATTAGTGGAAGACTTGTTTAAAACCAAGTCTAAATGGCTCTCAATGTTAACAATAACTCTAGTATGTTACAAGGCTCTTCAATATAGTATAATATTATATAATTTAACACTTTGAGGTCTAAGACTGGGTCTCTCGGAATCAACTTTTAACTCTGATAAAATAACTGTAAAGTCTATAAAATAGTACTGACTACAAACGCTCACGGTCTTTTCAGATGTTATCTACGAACCCTTTACTTTTAAAAAAAATTAATAGATATCAACACCAAATAGAAGTAAGTATATAAAAAGATCTAGAATCAGAACTCAAATCTGAGTGCTTGGTAGCCATATTTGTTGGGTTTTGCGATATCTGTTTAAAAAGTTTTAGATTTCCCAAATGCAGATGATTTGGCGAAAGTGATTCCTTATCAGAGAAATCTGAATCATATTTAGATGAAGATGATCCAGAATACCTGCCATGAACAGGATGTTTTCGTATTCGTAACTTTGTTAAAATTTAAAGCATGCATTTTTTCATTAATTTCTTATCAGTTATTCATTCTTAGTACATTTAAATAGTTCCTTTAATATGAATAAGAAAAGTTTGTAATTTAAAATAAAAAAAATATTATTAAAATACATATCTTCCAAGGATTTTCAAAAAAGTCATGAAAAGTACCAAAATCCCTCAGTCCAGAGGGAGGTACGTGGTTAAAATAGTTCAGACTTGAAAGTGTCAAATTAGTACAAGTCACTCATATACAATTCAAATTAATTGCTTTTATTTAATGCGAGTAAAATAAAAGCTACACTCCACAATTATATTTACTCTCAAAAATGGAATTGATAAGTTCTGTAGAGTAAATCTCTCTGATGACAGAAAATTTCCTCCTCAAGCTAACAATAGAGAAAATAATAAACAGTTCTGTCCCAGTGTTCGCATCAGCTTAAGTATTGATGAGCGCATATGCTTAAGTATTGATGAGATTGTTGCCAACTCGCACTAGGATGCGTAGAAAGGTTGCTCAAGCTCATTAACATTTAAATAAAAGACTAATAAACAGATCCGTCATTCAACGATATCCCTAAGACTATCATGCAGAAAGTGGGAGGTAGTGATTGCATTCTACTGTTATTAAGGCGGTGCTTTCATCAATATTTCAAACGATACGTATGAGAGTATGCTGAATATTACAATTCTCATCCATTAACAGTGCGTGACCTTTGTATTATAACAATTAATTATTATATTATATTGTATTATACAAGTTCTGTATCTCTGAACATATTATTCGTAATTGACTCTGTTTAAATCATTGGAATCGTTTCGTAATTGACTCAGTTTTTATAACGTAATACTTTAAAAGTATTAAAGAACAACTCATAAACTAAATTCCATTTTGGATATTTAAAAGAGCAATCATAACTAAAAGATTTAGCTAAAATATAATGTACCATTGATGATAAGGTAAGGTTTTAATAACCATAAAAGAAATTATTCAGGAATTTAAAATATTTTAAGTAAAATATTATGAACGTTTAAATAGTGATTGACTGTTTATTAAAGTCGCACTTAGAGGCAACAAGGGGTAAGGATATTGGCACCTGTTCTAGTAATTTTGAACTTCGGGCAAGTAACGAGAACAACGCCTGGGCTGGTACCTTACTCTCCAAACTTCCACACCACGACAACGGGAGTACTTGGAGCCTCAACAAATTTAACGAGCATCTACTTCGCTACATGGCGGGACTTAAGTGACATCAGGACTTGATCACATGACACGACGAAAACACAGCTGGCAGCAAGTCCGCGACCATGACCACTGGACTATCGCAAACCATTTTTAAATAGAGAATTAATAATATTTTATTTTAATTTATAAAGCTGTAATTGTAATTTGTTCAGCTACAGAAAAACATTTTGTGTGTAAGAAACAATACAATACATTCTCTCAAAGCTATATTATATGTTTATAAAAAATATATATCATTTTGGATCTCCAAAAAAGGAACAAGAAAAAAGATATGTAGCGTCTTAGTAAAATAAAAAACGCAATGGAATCCATGCGTTCAGTCAGAATACATGAGTTATAGACTTCTGAATGATTTTTTTTTTAAAAAAAAAAAAACTTACTCCATGCAGCTTTGTTCTACTTACACTTTCTTTAAAGAATTCAATCAATCTCTCAATATATCAAACGGAATCAAAGATTAAGTTAATGACTAAGGAAAGATCTTTGACGTTTTTTACTAGGGAAACCCTCCCCCCCCCCTAGTTTTATAAAATTATTTGGTAAAAATAAGAATCTTTTTTTATTAAACAAGACTGAAAATGTGTTTAATATTAACCTTCTCTACCCTAAACTACCTATATCTATCTTTTTCATACTTCATTTTAAGAGAGCTAGATTGTGCTATAATTAAGACAAATTATTTTAAGTATTCCTCGAAGAGATATATTTGTTTAATTTATAGCTTTATCAAACTTGTAGAATTGTTTTTAACAAAAAAGAAAATTACACTGTACCTGAATGAGTCTAATCAACCCATAACTCTCTGAAGCATGAGAAACGCTGAACTAGTAAATTTAGAAATCGTATGATAGAACAATAAAAGATAAAATGGAATTTTATCAGGAAATAAAGATAAGCTTTTTCATATATGTATATATGTGGATTTGTTCTACTATAAAGTACGTTTTATTTTTGTTGTTGTTTTTTGCGTTTAATCCTTCTTATAATCAAAGTATGTTATACGAAAGATTCCTTATATATATATATATATATATATATATATATATATATATATATATATATATATA
>BMAW01000574.1:1403668-1478796 GCA_019974015.1 Nephila pilipes | reverse complement strand
TGCGTGTGTGTGTGTAATGATTTAACTTTAATTTAATAGTTTCACTGAATAATAATTTAAACTCCTAATTTTTCCCATTCTTTAATAAAAAGTTCATCTCTATTTCTTGATCCATTTCCAAATTATCCTTTTATTTATTAGATCACGCGCTCATAAAATCTGTTTGATCCCTTTTCCCATAGTCGAAAATCAGTTAGAAATAATCTCTACTAGACTTTCTCTCTGTTGCTGAAGTCCCTAGGAACCCTACATCTGTGCTACGTGGTCTATTGCGTCTAGGGAGGAAAATCCCTAATATAAAACTCAATGTAAGCGAAAATTCCCTCTCTTCTGCTTCTCTCTTCTGTTGTTGTCGTATGCTAATTTCGCGTCTTCCTTGGTGGCCGAGCGTTGCATCACTCATCCTGTTATAGCCTCTCTCTCCACGAACGTCAATAAACAGACTTTACTCGGTAAATTGGTCCTATTTATTATTATTACAACCCTATTTAACTCTAAGATGGACTTTTAAATGTAAAACTCAAAGATTGTCGCACTATATATATATATATATATATATATATATATATAAGCGACTCCCACCGGACCAAACAGTTTATCCCTGCTGCCATCTGTTAAACGGAACAGAAATAAATTTGACATTGATTAATAAGTTAGTTTTTATTTGGTAATCATTTTCTTAAAAACAAAAATTTCATTGCATCGGCATTGAGCTATCGACGTTATTTTGCATCAAGTTCCTAATAAATGGATGCATCTTTATACATCAGAAACGAAGCAGAAATCAAAACGTTGGATTACTTCCTGTGAATCTGCTCCAAAGATGGCGAGGATTATCGCATCGGCCGAAAAAAGTATGACAGAAAAATTTTGATGTGCAAAAGGCATTATGGTCACGAAGGCGACTAACTGACACTTAAACTACTGTCTAGTGAGTCATGATGCTTACTAAAACAAACCTTTACACAGGGCTGCGATGGAAAAAATACAGGGAAATGAATAGCTGAAATTCATGCATTTTTGTTGCTGATTTCAAAAATAATAATGAAAATTTTCTATTGCGTCTCCTTTTCTGGAAAAATTCACTTTTACTTTTATTTTTGGAACATTTACCAAAAATGAATTTCAGCGTTGAATTTCTTTCCTCCCTAGCTGAACTTCATTCTACCTTAGTGAAACGTACAGAACACCAATCCGTGATACCTCCCCGTCCCCGCTCTTTCCTATGCGTCGTAATCTATCTCTGTTAATAGCGTCGCGCGAATCCTTATCTCACATCCTTATCTTAGTTCACTGACCTAGCAGGAACTCTTGTTAAGCCAGCGTAAAAGGCAGCCACTTTTCGAGTTTCATCTGGATTGATTCTGAACGTGTTATCTTTCCTAAGACAGAATTTTCTCGACTTTTTTGGAGTTATCCGAAAATATATAAAACTCATGTCCCTATGAGGGACCCAGTTTATCTCTCTTTAACTTAGAAGATCGTGTACATGCCTGTTAACAGTAAGATAAAAAAAAAAAAGATGTCGAAATTTTGAACTTTTGTCTCAATTTTTCTTTCATGTGTATTGTCGTGCTTGCGCTGATACAGTGACAAGTGGAAACTTCATCACAGAAACAATTTTAACAATTGTGTTTTTCGTTGCGCGTTTCGTGAAACATGGCTTCGAATTCGAGACGTTGCAGAAAATTGCCAGATGACTTTTGTTACATATGCGGCGAATACGATAGTGTAATTAAAAATCACATGAGGGGCATTACAGACTATGTAAGACTACTTTACCTTGCGTATTTGGCATGAAACTCGGAGACCAGGACAAAACTCTGGCTCTTCATAAAGATTGTGCACAGTGTCTCAATGACCAACGCTTCTGGAGCAAATTAAAGAAGACTGCTTAACGATTTAGATTTTTTTATGACATGGAGGGAGTAGAAAAACCACTCTGATGATTTTTACTGTCGATTCTCCCATGTCCGTGGGTATAACTGTAAAAATCAAAAGCTAATCTCTTATCCTGATAACATTTCATCCTCCATGCGCTCCGTTTCTCATGGATCTAATGTGCCAGTGGCTTTGTATCCAACTGAATTGCCACTCATCCTTTCAGAGTCTTCAGGCTCCGATACCGAACATAAGCCCTCTGGAACTGATTCACCTCCACCCTTCTTTCACGCTGAACTTAATAGCCAGACTTCAGAATTGATGAATTGAGGGGCTCCAGAATAGTATTTGCTGCTCTTTGATCAATCGTCTATTTTATGAAAGTTACCTTAATAAAAACAAATATTAAAATAGTATGTTGGTGATTTTCCTCTAGAAACTGCACCTTAATTGGATGTAAAAAGCTTACACCTCAAGGGAACTTCTTGTTTTTCTCTCAACTAGAGGCGGCTCGTGATATCTGGCAACAGTGATTTTCATCCATTTGCTTAAAACTAATTTGCCTCACTAAGAATCGATATTTACATAGATTTAACAGGATAAAAACCACTGTAGCAAAATAGTGCATGCTAAATTGTTCGAGAGAATTCCTTTTCAAATAGAATTTTAGCAAAAATATCGATATTGATTTTACAAAAAATCTCCTGATGTGATGGGCAAAATGGAGGTTATTTTCAAAATCAGCTCACCATAAAACATAAAAATCACCAAAATCTTCTTTATTTTTCAAAAACTTCAATTTCACAGGCTACGTGTAACATCCTTTGGAATCTCTAAGGACTTATTTAATGATATATATATATATATATATATATATATATATATATATATATATATAAAGAGAGAATGAGATCTAGAAAGATAAAGCTATTATGTCTGATTTTATGATAATTATTCGCCTCCTTTTCGATGTAGCGATTCGAACATACTTTTTCCCACTATATTTTTTATGACCTTCAAATTAGTTAAAATTTTTGGAAATGAGTTAATTAGTAAAAAGTAATATCTGTACCTCTTTCACTTAGATGGACACCCTTCTTTTAATAATGCCAATTACTTAGTTATATATTAATATTTAATATATTTAAATTTTGTGTTATATACAAGAGTTAAAGTATAGTACGGAATGAAGACGTGCCTGACTTGATGAAGAAAGTGTCTTCTGTACTCTTATATCAGGTTTCTTATGCTTCTTAAGAAACCTGATTCTATTTTCAATAGAATCGGTCGTTTTCTGTAGAAAATGAACGACTTATGTGCGTTTCAGCAATCACTTCGCCTTTGTCAAAAAAAAGCTAAACGAAGTTTTCTCCGAAATTCAAACGTGGCATTAATAAAAAAAAAAGACAAGAACCATAGAAAGGATTTCTTTTCAAAATCATTTTCCTTTCACAGAAGGATCTTATTTGTTAAGGTGATTCAACGTTGCTGTGGAGCTGTATAATGCTCTGTTGGCTTTATTGTGTTTCGTTTATTCACAGTAAAATGATGAAGAGGTTCCTTAAGCTAGTATATATCGCTCTTCAAACTCTTACAATACGCAGCGTTTTAACTTTAAAAGATATTTGGATTCTCTCTCTTCTGTTCCATATATCTGTATTTCATGGAACCGGATCTAGTGCCCGCAACCCTCTGGTCTCAAAGCCACAACCACGCCGTATTTCTTAGTAATTCAGTAACTTTCTTAATAGTTTCTTATTATTCGTCAGTAACTACGCCTTATTTCTTAGTAATTCAGTAACTTTCTTAATAGTTTCTTATTATTCGTCAGTAACTACGCCGTATTTCTTAGTAATTCAGTAACTTTCTTAATAGTTTCTTATTATTCGTCAGTAACTACGCCGTATTTCTTAGAAAAGAATAAAATGAAGTAGGTATCAACTTCTAACAAGCTACCATGGCCTGTTTTATTTAGAAAAGTAAGCTAAAATAAGCTTTTAAATAATATTAAACCTAGTACGTGAGAAATAATATACTTCTGTTAGTCTTTTTTACATATACTTTTCTTTTACGTATATATTTTTCGTAGGGCCTGAAACTTAAATTTTCTCCAATAACTCCTGATTCAGTTCTTGTGATTTCATAATGATTTGAAAAAAAAAGTAATATAATCTAAGCAGTTCCTTTATTTTTCTTCCTAACTGATACCCTGTCATTGACATATAGATCTTCATTTCCTCATTAAAATACAAGACAAAAGTCTATTTAAATTCTTTTAAACACTTTAATATTCTTGTTGTTCATCAACGTAAATCATTTGAGCTGCAGTAACCCTTTGAATTCGAATTAGTGAGTGAATGAGTGAAAGTTGAAGCTTATGGCACAAAAGCTAAAACTAGCTTTGCTGCGCAAAACAATGTGTATCTGTGATCTGGACGTAAGAAAAAAAACTAGAAGAAAGATAAAAATTTCTTGAGAAGAGTTGAAAATAGAGATCGATTGCTAAGTTATCCCGGAGGCATATCACCCATGTTTGCCAAAGACAATAAACTCATGGGAAGAAAAAGATTACCAGAGAATATCTGGGTCATGAGTCCCATAATTGCTTATTGAAGGTAAGTTCACGAGAGGGTTTGCATTCGAATTATTTACATCTGAAATTTGAATAGTCATTTGAAGCAAACTATAACTGAAAAAGTAGTCGACAAAAACTTAGAACTAACTTTGAGGTTATTTGATTAATTTTTGCTTTATTAATGCCGTACTAGGAATTTAAGTTTTTATGGATATATATCTGTTAGGGAACGTTCGAATATCATCAAAAAAAAGTCTCGATTTTTAAAAAAGAATATAGTAAAATTTAATTTGGTATTTGGGAACATCAGTTCTTTGTAAAATAGAAATATACCTATTTTTACAATATTTGTTTTATCAGCATCAGTTAGATTTGTTTTAAATTCTCTAGTTTTTCCATGAATATAGATTAGTCCTCTTCAGAGGGTATTAAAGTGAAAAATTCCCCCCTCCCATTCTTTTCTTCAACAATAATCGTAAATCAATTCTCAGCCTCTAGTTCATTGTTTTAAGCTTTCTAAAATTCCTTACTAGGCGTTTTCAATTTTAAAAAAAAATTAATATGTCTCAGAATTAAAATTCAAGCATTAAAACTATCTCCCTCAAAAACTTCGTGGCTACGGAAGCCTAGTGATCCTGCTTGTAGCCGGTGCTGTTTCATCGAATCGTGAATTCGAGTCCTGATGCCACTGAAGACCCGCCTTGTAGCTAAGCTAAAGCATGATAAATCTGTAGAGATCCCAAGTTGTCCCGTTGGTATCGTGTGGAAGTTTGGAGGAGGAGCCAGCTCAGGTGTCGTCCTTGTCATTTGACCGAGGCTCAAAATTACAAGGTTCGTCTCCAATAACCCTTCTGTTGTTTCTAAGTACACATAACTTTAATACATAATTAATAAATATTTAATGAGATTTTTCTCAACATTATTAACTTCACCCCGACGGATCTCTGCCTTGTCTCTTAAAATCTCAAAGAAACTTTAATCCATACCGTTTTGAATCATATGAATTAATTACTGCACCAGTTTCTTTTTAAAGCATAAGAGAGCTGTATTCGTTAAGGCGGTTAGGAAAATGTTTGGGACAAAAGTTTCTTCAGCTGTAGCTTTGCTAGCATAGAAGAATAGTACATTTACATTTGTTACTTATTAATTATAAATATAAGACCTAATATTCACTCTCGTCTTATATGCTCAGTGATATCAATAAAAATGGATTAAAAAATTGACATTATATTTCTATGCTTTAAAATGTGGATACGCTTTTACAAATCTCTTAAAGCAATCTATAACATATTTCCTGTCACAAAAATTTATTTCAGGTATTTTCAAACTCATCTTTTTCATAATTAGAAGGTTTTGAATTTGGATTTATAACTTTAAAAATAAACATTCAAATTTTGAGCAAGAATACAATTAGTACCTCAAAATAAAAATATATTCCAAATACTAAATTTAACAAACAAAATTATTTACCTCAATGAAGAATAATTCATCAATTTATATCTGTACAATGCTTATTAATTATTATACAGATAGAACCTGTTTTTAGCTGAGAAATAAGAATACTGTGTTTGAAAGAGTATAACATTTTAGGGTCACTTATATTTTCCAAGAGAAAAAATACATACGAGGGATATTCCGAAAGTAAGTTTCGTCATTTTTTTCCCACGGAAACCTTATTCTCAAAAGAATAAATAAATAAACTATATCCTCATAAACTATACACCTTGTATTATTTTTTCGACATTGTCGCAACTGACATTGAGACATTTGTCGTAGCATGCAAGTAGTTTGAAGGAACCACTCTGATAAAACTCGGTGCCTTATGATGCAAGTAATTGCCTGCTCTACCTCAGCATTTTTTGGATAGGCCTGAGCACGACCAATACACAGTGTGGATGCCAACCCTGATACCGTTATACTCCTGTCCCCTAACACCATGTCCTATACTCTAACATTGTTGTTTTCATTCGTGGATGTGGAGGGACACCCACCACGATCTTCATCCTCCACACTCTATCTTCCTTCACTTAACATGCAACACCATTGACGAGACCTTTTCTCCATACATAGTTTGTAGGCGTTCATGGATGACTGACACACTAGTCCCACGCACCCATTCATACCAGATAACAGCATGCACTTCCACTGCCGACCACGTTGTCGGGAAAGCTGATCTGCTGCTACTCTCTTTTCTTCGTCACTCAAAACATACATCATTTCTCCTCCACGCCTCCTCTGACGCTACTTCAGTCGTTGAACCAGCAACAAGTGAGAATTCTTATGGCGAGTTTTTTTTTTGTTTTTGTTTTTTGTTTCACCTTGTGTAGACCCGTGTGGTGACCGGTAATGACAGAATAGTACCACTGTAGCTCATGCATGTCGTAAGAGGCGACTAAAATGGGTACCCAGAGTCTGGGGGTATAGATGGGCACCCTGCCCCTGGGGATTATATCAAGGGACCTCAGGAACTTGTTTTCTTCAGATAAGTACGGGCATCATGACCCAAGGCACCCTAGAGATCTTTTTCTTTTCTATGGGGTTTACTGTCTTTGGTAGACATGGATGACGCACCCCCAGGTTACCCTAGCGATCCTTCTCTATTTTCAACTCTTCATCTTGTCAACCATTTTTTCCCCAATTTCTTCATTTAGACCACAGTTAAATCTTGTTTAGCGCAGCATAGCCATACCTGGCTCTTGCACCAATAAACTTTACAATTACTCACTCACTCATTCACTTGGTGTACAAATTACTCCTTCAAAAAAGTGATGAAACTTATTTTAGGAACATCTCTCGTACTTATAATGAAAAAATTCGGATTTCGTAAGTAAAATTTATTATTATCTTACGATATTTCTACCTTAAGTTCATATCTTGGAAAGTATTATTCTACCGGTTGTTAATGATGCCTTGATTTCCTGTCTAAATTCCAGACGATTCTCTTTTACTTTCACAATCTGTAACAGATACATAAAGTATTGAAATACTGAAACACACACACACAAGTATGATATGTGATAAGGATTCTGACTTTAAGTAGGTACTCTATGCTGTAAATGAAACCTTTGAGCTGCGCTGAAAATGCTATAAAATTATGCCTTATTACAGGTCACGTGATTCCAGTTAGATAAAAATTAACAATGAAGTCAGTCAAACAGAAAAAGATTGAAACATAAATAGTAACCGTACAAAGATTGTACAAAGATACAAAGCAAGTTAACAGATATATTATCTTTACACAATAAAAATAAGTTTTCCGTGTATTCGAATAATTTATTCCTTAATTTTAGTTTATTCATTAATAAGTCTTGTTCGAGGAGACGAAAGTCTTATTAGAGGATAAATAACAGAAAAATATTGTACACAGATACAGAGAAAGTTAACAGATATATCACCTTTTCACAATAAAAATAAGTTTTCAGCATATTCGAATCATTTATTTCTTAATTTTAGTTTACTCATTAGTAGCAAAATGTCTTTTCGTGTTCACTACAATTAACAAAGAGTAGGCGTGTATTTTTCTTCTGTCTTCATGAAATGCTAATAGTCAGAGCTAAACACTGCAAAATATCTTATTTTAATTTTTCGAATCTGATATTTAAAAGGAAGTAAAGATTATTTTAAAAAATTTCCATTATAAACAATTTATTTCTGCAGATTATCGCTCATTTATGCATTCATAAAATAAAACGAATTTCAAGTAACGCTCCTTTATGAATATTTAACAAAGGTAATGCATATTTAAGACATTACCTCAACCATTTGTTACCTCGTTCTCTTATACTTTCTAAGGGAAGCGAGAAACATTAATATTAAAAGTTGAATCAAGTTTCATTATTTTGAAAAGTTGTCTGTGTTAAGAAATGTGAGGCAACTTACATCAAAAGTCAAGAAATCAATTTTAATCAGAAGATGCGCCTTAGGAATGACCAATAATGGTAATCAATAGAAATGAATTGTTTTTCCTTATCGAAAATTCCACCTTAGTTTTGTTTGAGCATCGTTGGACGAACCTTTCTTATTCTTTTCGTTAGTTTAACACAAGACAATTGCTTATGTAACTATCTATTTTTCTAATAAAAACCAAAGTTTATTTACTTTCGAACTTACTTTTAAATGGTTCATGACATCATTTGCGTTTGATTTTGCAATGGGAATGAATTACTCCATTCATTTTTCTCCCACTCGTTAGATAATTCGTGACTCAGAATGTTAACTGAAGCCTTTTGAATGAAGCTCGTTGCGGTAGGTAGTTATATGAAAATACGATTATATTCATCGAAAGAAAGTAAAAAAGAAAGAAAAACTTATGTTAGTCCTTTGAACTCAATTGTAAGAATGAAAAATGAATAACAAAACTTGTACAATATTCATTATTGTTAGTTATCCAATTAACTGTATTATATTTTCTGCTTTTAGTTTGTTTTAAGCAATATATCTTTTTAAAGTCACTCTACGAGCATTAGCAATGAACCTTGAAATTTTGAGCAATGTCAAGGTCATAAAAACGACACATGAGCTGTTACTTTACTCTCTTAACATCCACATCTCGCCAGTAAGGACGTATATATTTCAATTGTCATGCACGTAACAATAAAAAAATTCACAATTCATTTTGAAAAAAATTCAATCAAAATTCCTTTCTCTAAAATTTACTAAAAAAGCATTCATTTTCTTCTACTTGCTCCTGGTAAAAAATTGAATCTTTTTCTAGTATATTTATTGAATACATTAAACGAAAAGCTTCACACAAAATTAAAAATTATCCTTTAAATTGGCTAACCATATTTGAACGCAGAACGTAGCTTACACTCAAGGATTTTAAACTTGAAGTATTTTTAAAACATTTTAATTGACAGTTACATTTGTAATGTTTTGATTGGAATTTTAGTTGACATTTATGATTCAGACTCATTTCAGGAAAAAGAAGCTAAAAAAGCACTTTAAAAATATAAAATATCTTAATTTATAAAATATGTTTAACAGCTTTTTCTAATTGTTTTAGCTTCCTTGTTTATAAAAATTCCTTTTTTTTTTTTTTTTTCTTTTGGGTAAATTTTGACTCTTAAAAGATAAAATAAAGCAAAGAGCATGCAAAGCTTTTGAAAGGAATTTTCAATAGTTCAGTTTGCTGACTGTTACTTGTATCTACCTTCTTGTTGTAAATACAATAACTCCAAAATTCTCTATATTCCTTTTAAATCCAATTACAATATTTTTTTGATTATTTGAAACATGGAACTCTAAATACTGTTCCTTGAAATTTTAAAGAGCAGCTGCAGCAACTTCATTCTCAGAGACTAAAAAACTGGTAGTCTCAAAAAATTTAAAATTACAGAAAAATGGAAAATGAATTGTTTAATTTCCCATTGTTAGTTTAAAAAATAAATAATTACTGTAATTTTGCAACCATTGAGTCACTTGAGACCTTCTCAGTATATTCCCCTGTTGTGGATATTTCACGCGAAAAGTATACAAAAAAAGAATTTATTGTAACTTTAAGTTAAGTTTACAATATGCGTATTGTCGATAATGTTTTTAAAAGGCCTAATTCTTAAGGTTAAATATCATCGTAATCACTTTTAATGTTTAAGACATTAGTCCTTTTACAGTTGTAATTATTTCACGCTAAGAACATATTGAAAATTTAATTGGGTTATGCTATACAGTTTGTAAATTAATATTATTTATTCATTTTTGTGCATAGAATTTCTCGAAGATAGTAATTTTGTGTAAGTGTAATATGCATAAATACAAACGATAGTTTTTCAAATGTTTTCCTCAAATTTATATGAATTATTGTCAGCTTGGTACAACTGAGACATTACACTTTTGCAAGTATTCGCTTAAAACGTTAATCACGACAGCACAAAAATTTTTTTAATTCGTTAGGAAAAAAATTGGACAAACAACAAACTGCAAGAAAAAATTATAATTACAACGTTTAGAGAGGGCTACTATGTTCCTATTAAATTTACCTCAAAATAGCGGGAACAATCAGAGCGATGTAAAATCTTCCAATAAAATAAATCATCTTATAGAAGTGTAGGGCACTTCTAATTAGCGATGATGCTGCGCGTACTATGCTACTATATATATTTATATATAAATATATATTTGAATCTTACAATTTTTTATGCTCAATTTTTTTCTGTACATAATCATTTTTCTCACCTAAAATTGCAGCAATAGTCTAATGATCATGATCTCGAACTTGCGGGCGGCGTTGTTTTTGTCAAATCGTGGGTTCGAGCCTTGATGCCACGACCAGCCATGAAGCGTGCTTTATACGCGTTAAATCTTAAATTCCATAGGTGTGCTCGAATATTCTGTTACCAATAATACTTTAAAATCATCTATTCATTTTTATGTTAAATTATAGAAATTATTAAGTGGCTAGAGCGTGAGTGTAATTATTGAATAATAGAGAATTTTTCAATAATATAGAAAGAAACATGTTAATGAATATAATATTTTATTTTTTGCAAATAATAAAGTTCTCAATACTTTGTAACTTAAAATGGTTAAAATATATTAACTCTTTATATAATTACTTATGTTTATAAAAATAATCACCCTATAAAGGAATTAACTTCTTATACCTTAACATATTACTTTTGGAGAGTGAGTGAGTGAGTGAGTGAGTGAATGTAAAGTTTATTGGCGCAAGAACCAGATATGGCTATGCTGCGCCAAACAAGATTAAACTGTGGTCTAGACGTGAAGTTGAAAAAAAAGGTAAAAATGGTTGACAAGAAGGAGGGTCGAAAATAGAGAAGGATCGCTAGGGTATCCCGGGAGTGTGTCACCCGTGTTTACCAAAGACAGTAAACCCCATGGGACAGAAAAAGATCACTAAGGTGCCTCGGGGTCATGATACCCGTATTTACCTGAAGAAGGCAAGTCCCTGAGGTCCCCTGATATAATCCCCAGGGGCAGGGTGCCCGGCTATACCACCAGACGCTGGGTACCCCTTTTATTACTCTTGGAGAAAAAAATAGTTAAAATTAAAGTTCTTTTTCATGAAAGCTTTCAGGGTTAAAATGTAGAGTGTATTTAATACTTTATTCCGCACTTATACTCTTAAGTTGCATTATTTATATTTAGATCTCTTCACTTTCAAAAGCAGATTTTTTCTTAAGTTTTACACTTTTTTAAATCAAGTTTAATCACTGAAAAAAAAAATCTCAACTTTTAACTTATTACGAGATTTAATTTTTATTTTAAAAAGATTTTACACTGTTTTATACAAAGTATCAATCCAGAACTCTTTTTTAACAAAAGAAAATTTGCTGATGAATTCCTGTAAATACACACTATTGAGAAAATTGTAAAAAAAAATAATAATAATAACCTGTATATTCCGGTAAACAAAGTGTGATTCATATAGTTATAATCCTGTTTACGTTTTCAACTTGTAGGTTTATGGCCTGGGTATGTATGGAGCAGATTACGCGTGGATTGTCTTAGGCGACACGTACGAATCTCAGAGGGAAGATTACTCCGAAGCGGAATGTAACGACCACCAACTGATGAACGCGATGCAAGGCGTCATTTCGGTTGGCAGTCTTTACGAGGTAGTTGGAAACGAAACTCCTGTTTCCGAGAAGGTAATAAAAACTTTAATTCAAGACATAATATGAAGTTTAGTTTTGTGAGTCATTAATTTAACTGTTCCGCTTGAAAATTTAAAGACACTGTTATCACCAAACCATTGCTTAAAGATTACATTAGTATGTTTCAATTTACTTTTTCTAAGGAGCTTTTGAACTAAACTTTTTAAGTTTACTTTTTAATAGTTATGTCTTATTGATTCAAGGCCGCGATAGCCGTGTGGTCAAAGCCGTGAACACTCGGCTAGCATTGTATTCGCCGAGTTCTGGACTGGAGACTTGATTCCTTTAAAGACCCACTGTGTAGAGGTGCTGATGGGCATTAAATCTATCGAGGCTCTAAGTCTTCCCGCTGGTGTCGAGTGGAAGTTCGGAGAGTTAAGCTCTAGCTCAAGTATTGCTTTCTTTACTTGATCGAGGCTGAAAATAACGCAATCGGTCGCCAACAGCCTTCGTGTTGCTTCCTTTCAATATTAATAAACAATCAACCAATTAATCAAAAAAGCATATTTAATTCTTAAGTTTCAGAAACATAAAAATATCTCGCTATATATGAATCAGTTTTTCATAAATTATTTTTAGCAAATAAAATGATATCACACTACAAAATCCCAGAGTATCAATGAAAAATAAACTTTAACTTCATGAAGTAGTTCCTACAATGAAACCTAATTACATTTAAATGACACACTATCTCTCTCTGTATAATTCAATTAATACAATTGCTTAAGACAATCAGCTGTCTACATTTTATCTCATTCATGCTTTCCCATTGTTTTATATCAGTGAATTGAATCCCATATAAGAAAACAATATGCACGAAGTTAATGCTATAAATTCTGCTTATAATTTTACAAAACATTTACAAAACAGTGCGGGAATTAGAGTGTTAGGAATAAAAGAAAAATTATTTTTCCAGATACTGCCTGAAATCCTTGATGAAATTGAATTCCAGACTGATTCAAGATCGAGTGGATTTGTTGCCCAGACTTATGACGCAGTTTGGGCAATTGGATTAGCACTAAAAGAAACCGAAGAATACTGGAAGTTAACGAATTCTTCTCTAACGCTAGGTGATTTCGCTTACGATAATAGTTTCATGGCTAAATATATAGCAAGAACGGTTTCAAAGCTACGTTTCATGGGTGTTTCTGTAAGTATATTTAATTTAAATAGCAAGAAAAAAATATTTATTTATCCTGTTTCATATTTTTTTCAAAATCTTTTCCAAGTTTTTCTTAAAGTAAAATAACATTATGATGTATCTGTTGGAAATAAACTTTAACCTATTTTGACTTTCAGAGAAAAAAAGGCTTCAAAAATATACTAAAGTTGAATGGATTTATTGTTAATCAAAGCTTTAAGCTATTTATACCATGTTTATCAAAACTTTATACTTTTATGTTACTAATTTAGTTAAAATAAAGCAAAATTATTGTACAATAACTTTGCTTTGCTGAATTGTTATTATTGCGTGAAATGCATGTACATACAAACATTTCATGTATATATTAACAATTCAGTAAAAGTAGTTCTAATAGTTTAAAGAAAAGCTTATTTTAATAGAGTTTTATTTGGAATAATTGTGCCTCTGGCCCGATATTAAAAATAAAAGGGATAAAATATTTTAAAGTTGTTAAATGTCTTAATCAAGATCACTATTTGTACTTTTAAGCTTCTTGAGAATTTATTATCAATATGTGGTAGTTGTTATAAGTTACTGGAAGTTAAGAGTTAAAAAAACTTTAATTATCAACTCGTAATTTTTATTTAGAAGAGAGAGCTTTTATGTAATTTTTATGTGGAGACAGGAGATTCTGTTACAGTTCTCATTGAGTTCAAGATAGTATTCTTGATATACATTCTATAATTCCCTATTCCATCTTTAAAATTATCCTTATAGTTATATTTTATCGAGTAATATATGCAAAGGGGGACCACCAAATATCAGTTAATTTCAATGTGAGTCGTGAATAAATACATAGTGAACAAATGCTGAAAATGTGGGAAATATTTGTGATTAACATTTTCAACCTGATTTCAGTCACAGTACAAGAATACAGAAGCAAAGAGAATTATCATAAACCCGCATTTGCATCTGTAAGGAATTCAGGTAGCCGCATTATCTAGGGATTTCGTGAAGTTGATAGCATTTCATAAATTTACAATATTCTTGAAGACTGTATGAACTTGGGTTATTTCTTGTATATGAATATTCTGCTTATATGAATAAATATCTATTTCCTGTAATTTCATGACAAGAAAAGGTAAAATAGAATACTTAATATCATACATTCAAGATCGTTATCCCATGTAAGAACTTAATTAAAAAAAAGTATGTTGAATTTAAATAAAAATAGAATCAATGCATTCTTCAAAAAAAAAAAAAAAACTTTTTATAATTTTTTTCATTTACTAAGAATAATATAATATTAAATTAATCTGCTTTTCAAAAAAATTGTATACAACCAGTATATTAAAAATTGCAAAACTTTTTTAGAAAAAAATGTCACAACAATATTTAAATGAAGCAACTACCTCTCCTACTGCATTTTAATTAGTTCACAATATTACTACAGAAAAAAAATCAAAAAAAAATTCTTAAATTTGATTGATAAGAGCTGATATAAATTTGTTTGTATGTTTTTTTAAAATGAATACTAATGAGCAAAAATAGTTTTTTAAAATGAGAACTAAGTTGAGTATTCTAATTGAGTAAAGGTACAATACCATATTTTAATCCGTCCATTGAAAGTAGAAATCATGTCTCAACAAATAAAGTTGTAAGACTATCAAGTATTTTATTTTTCGAGCAAAGTTCTTAGAATTAGTTGGTTGTAAGTGTTTTTTTACACTTAGTACTTTTTAAGATACACTACCAAGCATAAAGGTTGCAATTATATGAAAAAGTATGTAGAATGTTGTGAAAATTGATGCACCGACAAAGAATGTATCTGCAACTAAGTGTTTTATTTTCAAGATGAAAAATGCAGAGGGATCAATAGGAAGCAGGATGACCTCGGAGTGATGCAAGCAGCAAATACAGGCCCAAAATACGTGCGGGAAGTGTCCTGAGGGATGAAAGTCCATATTATCTTAACCATCCACCATAGCTCGTCCTTCGATTGAGGCTGGGACAGATCAACAAAACGACTGCCAATCACGCTTGATATATACTCTATAGGTTAGAAATCAAGAGACATTTCTGGGACGAGGAAGCAATTGGACACGCTGCAAGGCTTGTCTGCTGATGAATTCCGTGTACAGTCGAGCGTTGTCCTGCTGGAAAATGCCATTTTCCTGCCTTGGAATGTAAGGTAGCACAACCAGCAACATCATTTCATCAACGTTTCATTATGTTATCTATGTGCTTCAGATGAGTACCAGTAATGACCTACTATTGTATCTGATAGCACTCTTAAACCATCATGCGGTATAGCGTTCAACAATAGAGATCGAGGCTCTATTTCCTCGACGCCTCCAGGCAATCGCCCGGTGACTATCATCAGAAAAAGATAACGGTGATCGATGGGAGGGCATCAATGGTAGTCTTCATAAAAGGTGGCTTATGGGCTACAAGCTTTCAGCTAATCGTCTTGAAACTGTTCTATCACATATTGCAGTATCTATCTAAAACTCTCTTGTATATTCCGCAGAATGTCGAGAGTAGTTGATTGTGGGGCCGCCGCAGCATTCCATCGTATGCGTCGATTCGTATATTCTGTTGTTCATCTAGTTAGACCTGGTCTTTTACAACACTCACATTTCGTTCTTCGATCTGCCTAGTTTTAATTTTATGCACAGTGAATACATCTACATGCTTTTATTAACAATACGACGCTAAAAGCAACCAACTGTACATAAGCCTATTATTTGACTCCTTGTAAAATCATCCGATTGCCAGAATCGCTTTCGGTGTCTTGTCTCCCTCCCCACGTGAGATCTAGAACGCCGAGCTTCCCGGAAATTCTGGATTTTCTTCGTGGCAGACTGTAGTGACTGTTGATTCATCTGCCTTTTCCTTCCCTTTTATTCCCCGTATAATCACGTGTCTACCTTCCATTTTAGGTTATTTGTATAACTCATTAAGCTGCGTATTCCCCGAAATTTGTATATTTAATAGCCGAATTTTCATGATGTTGCATTTTCTACGTCGGTTAGTGTATATACATTAATAAAATATATCTCACATTAATGAAGAATAAATAATAAAGTTTTACACACACACACACACATATATATATAAAGTAATAAATATGTTTCACGTAACTAAGCTCAAATTTATCCATTTGATAAACAGGATATAGTTTTGTAAATGTCCTCCTTTTTTTCATTTGAAATAATACCTGAAATGGCTAATATATTTTGAAATGACAACTTTTATATGATTTTTAGCAACTCATCTGGAGTGTGAAATAAAAAAATTTATTTTTTAATTTCCATTTTTATTTCTTTAATACTATTTTCTTTTTTTATTATTCCTGTTATTATATATTTATCATTATTGCATCTATTTCCTTAATTATTATAATTTTGCAGTTAAAATTGTTCATTACCTAGATTTCATTAAATACCAGAGACGGCCATAAATTTTTGAAATGAATCTAATGTAGAGAAGAAAAATTATTTTTAGAAATTAAGGGGACCAGTAGTAAATTCTTACTAATAAGGTCATATAACATACTCTTATTCTTACAGCTGCCAATAATTGTCTACCCATGAACCTTAGAAGAAATATAGACTTAAATACCGATGTCGTCGTATTTCTAATGTTACGGTGTTTTTAGCTGAGACAGCGACATTGCTTGAACAGCTTCTCTCCAGAAATCATTAATATTGTATTTCTTTCCGTTGGAACTATGTTAAATATCATGAGTACAGCAGCCCTTTGTATTGAACTTATGTTAACTTCAAATGTATAGCACCTTTGTTAATACGAATATAGCTCGGTGTACATAATCGCGAGAATCCTGGAAGATGACATTCAAACTCCGTTCTACCAAAACTCTGCTGAGTCAGATAATAGGGTTCAATGGCGATAGGCCATTGACTCGAAATGAGCCCTAATGTCCTCATGTAGTGTGGTACGAAGTATAAGGGACATAATTCGAGAACCAACCCCGTTCCGCACATAGTGCCTTTCATGTTTGGTGTAGAAGATTTCTCAGTCTATCTAAGTCTAGCGGCCACAGTAGCCACAGGACGTACATGCACACAAGATTGTGCACCTTGGTGCTTCAGGAACTGGAATACATTCAGACTAGCCTGACTGATTTGTCAATGTTTGAGATGAAATTGCGCCATGTCACTATAGATGGAAGAGACCGGCGGGTTAAAAATCCTATTCTCCTCTGCCTCTTTATCCGAGCTTGAGACCGGAAGGAGAAGGGACCACTGCTGGCGAGGTTGAAGGATAAGGGAGTGTGGTATCACATCAAGTGTCTTCCTCGTAATGAGATGGTGACTCACATTTTTGAAATGTTCAGTCAGTAACTCTAGAGAGACTTAGATTGAAAACTAGCCAACCAAGCTATTGTTGCTCTAACAGAAAGGAAGCTTTAAAATTATCAATGTTCTGAAATTGATTTTCTTTCGGGATTTATTTTATGTTCACAAACGTTTCATTTAGAAGCAATACGGGGGTGATTGGCGATAGGCCTCCTAATTTTGAACTTCATTCAAGTGATGAAGACTACACCTGAGATGATACTCCCCTCTCCTATCTAAATTACACACCCTCCCAAAGTGAGGACTTGAACCCTTTCAAATTTCCAGAAACAGCCCTACTATACCAAGGGTTCTAAGTAGAATCACAATTCAAACCAACAAATCAATAAAAACAACACCGACCATGAATTTGTCACCATGATCACTCGGCTAGTGCGGTCATGATCCACCGTGTCGTAATTCGTTTAGTAAAGGAAAGAAAAAAATCAATTTACTAACAGATTCGTCTTTTAAGTGTAGTAAGAAACATTCAACAATATCTCTGTGGTGGATTTTTTTTTTTTTTTTTTTCTATAAAAATAAAAAAGAGCCCCCATTAATTAATAAATATTCAATTTAAGTGTCATTACATAAGAATTTAACATTCACTAAACACCATTATTTTTAATTCTTCAAGGGACCCGTTTCATTTCATAACTCTGACAGGGTTGGAATAACAGCATTTCATCAAATACAAGGTAAGATTATTTAAATTAATTAAAATTTAATATTCAGATAAAATAAGTGTAATGATTTTTCTAGCAGACTTTGAATATTTTCAAAAAAATCACAAAATTAAATTATAGAGATGTGTAAAATGTTTTAATTAAAATTTATATGCAGGAAGAGATCAACGACTCGTCTCCATTTATACTCATGATACTGCGAAACTGGAATTCCAGTGCTCAGTGTGCACTGATATTGAATGGCCAGGTTGGTAAAGAAAAGTATTTGTAGTTGAAATATTAATTAAGTGATGATCCCTTATTCATTATTATATAAATTAATAGATAAACTATTTCCTTTGAATTGCATTCGTATTATTCAATAAATTTTAACTGTTTCATCTTTTTTTCATTAATAAAAACTAGGAATAACTTTAATTACATCAAAATAATGTTTAATTTTATCATGAAATTTAAATGAAACGAGGCATTATTATTTGGGCAAATTTATAAAGTATACATAAGGCAGAAATTTGATTTATATTACAAATGTCAATAGTTAACTGTTAATTTTCAGTCTTTGCTAGAAATTGGTAAAAGAGTGTGTACCTGAAATAGAAACATTGGGATCAATATTGTATACCATAATTCTGTTTCATATTGTATTTTAAAAGTCAATTTCTAGCGCTAATTTTTAATTTTAACCAAGAATAGATAAGTGTAGTATATTTTATTTACATGTTGTGACGTAGGGCTATTCACGATTTTCTCTTTACTAAATTCAGGAACTTTTTGGTGGTTTGAATTCCATAAAATTCTTATTCATTTCCCAGCAAAATGAAACGTGGTTGGGTAAATTAGATAAAGATCAGAGAAAAGTGTTAGGAATTAAATTAGAGGTATTTATATACGAGTAAAATATAATTGAAAGGAAAGAGAAGGGATATAAAGGATAGTGACAAGATGACAGATGTTGTAGATTTGAGTAACTCACCTTAACTAATCGTTTGCACTAAAAGTAGTTGGAAGTGACTCTTTGTCAGAATAATAGGTGTCGAGCCTGTTTTAATCGAGAAATTCTTGAATCGGAATAAGTGGTTTGGTAAGCTAAGACTTTATTATTTAGACATAAACTAAGATTAACTGAGTTAAGACACATTCAAAAAATAAAGAGTGATCTCACATGGTCTATATTAAATAATATACTATATTGTCATTATCTCTTATGTATCTTCAGTTAGAGTTTTGAACTTGTTGACTATTTACTTAGACTTTAAGAAAGTGATAGAGTTGAATAATGAATATATTTCGTCACAGTGACAGTGTCTAAGATGAAAGAATAATATTAATACTTCCTAATTTATATATAATAGACTTAATAGCTAAGTTGCTTCCTGATTAATTCAAATTATGACAATGTTGTATTAGAATAAAAAAAATATTGTATCTCGTGGAGTTCTGCTATATCTTTCTAAAAACGTTTTATATTCAAACACACTACAAGGGGTAAAATCTTTAAAAGACCCAAAGGTATTTCCTCCTCTATAAATGAGTGTGAATAACTCTCAAGCAACTGCAGCTCATTTTAATTGTAAATATTCTTTTTTTTTTTTTTTTTTTTTATTTTCATAGGTACTTTGTAAAAAAAAAGGCCAAAAAAAATTTAAAAAAAAAAAAAAAAAAAAATGGAAATATTTGTTTCGCTATCTTTAGTTTAAAATTTCTCAAAAAAAGGAGCTTTATTTTTTTAAGAAATTATATGATCACACAGTAACTTGAAATAATTATGCTACTTCCGTCAAATATTAATCACTTTAAAAAAAAATATTATGTTCAAAGTTACTTTGTAAAACATACGGCGTCTCCCAATTTCAGCTCTTTTCCATCATCTAAAATTACAATTTAAAGTCTAAGTATATATATATATATATATATATATATATATATAATTTTAAAAAAGTAGTCAAAGTATTCATCAAAGCCCTTATTTATTTAATAACACTTAAAGAAAATATACTCTCTTCCAATTCACGGTTTTTCAATTCGTTTACCAACAAGCTTTATTAAATTAGGAAATATCAATATTTTCCAGATACTCTGGTCCGAGACGAAGTTGTAAACCGAGTATCTGTATTTTCAACCAGGCAAGTTCGGATCTTTTCTCTTGCAATATCAAATTAAGTTTCACACACGCACAAGTATATTCTGCGTACAATTCAATTCTTTCTCTTTCCTGCTATATTTCTACAAACTTCAGCATCTCTTATATATCAGCATTTTTCGCTATTACTTCATTACATTCCTTTAGTCAAACTAATTTGCATAATCATGTTTTATTTGATTGGGTTGAGGGTCCATTTTTGGTAAAACTTAATTATAATCTAATCCCTAAGATATAAAAATCCCTAATTATATAAGAGTCCTTAAGGCAATTAATAGAGGAACGCGATTAGCCCACCATTACATGCTAAGTAATTGGTATATGAATTATAAAGCAAATATACTATGACACGACAACAAATTTAAAAATATATTTCGAATATATATGAGAAACATTTATTTTAATTTAAACTCTATCCAATAAAAACAGCCATAATGTTTGAAAACCAATTACATTCCGCGATAAAAAAGTAAGGATTTATGTCTCATAAGTTATTCTCTTCTTCATTGTCACTTGAAACTTTCTAAGATACTTACTCACCATTTCCCTCACCGCTGCTTTCGACATAATTTTCCCTTTACTGACAGGTTTTAAATATTCTGGAGGGACAAGGATGAATTCCCTTTTCATCCAAAAAAGCGATTTCTCAGAATGAAGCTCTGCTGAATTTCGATGTTGGAGATAAATGGAGAAAAAATTAGTATTGAGCCTTTCGAAGAGATTCCTTTCCACGAAAAGAAGAATAACGATCATAATGGGAAAGTTGAGGTTGGCAGGGGATTGAAGAACATTAGGTTTTGTGAAAACAGGAAAGTTTTGCAAGCTATCTCCCCCTTCCTGAGAATTCAGATTCCCCTTTGGTCCCTTAATGAGGGTGGTCGCGTAGAGAATATTTGCAGACTGAATTTGAATAAATAAATAAATCTTCCGAAGAGGCGTATGTGCAACAAAATAACGCAACAATAAGCCATCTTAATGTGAAATCGAACAATAATCTCTTCCTTCTTGAAAAAGCCTCCTCCCCTTAAAACTGAATGCGAATTTCTCTCTCTCTCTTTAAATTTGCCTTATGCGCGTTTTTTGCTAAATATAATATTTCTTTCGCGTGATAACTTGTCTAAATTTCTTATTTTATGTTAATTTTTATTAGGTATGCTTTTCTCTAAAGTATATCACCTAACCGGTTGTTTCATTTCTCTTTATTTATCTCTTCCTTCATAAAACTAAATTTTGAAGGATTAATGTGGTTAATTCAATACAAATTTCAAACTTCAACTCATTTTTTTTTTGTAATTTTATTAAGACAATGGTAAGATTTACAAAATTTTACAATAACTATTTCCGAAAACAAATTTACCTTTTGCTCGATTATTATCCCCTTCTGAAAATTAAGATTTTTTGTAATTTTAAATGAGGGGTATTTTTTTTTTTTTTTTTTTTGGTAGGATCATGGCAAGGGGGTATATTTTCAATGTATTTCCCCTTCAAAAGACTTACTGCTTTCTGATTAATATAATATTTTACTCTTCTCTAAGTGAATACATACAAGATTTAATTAGCAAGTACTAAATCCTAATGAGGAATGTTGAATTTTTGCCAACATTTGTCTTTAGTCTTAAACTATATAAAGTTTTTTTTTTCCAGGTGGAAGTCCTCCCATTTCAAGTCGTAGTATTATTATGAGAATTGCCATTCTGGATCGACGAGTTTTTATTTGTGTCACAGCTTTAGCAATTCTCGGAGTCAGTCTTGCTCTGACTTTTTTGTCTTTTAATCTATACTACCGAAAGATCAAGTAAGGGAAACTTTACTGTAACTTTTTGTAGCCAAATTAATCACTAGAACTAAATTTATCTACTTACTGAATTAATACACAAGGATGGTTCAAAAAGTACCTGTATTTGGCGACAGATGGCTATGGAAATTTGGGGGTTATCATTGCCTTCTACCATCTATTAAACTGCGCCAAAGTAAATCTGATACCATTTTTAAAGTTTTGATTGGTGCTACGTCATTAATTGTCATCGTCATTTTGCTTCGAGTGGTAACCAAGCAACAATCAAAACGAAAGTTGCTTCGAGTAATCTGCTCCGAAAAAGGCGAAGAGGGTCTCTTTGGACAAAAAAGAGTTATGGCAACGATTTTGTGACATACGAAGGATGAAAGGTTCTATGTGTCACATTCATATGGACTTTTTAGAAAAAGGAAAATAATCAATTGACAATATTACAGTGAATTACTCCATTCCCATTTCCCATTCCTAATATAAATACTTTTCGAACCACCCTCGTAAATCAAATTATGAACAAAAAATTAAGTTACAGAAATTTGTGCAGATTCACTATTTTTTGCAGTAAAAAATATCATAAAATGTAAAAATGAATTGTAGAATATCAATAAAGAGAGAGAGCTATATATGATATGTATTACACGCTTAACAGAGAAAAAATTACAAAATATTATGTTTGTTTTCAACTATTTCGAAGTAACATGTGACTGTAAGACCTCTTAACTGTGAATATCTTTAAACTAAAATATTTTATGCGAAATAAAATTAATAAGCAATGATACAAATCTCATAAATTGCTTTCACAATTCTATAGTTTATTATTTTATCATAATACAAATTCAAACAATTTAGCTAATTTATTCTTGTTATCATGACAATTTCAATTTTCGACTTAAATTTTTGAGATTTTAGTCCAATAAACACAGGTATGGAATGTATTACCTAAAAGAAGTTACATTCAGGATTGATAATAATAAACTGCCCATATTATTATTCTCTCGAATAAGCTATTCATCTTAAAATTATAACAGAATAATATATTTACTATATTCCTTTAACAAGAAAACAATTTTGCTTTGGGAAAGAGAGCCATTGAAGAATAAGACTTAAAAATAAACCATTTCTTCGCCATATCAATTATCAAAATATTTATGTTAGAATTTCAAATTTTATTGCAGAAAGATAATGAGTAGCAATACTCGAGCAATATAAGGATTCCTGCCATAACTGACAGTTTTATGTTGTAAGCACCACTATGTAAAAAATAATTCTTATTTAATTTTCAAGATTATTATACCTTCCTTGGTTCTGAATGCTCACACATAAACTTTATCATTTCTGATTTGCAAATTAAATTTTTAAAGTGACGTCACCATTCAACCATACATAATAAGAATTTAATTTTTCCGTCATCTATGGAAATTCTGTTTATTAAATTTCTAACATATCAAAGGAAATTATTCTAAAAAAGGATCTCGTTTAGTTACGAATTCATTTATCCATTCGAAGCTATTCATTTTGAGTTTTCTTCTATATCCAGTTGAATAGTAAAAGCACTTAATCTTTTGAAAAGAATGGTTTCAGGCTCCGAATAAAATAATTTATCATCACACGTTTAAAAATAGTTTCGGAAATGTACGCGTGCAAACAATCGGACGTGATCAAGCAGCAAGTAAACTTTGGTTTTCCTACAAGAAACTTTTATTTTATTTTATTTTATTAAATCAATTTCTCGAGCATTCAATATCAAAGAAAATGAAATTTCAAATGATTTCAAGATCGTAACCACTTGACTTAAGTCTCAAACACACGAGGGAAAAAAAGAAAAGTCCCAGAGAGATAAGAGAGAAATTATTTATCTTAGTTGTAGTTACAAAATCAATTCTTTCGCTCTCCCTCTCTCTCTCTCTCTCTCTTTCTCTCTCTCTCTCGCTCTCGCTCTATCACTCTCTTTTATTAAGACCAAATTTAAGCTAAATGTCCCGAAGACAGACATACGAGCAGCAAGATTCTTGTTTTTCTTCTCTTTCGTATGAATTATGAGATAAACGAAGTGATCCAGTTCGCTTGCCACAATTTACCTGGAATTAAATTTAAAACATTATCCAGAGTCTTAACGGCACAACTAAAACCTATTCAAAAATATCAGTTAAAAAAAGAAAAGCAGGATTTTTTTAATAAAAGAGTTTTTGCCGTATCTCAGTTTCACTCAAAACAGTGACAAAATTATTATTAAGAAAAATAAAAAATTCTAAAAAAATGCACATAAAATTTATCCACGTTGGCCAATCTATAAAAAAAAAAATTTTCAAAGATGTATAAATTTATACATTGTTGTTAAAGTATATGTAATTAGAGAAAACACAACATAAAAAATAATTCCTACATGCTATTTAATTTTTCAGCCCATATTGAAGCTCAAATCTAGATTTGAGTGCAACATGACAATGGAGAAGCCAAATATTTTGCAATATAGGCTGATCATGTATAATATAGCATAACAGAAGGCAAAAAAAATTCTTTTGATTTAAAATTTTAAGACTACCTTCGTCTGCTTTTAAAAATAAGGACCTGAACTTTAAGGGAATGCTTCTTCAAATAGAAAATATCTCAATATTGATAACAGTTGCCATGCAGTTGTAATACATGTGTATAACATGTTTATAATCATAGAATATACAAAATAATATATTTTCTGCTTTAAAAGTATATAAACAGTTGATAAAAAAAATTACTTAAAATATAATATTAGTGGGTCATAATACCATAGTTGGTGGAATAACGAGTTGACTGACTATTAACGAGGGGAAAGCTTTTCGCGTCTCATGATTCAGAAAGATTACCATCGTATAACAGGGAAGCACGCACCTTAAACATTAAGACTTTAATAGATGACGCATAGATGTGGAAAGGGAGTTTCCCTCGAAAATGTTGACCTTGTCACTGTAATTTAAAATTGCGAGAGGTATTGGTTGTGATAAATTGAGTTTTGAGTCATGTAGGTAACAGAAAATGTTCGATAAAATTACACTGCTAGCTACTAAAATTGCAGCACCAAGAAGGAATGATCTGACGAACGTCAAAATCACTTGAAAGGAAGAAGAGGTTAGGATATGCAAATGATTAGTATTTCAGGGCATTTGTATGATGCAGGAAGGAGAAACGACATCTGAAGCGCAGCATAAAAAAAGTTGTGTAGAGGATTTCTCATTCGGAAAGCTCTTTGTAAGGTCGCAGTTTGCTCAAAATATCGTGTTATGTCTCGAACAAGAAGAATAAAATGTTTACTAGCAAGTGTCGAAATTTAATAGAGGCTGGATATCAAATCGAGAGTGGAAATTATCGTTCCGTGATATTGCCCGTAGAACTGGTCGAAATCCAACCACTGTCAAGCGAATATGGAATCTATGGGTTGTTGAGGTTCATACTGAAAGACATACAGGATCTCCACTCCCTCCCGTGACTAACGCCTGAGAGGACAGACATATTGTGAGGTCGGCTATGCAAACCATATACCACATCACGGACCACTAGTCAGGAAATGGACATGTTTGTAGCACGTCCAGTATTCTCTCGTACGGTGCGACAACGTGCAGCAGCGTGAACTATCAGCACGGCAACCAATACTTCGACATCCCTTGACAATGCAGCATCGAGAAAGACGGCTACTTTGGTGTGGCGAATGACATATCTGGATACAGAAGTGTCACATTGTCGTCTTTTCAGACAAGTACCGGTTCTGCGTGCAGTATTCTGGTGGCCGTATACGAGTCTGGAGGTTCCGGAAACCGCTCGTCGCCTGCTTGCTTTTAATATCGACATAGGGGCCCTGCCCCACCCCCTTGGCATGATGGCTTGGGCAGCCATTGGATACACGACATGTACATCTCTAGTTCGAATCGACGGTAATTTGAACGCAGAAAACGGTACATTTCTGACATCTTACGTCCAGTGGTTGAGCCTTATCTTCGAGAACTGCCAAACACCATCTTCTAACAAGATAATACAAGGCCACATGTTGCACGTCGTATTTCTGACCTTCCTCGATACACAGGATATTGTTGCTTTGATAACATGGTCTCAAGATATGTCACTTATTGAAAACATCTGGTTATGGGTTGCTGAGATACTGGCCCGTCACCCCTCTCCAACTAATACGGTTGATGAAGTGTGACATATACTTGAAGCAACATGGAATCGGTTGCCCGTTTCTGTCATCCAAGTCCAGTTTGACTCCATGCCTAACCGGATAAGGACCGTTTTAGCTTCCAGTAGTGGCAGCTGTTTCTACTAGTTTCACATTCCTGAAAGCCCCCAAACTTTTTGTAAATTTAATCAATTTATCTTCATGCCATACTGTTTACGTACAATAAATATCCTTTTTGTATTTGATTTTCTCTGTGGTGTTGCAATTTTAACGGCTAGTAATGTAATTTATTTTTAGAAATTTTTAATTTACCTTTATATTTTATTTTTTATATTTATCTCTCAAAATAAATATAAACAGTTTTTAAGCGAAAAATGCTACTCTTATTTCTTATTGAAAAGCAAATACTATAAAAACTAGTTATACTTTCGTTCCAGATTTATTAAGCTATCAAGTCCAAACCTGAATAACTTCGTGATTGTGGGTTGCATATTAGTTTATATTACAGTCATCCTTTTGGGCATGGACCACGGAACGCTGTTTAGTGATGATCATTTCCGCATCGTATGCTCTGTAAGTATAATACAGGTTTATTTTGATTTATTTTTTTAATGATTGAAAAGTTCGTCCTTATTAAGAAATTTTAATCACCCACAAAATGAATTGCTTTAAAGCCATGAACTTGAAATATAATTAAAAATAAAATGGTTTACTGCTCCGACAAAGTCACCGAATTTATTTTGTCCTGATTACTAGTTGTAATTATCATTAATGTTATTAGATTAAAATTCCGATGTGACCAACTTAGTACGATAAGATGTACTGTTAAGATAATTACGATTGTTTATATGCCTTTTTTTAAAACATTTTTTTGCTTTACTTGTTGTTTCCTCCAGTATGAAAAAATATAAAAAGAGCTATGGGTTAAGTTATTTGTATTCATAGTTATTCATGTTTTTTATGATATTTTAAAGTAGCATAAGGGATAGTAACATAATTTAATGATATTATTACATGAACATTGAGATTTCTGTTGTTGTTTTCAATTGTTGTTCATAAGAAAGAAAAATACATTTTGGTGTAAAATAATCTTTGTATCTTTTTACCATTTTCGTTATTGTTAAGTTCTTATAATATTGCTGATAGAAATGCAAGTGAAGCCTCCTAACGCTAAAGAAAACGCTTATCTTATATTTTTTGCATCTTCAGCGAAACTTTTACGTATCAATATTGCTCTATAGCGATCGATGGTAGTCTGTCCGTCTGCAAAATACGGTTTTAAGATAACTTACTCATCGAATGACAAGTAATTTCTCATTATCTTAGTTAATTCTATCCACCCTTAAGATTGAATTGAGAAAGAATGCTTATATTTCAATTTTCATTCTGTTGGAAGAACTGACTATTACTATTCCTTGATTAAATATAACTACATCCAATTTGATCAATTTTTCTTATTATCAATTATATCACAATTTTATTTTGAAAATCAAATCATTTCCTGCTTTATTAAGATATAAATACGAATAAAAACTTTGCCATAATATCGATTTTTTTTCCTTTAACTGTATCTTTATAAATTGTCATAACCGTATTAGAAATTCTCATTTCTTTCTAGAAGTAGTTTCAATGCACGCATAATTCGTTTTCAGTTTACAAATATATCAGTACATTGGTAAATTGATAACTTTTAAATACTGCTCATAAATAATTTTAACAGTGATTAAATAGATCATAAAAGTGTACATTGCTAAGGCATTTATTTATTTTTTTTAAAAAAAAAAAAAAGCACAGTTTTTCCCATTAATCAACTTAACCCCAAACATCAACCATTTTTTAGTAATAAGAGCTCTTAAGACATTTCAACACCAAAAGAAAATTTATTATAATGTACTCTATCACCCATTCAAGTTTGCCTCATAAATTCGGAGCCACCCTCTATTTACAAATGATTTTGAATTAAACTGCTAATTCTGTTCTAAATTTCATTTAAAAATACAAATCAGTAAATAGCTTTGGTTAAAAATATTTTTATATTTTGAAAGGCACGGGCATTTTTACTATCCGGAGGATTTTCTCTTGCATTTGGCTGCATGTTTATCAAGACTTATCGTGTATATCATATATTTATTCGAGCCAATACAGGAATTGTCAAAAGTAAAGTAAGTAACCAAAATTTTCAACATTTTTGATTAAGTATTTCTTTATTACTTATTTGGTTTTAATAACATTTATGACATACTGAGTCAAATGCATTTAAAAGCATAAATTAGAAAATCACACTTTATTTTAATGAAGGTAAGCCACTATTCAATTACTATTAAATATCGTATAGTATTTTAAAAATTAATAAAGAAACAACACTTTCTTCAGCAATCGGATCAGTTTCTGAAAAATGTTTTATTTTCAAAATATATATATATAATGTACAAATTTACGAAATTTTGAAAATTTAATAAAAATTTAGAATCTAAATTTGGGAAATTGTATCTGGAAAAGAATAATAAATTCATTGAATCATTGTTTAATGAAAGCATTCGTTACATATCAATTTTTATGGAGAATTTGAGAGTAAGCTAAAAAGTTTCCATAACAAAATATATTACATTAACTATAAATGATAACCATATCATAAACAATTGAGAATTTAACATAAATTATGTACTTCCAGAAAGAAAGCAATTAAAACAGCAAATATTTGGATATTTAGACTTAATGCTATGTGTTAATGGATATTTAACTATATTACCTGTAGAGAATGTTAAGGGAGTAGTTTCGTTAATAATGTATTATATTTATTAGTATTTAATTATTAATAATAAGAAACATAGGAATAAGAAAAATACAGGGTTATTCAAAGTAATTTATCCGATTCCAAAATTCCATTTTTCCAAAAATAAACGACACAGAATGATAAGAAATATTATCTGTTGTTTAAATTCAAATAAGTTTGTGGGTAATGAATGGTGGCGCATACTTTTTATCTTTTACTAACCCCCAAAGGAAGGAATCGCATGGGACCATATCAGTTGACTTAGATGGCCAGCTGTATAACGTCAAGTCATCTGGCCCAATACGAGCGATCCAGCTGCGTATTAGCACCGTGAAAACTTCTGAAATAGCTTTCGTGATATAGCTTCACGAAGAACACACGAGGGCCATCGTTTTTTCATAATATAAGACTTCCACTGTCTTCCTTTGTATTCATGTATTACTTATTATTCTGTGTCGTTTATTTTTTAAAATATGGAATTTTGAAATTGGGTGGAATCATTTTAAATAACCTTGCACATAGGAAACAAATTTCGTCAGATGATCTCATAACTGACTTTTTAATTCATTCAGTAAGAATTTAATGTTGCATATTTTATATAGCGTACAACAAATGAGAAACTCTGAAAATATATCACACTTCTTCAGAGAGAGTAAACGCATATGTCTAAAAAACATGTACTTAAGAATTTTATAGGGAAAACCGATTAAAACTTTTCACTTCAATAAAGTTTGGAGGGGCGCCATCTATTGAGCTGTCAAAAAACTATTACTTAACTTAATAATTTATTATAATGAATTTTAAATTGTTCCAAACATACAGAATATAAAAATAAAAAGAAGGGGGGAAATTGCATATGCCTTTTTTCGTAAAATAATAACTTCAATATATCAACACTAATATGTTTCAAATTGGAAGTTCAGGAAATAATAGAAAATATTTTATTTAAAAAATTTTTGTTAAATTTTAATAATGAAAATATTTTATAATAAAAAAATGTCGAAAAATATATATTATACAAATCTTACAGAATAAAAATAAACATATAGAAATAAATATAATTCTGAATACTGTTAAAAGCTTAAAAAGGAATTTGAAACGTGTTTGGTTCCTTCACGAAGTATTTATCAAATTATACAAGTTTATTATGTGATTTACTTTTAGTACAAACATTCATGTACTTTATTGCAATATTTAAGCGTAGATATATTTTTCCCTTACATGCTTTTTTATATTCATATTTATTAATCATTTTTTAAATTTAAAGCTTCTACATGATCAGCAACTTCTTGGTATGGTGAGTGTTCTTCTTCTCATTGATTGCATACTTGTGATTTTATGGGTGACTATTGACCCAATGGAAAGGAAACTCATCAGTTTATCCATGCAGGTAAGGTAATAAAGTAACTTTATACTTATATTAATTATGTATAAAATGTCAAAACTTTTATTTCCACATATTTATGAAGTGAAAATATAAGTCAATATAATTATGTATTTTGTATTTTCAGAGTTAACAATTAATGTTTTATTCATAATGATAGGTTTCAATAGATGATTTCATACTTTTGTTCAGGAAAACTCAAATATATATATATATATATATATATATATATATATATATATATATATATTCATGAGGCAAACAATGAAGTTCACTAAGGCATACTGTGCGATGCTTTCTTAACATTATATAATCCTAGTTGAAGTGTATAAATGCTTACAAGAAAATTATACAGAAGATGAAATGAAATTTTAATTTTTATACAAACCTTAATCTACCATAATACTATATAATAGTCCTTAGTCTGTTTTAAAATTCTCATAAGTTTTCTCATTCTCTTGATTGATTAAACGGGGGGGGGAACAAATTCTCTTGATTCTGTATAACTAAAATAATTTGATCAAACCCAAAGACTGATGATCAATTATTTATCTGAGCTTCATTACAATAAAAATGTTTTAATTAGAGTCTTTAAACGAATTCTTTGTAACTCAGAAATGTTAAAAGTATTTCTTTAATAAATTGATTGATTTTTCTCTTCTCACAAAGAATTTAATCATACAAGTAATTTGAATAAAAAAGAATACAATATATATAATATATCAGTAACTACAAGCCTTTTAATTAAGTTTTTTAAATCAGTCAAGTCCAGTTGTAATGCCCCATTAAAATTTTTTTGGTAAGAAACCCTTAAAAATGCATTAGTAAATCAAAGAGTTGGGATATTTTGCACATTTATTAAGTAAGATTCCAATTTTAAAAAACATTTTAGAAACACCCAATAAATTATTCATGATACTGATAAAAGTCTAATTAAGTAAAATAATAAAATTTATGGTAATAAATCGCTTTAAATGCAATTATGACAATTTATAAATACAGTAAAATTAATGTAATCCTTATGTTTGCATTTTTAAATACATAAATCCTTATGTTTGCATTTTTAAATACATAAATCCTTATGTTTGCATTTTTAAATACATAAATCCTTATGTTTGCATTTTTAAATTGATGTGATAATATTATATTATTATCATTTATAATTATAATATGTGGTTATTTATAACACTTTAACGAGAAAATTATTTGCTTAATTCCCGTTATCTTTTTTGTAGCTTTGAATTAAATACAGAAAAAAACTTGTATTTAGCCCTTGATTTTTTTTTCTGCTTCATTTCAGGTTAATAAAGATGAAAGAAATGTCGTGTACCTGAATTTACGTGAACACTGTAGTTCATCTCACATGGCAAAATGGTTAGGAAGCTTATACATTTATAAAGGTTTCCTGTTAGTCGTTGGATGTTACATGGCTTGGGAAACAAGACATGTCAAAGTTCCTGCCCTCAATGATTCACAGTATATCGGGATGAGTGTCTACAATGTTGTTATTACAAGTGTTATTGTTGTAGCACTGGCGAATGTCATTCCAGCTGAGCGGTATACTCTAACTTATGTCCTCGTATCTACCTTAATATTCGTTTCAACAACTATGACGCTCTGCATTCTTTTTGTGCCAAAGGTAAGTTATTGATACCTTATTTTTATTATATTATATCCTAAGCAAAAAAACATGCTCAAATAAAAACATCTTTGTCATATTAGAATATTATTAGAAGAATATTAGTGTCATTTTCCTGAAGTAATAGCTTGAAGCAATGAAATTATAACTTTGAGTGGGACAACCTGATTGATGTAAAATGATTACAGCCTTAAAAAACGAAAGTGAATAGGATATTTTAAAAGAATAAAAATGATGGAAATATAGTGTTTAACGACTGTTAACATTTGAGGGGTGGTATATAAAAAACATTAAATTTTAGCTAAAATTCGTCTGATATGCATTAATACTGTTAAAAGAACACAATATCAAGCAGTAAAATTAATTTTTAATTATTTCCTGATTTTTAAGATCCGATATATATAATATACCACCGCCCCTGAAGGATATCTTATATGTACACTCGCTGTTTCGTAATTCTTTGAAGAAATAATAAATACTTTCATAAAAAATCATATTATTTTAATTAATTTGGAAAATATTAGGATCACAAAACACCTTTGAAATTATTAGAACTTTATGATGTTGTATTTTTATTTCTAAGAGTGATAATTTGTGTGAAAATATGTCCTTTAATTTCAGTGTAGCTTTATATATATATATATATATATATATATATATATATATATATATATATTGAGAGGTTTTATGCGATTTATTGAGAGGTTTCATGAATAAAGGAACTGGATTCAGGCTCATGATTACTAATAGTAACCTTGTAGTGAGAAAACAAATTACTAATGATTTTGACAATTTTATTCTTAAGGTTGCAATTAAATATGGTTTGCCAATTGAGGCATTTGATGAATTTAGGTCATGTGTTTTGAAGAAAATTCTATATTTGAATTTTAAAGAGGATAGGGAAATTACAATTAAAGATCTAAAACTTGATATAGATGATTTGCAGAAGGATTTTGTTATCGTTTATGTAGATAAGGTTCCTGCAAATTATGCAATTATTTGCAAATTTTACTATCATAAATTATTGAGTGAACATGTAATGAATAATAATGCTTTCCAGTTATCCAAATATAGTAACAGAGAAATAAATAATCGTCTTTTGGCATTCAATAAGAAGGTGGGTTTGCACCTTACAAACAATAAATTTCCATATATTTTCTTAACGCCAAAATTTCACAAAAATCCTGTCAAATTTCGAAGTATTACGAATGGATATAACACCTATATCACTAAATCTGGCAAACTTCTACAATCCATTCTTCAAAAATCTATTGACAATATTGAAAATACTGCTATTATCAAAAATAGTTTTGAAATTGTCAAGAACATGAAGGAACAAGAGGTATTCTCTATACATGAATATGATTTGGAAGACCTTTTTAACTCAATAGATATTCAAGATTTAACTAAGGTTCTTGCAATTTTATACAATAAATATCATTTTAATCAAACAATAAAACAGGAAAAATTCAATACTCTCATTAAACTTGTATTTCAAGAGAATTTTATAGTTTTTGGTCAAAATCTCTATAAACAAATTCAGGGTCTCCCTCAGGGAGGTCCAGCTAGTAATTGTCTGGCCAATTTCTATTTACATTTTTATGAATTAAAACAGATTGACAATGATTCTTACTTTCTTTTTCGTTACATAGATGATCTAATTATTTTAGGTAAAACTGAGGATTTTAAACCAAATATTTCATTTTACCCTAATTATCTCAAATTATTAAAAACTAATCTTAATTCAAATACAGTAGAATTTTTAGATCTCGATTTGCAAATAGTTGACAATAGACTTATTAGTAATATTTTTGATAAAAGAGAGAGATTCGAATTCCATGTAATTAAAATACCTTTTTGGAACAGTAATCTACACAGATCCATTTATAGGAATATTTTATTGGGCTTTTTATTACGTAATAACAAATTAACCACACATAAAATAGACAAGTTTAATAACATTAAAAAATTCTTCAACAACTGTTTAGATCATGATTATCCAATAAATTTCTTAAATACTTATATACATCACAAATATATTAAACATCTTTGCGAATCGTGATCCAATTTCAAATCCACCACACAACAATAGGTCCACAAAGTCGGCTTGTTAATGGTCTAACCGTGAAGAATTTATTTATTTATTTACATTTACACAGCTTACATTTTTACTCACTCTCTGGACCGTTATACTCCTTTACCATACAACTTATTACCTACCAATTGTTTGCATCCTTTTACATTTTATTACCAATCAAACAATGATTTAAATCTTTTTTCTATTTATATGGTGATGATGTGTTATATTTTTTTCATTTTGAGTATGTGATATACATCTTGAAGCTTAAAGAAAATTCTGTCTTACTACTCACATATTTGAATCTTCATTTCTTTGAATTTTGTAAGTAATTTTTATATTTTATATTTGAGACAAATCCATAATCTGTTGTCTCCAGCCAGCTTTTTCTTACACGCCTTTGAAGGCTTTCCCTTCCTAAACTATTTTTTGCAATAGTTTTAGCTTTGAGAGTTCCTTTTTTCCCCTGCCCTTTTGTTTGTTGTCTCTTGGTGGGCACTCGTCACTTTGATAAATTTCTATTCCTGTTTTAAATTTCTTTTCTTCGGAGAATAAGTTTGATTTTTGCCATACTTGTACTCGAAAAAATGTTAATGACCTCTATCTTTCACTATAATAAAACGAACCATTACATATCAGTCTGAATCATAAATCTCAGTGCTACCACCTGTTGCTCTATGTGGACGGTGATATAAATAATATACCACTTAGTTTGATGTATGAAACCAACACTTTATAAATTTTATTTTTAGTAATTAGCATTAGTTACATAAATTTTCAAACATGCAAATTGGGTAGCTAAGGAATTTAAAATTTGCAATTCATTTCTGAAACATTTTTGCAAAAGATTATACAACCACTTTTTGGGAACTTTCCTTAGATTCAAAGCATTAACTTTCATAACTATTGTGCATGGTTCTGCCATCTAATTTAAGTAAAGAAACTATAAGCTATCATTTGAATATAAATTTGTGTGAAAAAAGCATATTTTACAGAGATTTTTAGGATGCTAAATATGCGGTATAAAAAATATACCACCACCCCTGAAAGGGATTAGTTGTAATTATACTTTAATTCTTTTATCGGTCATTAAGATATGTGGTTCAATATTCTACATCTGTATGTGCGAAGAGATGTAATTTGAAGCAGTAACATAATTCTAATATATGTCTATTGATTCGACTGTCTTTAATTCCATAACACAATCGATATCTATTGTTATAGTGCTAAAAACAACGAATATAGTTTAGAGTCTGATGTCACATAATAACTATAAATTATCGTTTTGACATGCAGCACCAAGATAGATAAATTTTTTACTCAACATCTCGCTAACAAGCACAGTGAAATTTGCATGATGTAGAATTGTATAGATTCAACTCATAAGACACATGATTATTTAACGTTTTACACAAAACTGCATTTTAATAATGTAATGTTACAAGTGTGTTATTCATTTGTGACAATATTTGATCTTCCACATTCCACTCCTTGTATCTATGACTTATTCATTTATCACATTTATTTCTCATTTCATTTAATCCATAGCCTCTTAGTGTACATTTACTATTATGTGACTCAACATGCTAACCTTATCTACATACAGAAATTTCTGGACCTAACATTTTCCCAATTATGGTTGCTCACTCCGATATCTTATGCTTTAAATTTCAGATCGTAAAACAGTGGTTATTGACGCCTATTGAGAGCGAACATATTTTTTCCGTAAGTCTTTTAATTACTAATATTTTTAAATCATATTTTCAAATAGTACGATTTAATTACATCGTGCATTTTGTGATAATGCAATTAAAGGTATGCTTCAGAAAAAATTCAATGATCTGAATTTGTACAAACCCATCAGTAAACCAAATAAAAGTTATTAACTTAGATACACACTGAAATGTTACTTCTTTTGCACAGATTCATGCAATTTTGATCAACCCAGACGATGCAGCAGTTGTTGCAACTCCAGGTGTCAAAGTAGAATGCAAAACACGTCGTTTTGCTATTGATGAACCTAGAGAGTCTTTGTACCGAGCCGAAGTGCTGAATAGAGCCCTGAAGAGAGAGCTCAAAGAGGTATGTAAGATGTACAGCCTAATTAAAAGTTTATTTGTTTCGAAAAAAAAATTATTCATTACTTGAAAGAAGATTTGTATATGAGTGTTTAACATCCTACGGCATTTCAATGCAATTCTAAAAATTTCAATTTATTATTTCATCGTAGCTCGTGAAATTTCCCTTGGATCTTTCCAACTCAAGTTATAAATGTTGGCCAACTCTCTTGAATAATGTGTCAGGAAGACATTCTTCACTTAAAATATAACTTTACTGTATATTAGATTACATGAATAAATTTCTGAGAAATCAAAAGTAATTCAAAAGTGAAAATATCCCTTTAATGAGTTAAAAAGAACATTCAGTAATCAAACACCTTTAAATAAATTCATATAAAGTATGCTCAAATCCCAATTTACCAAATTCAACCTTTATTATTTTATTTCATGAAGATAAATAATTTCTAAATATCCTTTCTATTTCTCTATCCCGCTTCTGTCTCACGAATTTCTCTTTAACTATTTGGTTTTCTTATTTTGTAACTTTTCGAAATATCCCGTGAATTATTCAATCCTTATAGGGTGATTCTTACAGAACCAGTCCAATGAATTTTATAATAATTCTAAAGGTATTGCATATAAAAGCTCAGAAATACAACACAATAATTCATAGTTCTATTAACATGCGGATGGTCTGACTGGTTATGATATAGGATATTTAAGTGTTGCAGGGTACACACCCACCCGTAGCAGTGCACATGTACACGAGAAAAACTTACAGTGCTGAGGAAACAACATTAATTCAGGTTTCAGGAACGATTAAACTTAAATTTGACATAACACTTGGTTTAGTGATAAATCAATCATGGCTTCACTTACAGCAATACCTGATATCACATAACTCCAGAATTTGGATATTTAAAAATCCACATGAGTTTGCTGAATAAGAGCTACATCAACAAAAAGTAGTTGTTTAGTCGACATATCCCATTTACGAGAGAATGAATTCCTTTTTCATGACAAAAGTCGAAAGCATCTCCTATTGCCGGGTTTTTTTTTTTTTTTTTTTTTTTTTGACGAGGTTGTGCATCTGTTGAATGATATGGAACTTACGCAGGGTTACAATCAGCAATATTCAGTTTCATACTATCTGTCTGAGGTGTCCATGAAACTAAAAGATGGCCTCCAACCACATTATTTCTAAAAGATTTCAATTATGATTATTCATTCAACTTTATTTTTTCTATGGAGCTTACAGAAGGATAGAGTATGCATAAATCAATCTCATATGCTTCAAGATTTAAGTGTAATACGTTTTTTGGACTGAAATCCAGAACATTAATTCACAAACATTGCAGCGAATATCTACAAAAGGGGATAGATACATGCTTTCTTCAAAACGGAAAACACTTTCAACGTCAACTCTAATCACAATTAATGACTCTTAATTCAAAGTAAGCTATATGCAAATTGCAGTTATATCTATATAGTATATTTTACAGAAAAACTTACTTTTTGGTTGGGTTCTATTATAATCATCCTGTTTAAAAGCTCAAGATCCTTGAAAGCTGGATTAACGAAGAAAATTAAATGTTTGCAGAATAGAATAATATATTGCCCTTATCTCCAAATAATAAACTATTAAATATGATAAAATATTATATAAATTTCGGCAATAAAACAATTATATCAAAATAAAACAATTACAACTTTAAACAATTAAGCATGTTATAATTTTTACAGTAAAACTATTAAGTTTGATTTTTCTTGCAAGAGAAAATTCTAAATTTATATTGTACGTATATTCTCACTTATAATGTACTTATAATCTCACTTCTATTTTGCATAAAATATAATTTTCACATTTTATTTGGTAAGTAAAATGATGCATTTGGATTGAGTTTTCATTGCAATCTCAAACTATATGTGAATATTTTAAGATAATTATAAATACAAAATTAATAATTTTATATTCATACAACCTTTCAAATCATTGTCGTTATAATTCACTTTTAATGTAATTGAAAATAAAATTTTCCAATATTCTTTTAATAATAGCTAGATGAAGAGTATAACAAACTGGCGGTAAAGATAGGACTAACTCCAAATCCAATACGGAGAGCAGCCGAAGATGATGAAAATCAGGTAAGCATTTTTTGGTCCATACTTTTATTATATGTTACCTTATAGAAAATAAATTCATATATATATATGTTACTGTAAAAGTTATTAATCTGGTGATTATGTATAATTACCTTTGATTATTCATAATCACCAGTAAACTTGGTAAATATGATAAATTATTGAATATTTATCACATTTACCGTAGCATGTATATAAATATATATGTGTGTGTGCGTTTGTGTGTATTCCTGTGTATGTTACGAAAATTTAAGGAAATTAAAGTTTTGGGTGATTTTTATTACATTTCTTTAAAACCGGAATACGTTTTCAATCATGGCCGTAGGTTCTTAGTTTCGATTCACGGGTCGGGTAAAAAAGGGGACTTTTCCCTTTTCTACGGTATGCTAAATTTAATTATGTACAGGAATTTCAAAAGTTTACGCGTTAAAAGTTAGTCCGCCTGAATTCTGTAATGCAAAATTTAGCTCCGTATTCAAGCGCATTCAATACTCTCCTTCAATACTCTCCGTATTCAATACTCTCCTTCCATGTAGATGTTTCGAAACCACGGATTTTCGGATATGTGTTGATCCCGACAACAATCAGCTCGCTGCCTCTCCTTTCTATGCATTGTATTATCAATAAAGAATAAGTTTGAGTTTTAAAATGCCTGATGTCTCTGTCATGACTACTAAATAATTTAAGCACTTTTGGATGCATCTCGGAAAAAAATCAAATATAAGATTTGTTTATATGTAATATTATATTTGTTACTAAGATTAATTCCTAACACTTACTTTTGATTAAAGTATTGGTGTTTAATTACACACAAGTAACAAATTATATTTATAAAATGTGTGTTTTTTTAAATATATATATACATATATATATACGCACACATATATATATGTATGTATATATATATATATATATATATATATATATATATATATATATATATGAATTCATCTTATAACATTTTTTTCTTTTTGACTTCCTTTCTCTTCTTGAGCATTCTCTCTCTCTCTCTAAATAGTGCATTTTCACACTAGGATCCCAAGCCAGTTTGAATTGCTACATAAGAAAAATTTCGAAACTTACCCCCGCTTTTCTCGGGTATAAAAAAAAAACGTTGGCCGGCGCTCTTTTTTCTCTCTCTCTCGTTTGCTTTGCTTCTTGGACAGCTGCTTCAACATTAAATTGTGTGTGCTCCCCTGTTTTCAGAATGCTGTGCAATTTAACTAATTTAAAGAAGTTTAAACAAAAATTGACTTTTTTTTTTATCTCCACGACTATTTTTACAACAAAATTGAATAGTTTAAAATATTGATATGAGTTTCTATTTCCCCATATTTATATATATATATTTGTGTAATTAAACACCAATACCTTAATCAAAAACAAGTTAGGAAGTAATCTCAGTAGTTAAAAATAAAACAAGAATTAAAAAAATCATTACTGTACCATTGAGCAAAAAGACGGGCACTAATCCATAACAATATGCAGATAAAACATTATAAGCAAAGAAAAATAATTAAAAATAAGTATACAAATTTAACTGTGAAAGAAAAACATGTACACTATAGCAATTTGCAAAAGGAAGTAGATTATACGAAAAATTGAATTACTGCTACAAAAATCAACAAAAAAAAAGTTATATTATTAAGAAATGGATTTAAAACCATAAATATATTTGAACATTGAACAAATTCATTATATAAACATTTGAAAATAAGAACTAAGGAAGCCAACAAAATCCAAAATATCAAAACATAATGCGACTAAAAGAACCACAAATATTATTAATAACTCGAAATATACATCAATAAACACTTACTTGATCATATCACCATGCGAAGAACTTTAGCAAACATCGCGGACTAATTACTCGCTGTATACGTGAAATGAAAATGCAAAATATAGCAATGTCAAATACCAAACTGTGTTATAAATAAGTGAAACCTGAATATAGTTACAGATATTGCAAATATTAAAAACTTCTTTTTAAAAAAAGGAAAATAAAATAATAAAAAATTATATACAAAATAAAAATAACAAATTTGAAAAGTAAAAAATAATTTTAAAATACAATTTTAAAAAATTAAACTAAAATATTATTTAAATAATAATCTAGTTTATATTTTTTATATTTTAAGTTTCTTTTTAAAAATTATTAAGATAATCAACCAAAAAAATTATTTAAAAATTAATGTATTGTATAATTTTTAAGTCAAATTTATTTTTAAGAAATTTATAGGAAAATTAGCCTTTCCACAAGTAATATTTTTTTGCATTAAAATTTTTTTGAAAATCTAGAAGCATATTAACTAATCTGATGTTTCTGAGCAGATATATAATATGAATTTATCAAAATATTTAAAAACTGAAATTGCTATCAAAAGAAGGAACTTTATTAATAGGGAAACTATAATTATCTCTCTTGTCTAATATATTATTCATAATCCTATTTCAATAACTTTTTTAAATTAATATCTGAAAAATATATTTCAAAGAATTTGTATCAGTTTTCATCAGATCTAAATAAAAAGCATAAAATGTTAAATCCGGTTTAAAATCTGGGTTGTGAAATTATTTTGAAAAACTATTAGGCCATCAATATATCTAAATAAAATGTTTATAAAGTTGTTTTCAAAAAAATGTAAATAAATATTGGCGAGACTATTATTAGCATGACCAACCTGAGGTAATACCTTAAATATGTTTATATTTTTTATCCTTATAACAATTATAATTTTCTTTTAAAGTGAGATTAATTTGAAATCAAAATTTTAAAAGTTTTAGAACTATTAATTTTTAATTCCTTAAAATTAACCAAAGATAATACAAATTAATTAAATCCTCAATATCTGTAGAATCAAACAAATCTTCAAAGTTGTAACTCTAAAAAGAGTAAATCTCTTTATATTTTATATAATTAATAATTTTTTAACTATTTTTAATAATAACAGTCATATTAGAACCGCATATAGTATTTTATAAAATCTTTTGTAAAATGTAACGATATTCATTTTATAACCTATTTTCTTGTATAAAGCTTTAATTCTATCGGTGCTTTCTTTATCCCTATTAGTAACATAAAAAGCACTATTATTAATCAGATGTTTAATATAGTCATATTATCATAAAGTAATTTTCAAACTATATAAGCTACAGAGACCTTATCAATGTAACAAATTATTATTTCATCCTGTAATTTTTACTGGACCTTTTAAATCCCTAATCTTAGTGCTCTCTTTATTCTTAAAATTCAAATATTAAAGCTCTTCATTAATATAAAATTTATATTCAGTAAAAGTTTCAATATGTAAATCGCATTTAATACCCAATTTAGTTATAGTTAAAATTATTAATATCTTTATTATTTTTTTTCTTTCATATATTTATAACAGTTAAAAGTTGTAATTCTGAAACCTCTGTATCTTTATTCAAAATTTCCCTAACAATATTTTAGATTACTTGTTATCATAGGTTGGTATTCTTCATTTATAAATTTTTTACAATCCTTATAATTACAAACATAATCTCTCACCAAATCTTTAAATTTATTATAGTTACAAATCGAACGTCCCAAAGTCTTATAAAATTAAAAAACTCTTTTAATATTAATATTATTAACAGGAATTAAGATTTTATGCTTATTAAGAATATTGTTAAAATTTATTTTAACAAAAAATTTATTGTCGAATATAATACAACAATATTCTACATTTTGAATATCATATTGCAAGTATCAATTTATATTTAATACCCAAATATTTGCATATACCCTTAACAATATGAGGACAAGAATACTATCCATTTACTTTAATAACAAAATCCCTTAGTATTTTAATTAATCTTTCCTTCCAAGAATTAATATTGAAGTCTATTTTGAATACATTATTTAAAAAATGAATTTTTTCTTTAAGTAAGATCCATATCTCCTAACATTTACTTTTATTATTTCTACTACTATTTTTTTTCTTTTATTATTAACTTTATTGGAAGCGTTGAGCATATTGTATATATAATTATAATTCCTATAAATATATTCTTTATTGCATTTTGTTTCAATTTTGCATATTATTTTTATTAAAAACTAAAGTAATAAGACCATATTGGTATATAATATCCTAAGCCTTAATATAATAATTTTCAAACCATAGCTTTATTTTATTATAAGGCACAATCTTAATAATAGTTAACTCTTCATTTTCAAATGCATGAATATTATAGTGACTAATTTCAATTTTATTGAATTTTTTATATCTCTAAAACTTTTACTATCATACATGTGTTGATTAATACATATTACAATATTAATACAAGTTTGAGCAATAGATTTATAATCACATATTTTACATTTAAGTAAGTAAATACAGTTAAGAGTTTTGCTGAAAATAAATTTGGAATTAATATTAAGTTGTTCATTATATATAATTTTGTGCCTCTTGTTATTGCATATATAGTAATGTAACTTAACATTTTTAAAATTATAATTGTAATCTCAACTTTATATATTATAATCATTATTATTACTGAAGTTATTTAGATAAGTATTATTATAACTATTCTTACATTTGTATTTACTATTCCAAAATATCCTTGCTTTATATTTCCTAAAAGTTTGTTTATCAATAAGTTCCCTGTTTAGTAAATAAAAAATAGCAAACGTATGATTTAAATCATAGTTGCAAATACACCCAACTCTTTTTTTTTTTACGCGGTAGATACATTCCTTAGAAAACCGTGCAAAAAAAAATCTTATAAGAAAATACATACGACATATGGTTAATTTGGAGATATGTATCACAACTTTGAAAAATCGTGTAAGACGAAAAGATTTTAAATATTTCCTTAAGTTACCGTGCAAAAAAAAAAAAGAAAAAAAAGAAATCCATATTACATATTTAACAAACAAAAATATTTCATTTTTATTTCAAAAAAAATTAAAATAAGTATACAGTGAAACTTCAGCCTATAGGTACATACAACAAATAAAAACTCAAATTGAAATTAGGAACAAAACTACTAACTAACAATTATTAATCAATACTTTATAACAAGCGTACACGTTTATTAGGAACTGGATCAAAAATGCTATCATCAGTAGATGTGTCAGATATGTCTAGCACAACTGTCGACTTTGATTCAAATGAAGAATTTAATTCGTTATTAACGGCCTCTATTGTTGTTGCTGTTGTTGTTGCTTTTGCTACAAAGTCTGTTATTAGTGGCTACCTTTTTTTTTAAGTTTCTCAAGTTGCTTGTATAATTCTTGGTGTCAGGATCATGAGTAAGAAAATGCTGTTCCATACTTATAGGAAATGTCAAGCCCTCGCGAATTAAATCACCTGTTAATAGTTGAACTTCACCTTCGACTTCGTCATTATTGACTTCTTTATCATCTAAAAATGTCATAAATTCAATCAAATCGTCCTCATCCAAAGGGCTGTCTAGCACCAATTCTTCAATGTCAGCCGTTTGTATGTTGTTAAAACTTTCGCCACCAATTGCATTTGATAGAGTTTTAACTTCAGAACACAGTTGATTTTTGTACAACGAAGCTTCCACTTTTGACGCATGCTGGCCAAAAAATTTTCCAACAAGCATTTAAGGCTAAAGAACGAAATAATGTGTTCAAATTGAAGTACAACGAAATAAAGAAAAAAGTTATTATAAAATTCGGGTATTCCCCGTAACTTCGAAATTTCAAAATAAACAAACAATTAAGTAGATCAAGTCACTCACGCATGTGTGGGCATAAACCAACCGTCTTCTGATTACATTGTCAAAATTAGAATTAGAAAAAATGCTTTGAAATTCGTGCTCGAACAAAAAAAATCGTGTAAAAAAGTATATATGTGAACCCTGTTATTTCAAAATCATGTAAAAACAGAGTTAGGTGTAATTCCTTTTTTCTACATTTATCACTAACAACACACAAATTACCTCTTTCAAACTTCTTACTGTAATCATCATCGCTAGTCTCGTATATTACTTCCATACTCGTGTTGCATCTAACTAACTTTTTACACAAATCAATATTGCAATATTTTAAATTACCGCTTATATGAATAACTATTTTTTCATAAAATCCACCAGCCTTCAACTCATAAATTAAACTATAGCTAAAAATTTTAGAACTAATTGTAAATATAATAAATAAATTAAACCATCATATATATATATATATATATATTGTCCATCGACTATAACAGCTCTCAAAGTGTGTAACAAGGCCTTACTGTTTCTTTTTAAAAGTCCATAAATAAATGTAAATACAAAAGAGAATTAATAAGTAATTGAGCTACTTCATCGAAGTTTTGCTTCTCGTATGAAAAATTTCATTAAAGACTATTTTCACGTTCTTGAAGACATTTGTAGTAATTTTTCCTGATCCTTGATCATCTTAAATATACAAAACATAAAAAAAAAATTACTACATAACTAGAAAAAGCAATGGATATAAAATAAACAACAATATGCTATAAATTTAGTAGTATATGCTTATAAACTTAACTACCCTTTAATAAACAGGTGATTAAATTTATAAGCATATGCTATAAAATAAGAAAATATTTAGAAAGCAAAAAAAAAAAAAGAGAGAGAGGGAAAATTAGTTTCTTATAGAGTTTCAAATTTTGAATAGATTTTAATTCAATATCAAACATAAGAAAAAAAGATTTAAATATAAAATATAATATATACACAGAAAATACTCTAAAAAAAATAAAATAAAATATACTCCAAATAATCTTTAAAAAACTTGTCAGTATAAATATGCAACAAACCTTTCTTGCATTTCAATACATTTAAAATCTATGACCATGAATTTAACAATTCTAAATCTCAAAATCAAATCGAAAGTAAAAAATGTTACAACATAATATTAAATAAAAATGGGAAACACGTGAAGAAGAAACCTAAAAAACATTATCTTAATGTATTTTTACATAAAATTTCTTTAAATGTAATCAAATTAATTAAAAAAAATTTAAGTGTTAAACAAAAAATGATATGTTTAATAATATTATTGAATATTGAAATTTATAAACAGTATTTCTCTTTAATTTGTAATCTTAGCATCTCAATTTAAATTTTAAGTCTTCTCAAAAACAACCAAATGATAAAAAAGTCGTATTTTTAATCATACCGTTTTTGTTTTACAACGTTTTTCTGAATTTCACTTGGTGTGTGTGTGTGTGTGAGTGTGTGTGTCATCAAATTTTCGATCGTTAATTTAACCAACTTCCCATCAAGCTAGAGCTTTGAAATTTTGGGAATCGTTCGTACTCGCCTAACAATGCAATATTTAGACGTTTGCGATAAGTTTTAACTAATATTTCAATAATTTTAATAAGTCAAAATATTCTTTCCTCTCGGCGATTTTAGGATTGAGGAAAAATTTCTTTCCCCCTCTGGGAGTACCGGGCACTCCCCACGCAGCATGAAGTATCGTAAACCTTTTGTACTCACAAAGGGGAGATACTATCTCCCCTTTACTATCTCCGAGATAGTAAGGGTTGCTGACTTTTTGTCAGTAATCATTCGTAAGAAAGAAAGTTTCCAATATTTGGCGCCAAGTCTTATCACAATAATTTTTTCTGAATTCTGGTTCCCATTCTTTTTTAATAGAATGACTTACAAACTTTCAAATGCATGTTTTGATTTTATGAGTATTATGAATTTTTTAATACTCTCACAAATGTCTCTTTTTAAGTAAATTTTAAAGTTAAAAATAACTAACAGTTTTAACTAATATTTCAATAATTTTCTCTAATAAACTTTGCCACCATATAAAAACGTTGGTTTTTATATCGAATTATTTTCTATGCATATTTAATCACATATGTCATAAACTGTTTGCAGTAATATTCAATAGGCTATATGTTTATTTTCTTTGCTCTTGTCCAATAAACTGAGAGAAAAAAAAAATAAAAGATTTCAAATAAATCTAAACACAGCAATGATTTGAAAACAATGAAATTTCTTAGATGTTTCACTACTTTTAGAAATCAACCAGCACTTCCCTTTGAGCACAATTTATTGGAATCTAAAAACTTGTCTATTAATGAAATTATAAATATAATCAACCTATTAGAGAAGTAATTCTTGCTCCAAGGATGCCATAATAATTATAAATACAGTCAAACTGTCCGAGAAGTAATTCTAGTTCCAAAGATACTATTATCAGATCAAAAGGCGTCAAAACAAAGACATTTACTAGTCTACATTCTGAAGAACACTAAGTAGTTGTTAAGAAATAAGAGCTTTTTATGATCTTGTCAACCAATGACGAACATTTTATGTTCGATATAGTACAGTGAACAGAGAACAACCGTAGAGTACAGTTTGTGTTTAATATCATGAAAATTCCTCTTATAACTGGTCAAATAATCACTTCATGTAATTTTCTCCACCAAAATTATAATTCAATATTCTGTTGTAAGAACAGACACTGAAATAATTTCATATTCTCAATAAATATGCAAACTTGTAAGAGTTTTGTGACACATACAAAAGTGTGCATGTAGCAAAGTTTTAAAAATATTTGTAAAATTTCGCACATACATGTATAATAAATGAAAAAGCTTATATGTTGAATAACTGGAAGACACATTAAGAAAACATTTTTAACATTTAAGAAAATACCATTGAGTGTTACTTTAAAGGAAAGATATGGAAAATTAAATTTAAAAAATAACGGAGGGTTACATTAATAAATACATAAGAAGACACATAATCTTTTAAAATGGTAAAAAAAATTAATAAATACCTATAATTTGAAGAATATTTTAGAAATAAAATTTATGTACTTGTATTTTTCTTAAAAAAAACTTCCTTAATATACTTTGATTAAGGAACAGTTGCATCCCAATCTATAACTGTTTTACAGATGTTTTGTTTTTGTTTTTCAGGATGATGAAAGTGATGACGGTCTACCTCCTTGGATATCAGAATATAAAGATTATTCTTCTAATGGGAGTGATGAAGTTTGGTGTACTAGTCGACCGACTATAGCTTCTGCTTTCAGTGCTATCCACCACGTAGCACTTCAAATTCCTTCTACATCCAGAGGGTGTCAAAAAGAAGCTGTATGCAAGGTACAAGCATAAAAGATTTACATTCTTTCACTTTTTTGCTTCGATTGAAGTATGTACCTACCAAGAAAATCCCCGTTTTCATGAAAAGTTTCGAAAGTTTCTTTATTACTTTTTATTAAAGTCCACATATTTAAGATTTCAGAAATGGCTTGCCTCTGTTTCTAGGGTAGCTAGAAACAAAGTTATAGCGCAGATTTTAAACCGGAAGTGGAATTTTTCCCAGCCCGAAACTAAGACATATAAATGTAAACAATGCATTTTAAACAGCTGTTTCTTCATTCTTAAACGATGTGAATGTACAATTTACTTTTTAAATATAGAATTTAGTTTTATTTTTTCATTTATTATAGTTTTTATTTTATTTATTGAACCATTTCTTCACTTAATTCTGATTTATAGATTTGCATTTTCTGGAAAACTGCTTTTTTTTTTTTTTTTTTCCCTTATGAAAAATTTCTTTTCTTAAAAAGTATTCCATATATTCAAATGAATTTTTACTACAATGTTCTATACATTTCTAGGTATGTTGTGAACCTCAAACATAGCTTTTAAGTACATAAATATTTATTTTGTGGTTATTTTTATTTGAAACAGTGATATATTTATTTGCAAAATCAAATTGTGTTCGTAAGTTTTGTTATAACTCAGTAAGTTTAAGAAATAACTGCATTTTTCCTACTTCACAACACAGATATATGTATACTAAATATATTGTTGAAACAAAAGGTGAATTTGTTATATGAACTTTAGCGTAAATATCAATTTTTATTGAATTTTAACTAAATATGGCCAAAATTGGAAAAATAAAAGAAAAATTCAGGAAAATGACTATTGAATTTACCATTTTATAGACCATTGTAACTAAAAACAGAAGTGTTTCACAATTTTTTTTTTTTTGAAAAAAAAAAAGTGCTCCGAAGGTAGGCAGATACCATAAGATGGTTCAGAAAGGAAATAGACTTTCATTAATATTCTGAAAAATATTGAAACTGGTTAACATGCTTAAGAGGTACTAAATCTAAAATTAATTAATTGTTCCAAGTGACTAAACTGAAATTCAAAAATTATTGTTAAGTGCATTTTCTTTCAGTTTAGCTATAAATTAACAGGCATAAGCAAGCCAGATAAGAATGTGTTTTCACTAGTTAATCTAAATGAAAATTAAAATTTAAAATAATTTTGTTTGAAAGCTATAAATGAGAAGATTAAAAAAATAATTGACACCTTTGATTTCTACAATTACAAAACGAAACTATAATTACAAGCGCTTAAAACTCTCATTTGCAAGGGAAGCATAAACATATGAACGTGTGTATTAATAAACTATTACAAATTTTGGAACAGTACCAATTTATATACACTAGTGTGCAAAACATAAGCAACTTTTCAGATTGAGCCTTAATTCCAAGAAAATATCAACAGGGTGACATGAAATTCATACTACAAAGACACATTTTAGAGCTTAAATTATAACGAAAGCATAGCTGCCAAAAAATGAATAGCATGCATACATTATGGAACGAAACAGAAAAAGGTTTCATTGACAGAATGGTGTTAGTAAGAAACATTTTCTGACCATGGGGAAGAACTATAAACCAAAGTCCCGTATTAAGGGATATGACCTCCCCAGACTGCAACGGTTGCGTAGATCCACCTGTTCATACTCAATACCAAATTATCCTGATGTTCTAGAGGTAAGAATCGCCACTCCTCGAGGAGCATCTGTGTTTCAGCTGTCTTGTGTTTTCCGCCGGATATGATCTTGCTGCTAAACATTTCCCCAAAGCATCTCACTCAAGTTCGACGGAATTTAAATCAGGGGAGCACGCTGACCAATCTCTTCTGTGGATATTCTCCCTATCTAGAAGATCCTCAACAGCAGAGGTCCTGTGTAAGTGTGCATTACCATCCCGAAAAATAAATTCTAAACTAATGGCACTTCGGAACAGACGCACGTGTAGGAGGATAATTTCATCATTGTAAAGATCTTCAGTAAGTGAACACCTATCCAAAATATGGAGCTCCGTTCGTCCATTTAATATAATGCCTCCCCACACAAGCACACCAGGACCACTACAAAGGTCTCTTTCCCTGATGTTAGTGGGATGAAAAAGTGTCATTAAATCTCTCCATATATCAACTGGCCCTGAGAATCGTCGCTCAGACTGAAATGACTCATAGGTAAACTCAACGTGACTCCATTTTTAAGATATTCAGTTCTTGTGTTCTTGATACCGCTGTAAACGATGCTGCTGATGGGCTGCTATAAATGGCATGCAGCGTTCAGTACGATGGGCAAAGAGGCCATCTTTCTGCAGATATCTAACCACAGTTAACCGTTATACCTGTCGTCATGTTGCCGTACGCAACTGCATAGCAATTTTGCCCATGTCTAGTCCTGGTCTTTTTTTTTTCGTTCAAAACGATATTCTTGTCACATTTGCTATTCTTTTTCTCGGTCGACCACCTCCAACCTTTCTTACAGCTGTTATTTGGAAGGTTTACCATGCTCTTGAAATTATACTTTTGTCAATTTCAAAATATTGTGCAACACTCGTCAAACTATGCCCATCTTCAGGCTTGCAGATCATTCTACTACGAGTAAAGGTAACTTGGTGGTTTCTTGTAGCCATTATTGAACATACTATTTCCCTTTCAATTGCAGGGAATGTCCGGAAATGCATCCTTCCTCTTTCTTTTTAAGTTGCCTTGGCACTGTGTGCGCATTCCACCCCTTTGCTTGCCGTCTCTGATAGCATAGTGCTGATATTTGCATATGCATCACCTTTTTTACTGAGCTGCCTTTTCACTGAACTAGTCGCAAATAGGCCATTTTAACAATTTCGTAAATGTATGTTGAAAATGCATTTGTTGCTTAAGTTTTGCTAGTTAGTGTACATAATTATCGTTTTGTTTTGTCGTTTGTGCACTACATATAAAACTCAATAAAGAAATTGATTTTTTGTTTAGTTATAATTGATCTTGTTTATTAATAACACAATTTAAGGCAAAATCCAAAGAATTTTTATTCAACATTTCCATTAAAATTTACAACTAATATACCTAATTAAGAACAACTAAACTTTTTAGCTTTAATTTTTTTTGTCCTAACGTTGTTAAGCACTTCATGAAAGAAAAAAAAAACAATGACAGTCTGAATTTCAATAAATAAAATTCGATTTCAAATCGTTGTGAAGTGTTTAAGTTATTGTTTTCAAGATAAAAAATTCTGTACGACATATTAACCATTTAACATTTTTTAAATATTAACTCAGTGTTATTAGATCTGGATCCTTATCGATAGCAAATTATTTTACATATCTGCCAATATCTGACCTCTCGTCATTGAAAATATCTGAAAAGATGCAATTTTGATTTAGTGGTCCTCCTTCGGATCAAACAAATTCGGATAATCGAAATTATTTTCATGCACTTAGTACGACAAAAAATTATGAAACCCTACTCTTTCATCAGAAATATTATAATTAAGCAGATGGCAAGAATATTGTTTCACGGGGAATTTTCTATGCATTTTAAAATAATAATCTACTTATTCGACTTTGATCAGATCCTTCGTAATATGGATGACAAATCTTACCTTTTAATAATTTATTCAAATAGCTTTAACGGTGTCTTAAAGTTCACACAAAAGCCTGAAATAAATTATTTATTATAATCCATCACACACTGATACTAAAAATCTATTACAAAATATCACATTCAAAAACGCGATACTATTATTACATTAAATAACATGATTGTAAATGTGAAATATTACTATAATATCTATTTCTATATCTTTATAATATATGAAAAAATTTTAAACATATTAAGGAACAGTATCTTATTTTCTCAATTAAATTAAATATTAAAGTATTTTAAATTTAAAATACTTTCATATTTCATATTTTTAGTTTTTTATGAGTTCAAGAAAGTGGAATTTTTCTTTGTTTTTTAATAAACGCAAATTGTTCTGCAATGTATAAAAATACTGCTCCAGATAATATTAATTCTGAAATTTAGATAGAGTATAAAATAATTTATTCGCAGTTTTGAAATTTTTCTAGGTTCATTACAAACTTGGACATTTAAAAGAGATTGGTTGTTCGCCACTTGCAGCAAGCTTAAAAACAATTGCACAACCAGAAGAGATACCACTCATATGCTCCAAACCAGTCAGAAACTTCTTATCTGATAGAGCTCTCAATGAGTTAAGAACTTCCCAATCTCAGCTGAAAAGTGCCGCAATTTTATTGCGTCACCCATTAGAAAAGCAATTAAGATCTGAACCGAAATTATTCTTTGAAACTTTCAGGAAAGGCGACTTTAATTTGCCAATATATTCGGCTAAATCATTGAATCAAGTATCTCATGTAGACAGCAGTCAATCCGATTTTTCGAAATATACAACTAGTAATTGGGAGACAGCTCCTTTGAACGAGAGTACTTCCTTTTCAACTCCTTTGGAAGATTTTATGTCTTCATCAAATAACGGAGCCAGCAGCACTAAGAGTGGCATAAAGTCACAAGAAAATAATGTTACGTCTAATTATATATCTTGTGAAGATATCAGTATGTCAACTCAGGAGTCTTCAGATTTTCAAAGTAGTCATCGATGCGGAAATCCGAGCCAGCTCCCATATCCAGTAACTACAACGATTTGTCAATCGTCATCAAGTAAAAGCTATATCAGCGCTTTATCAAGTAGCACTAGCAGCATCTGTGGAGCAACTATCAGTGATTTTTCAAGTAACTCTAATGATGAAGGTAAAAAAGAATCTGGAATTCCAGTGACTGATGTCGACACTCCTTTAGACGAGTATTCTTTCAACCCAGAGAAACAAAGAGGATGCAGAAGCTCGGAGATTTGCTTGTCTTCTACTCAAAGCGAGAAGGGTGTGGATGATTATGGGAAAAAAGAAGAAAGTACATCCGATTCATTTCAATCCAATCCAAGCAATTTTGCAGATGAAGCATCGCTTAATTCGGAAAACGTATCGATCAGAAGCTGTACGAATAGAAATGGGATGCTGCAACCAACTGTTGCTGATACCTCCTCAAATTCTCAAAGTTCCGTACATTCCGATGGTAACTCCTTGTCAAGTGAAAATAATAATTTGACTGAGCATCCAGCTGCAGCAGAGAATTTGGAGCAGCTAAGACATGAAATATTTAGGCTGAAAAGAGAACTCATACTATCCCAACTAGACCAATCAGACTCCGTTGATTTATAACACACACATACACATATACTCACATGCAAGCATTTTATAATATATGTCACAGTACCTCGTTTTTACATGAAAAATCATCGTTTTTACATTTCACGACTTTTGATATAATTATGATACTGAATTACTTTTTTCGACTTAACATGAATTTATCACTTTAATTATTCAATTACACTCCTGTTCAACGAAACTACGTCGCTTCTTTTGTACCAACGTATTAGGAATAATATATAACACTAGATATTAGATTTCATTGGAATTTCATTGATGAAAATTAATAAAAAGGACTAAGACATAACAGACAATTGCAGGAAGGAACCAGTGTAGTTATCTGTATTTAAGCATATATATATATATCGGTCAGTTTGAAAAGGAGTCTCATCTCTAATTTTACAAATTTTATAAGAAAAACAACAAAAATAGAACATTTATAGAGAATATCTCCATAAAACATATTTATTACAATTTATGGAGATATTATGGATAAATTATCAAATTTATTAAAACATTACACATGAAGTAAAAATTACTGCATGATTATTTATGGTTCTACAGGATGCGAAGAAAAAATATTTTTCCTGTGCGGAAATTACCCGTTTTCAAAATGAACCTGGGTTTGTGAAAGACAAAGTCCTCTATAACTTACAAAAACATGTATTTTTCTGAAATCCATGACAAAAGAACAAATATCACCTCAAAATCTTACATTATTTTCAAATAATATGAAAGTTAAGTAAGAAAGAAAACTCCGGTTATTCAGGTATTTCGTCAATTGTAGTTGTGGGCCACTCATTTATTATTTCATTGTAAAAGTCTTCTTAATTAGCTAAGATGTACTAGTAAAACTTCTTGATGTCCTGTATTTGGGTCATAGTGAAGTCATGAGAGGTAGTCAATGTTTGCATACCGGAAAAAATGAGAATTGCTCTGTAGTAAATTACCCTTTTGAAAATAAACTCTGGAAGTAAATCCCTCCAGAAGCGCTTTAACACTAGAGTTACCTCATTTCTGGTATACCTAAAACTACCGGGATGGGTCATAGCAGACGCATTGATTTAGTCATGTTATTCTAATTTTATGATAATACAGATGGAAAATAAAATGTTTCGTGATTAATGCAATGATTTATAAGATTTAGCTTCTAGAATATAGCATAATATGACGTTTAGTTAATAGGAAATTATCTTTACAAAATTAAATTTCTATTTGCAGAATATATACTTTAATATTTGGGGTAGGTGGTATAAAATAAAAGAAAAAATATACTTAAATAACATATATTTTAATTAATTTAAATTTTATATTGATCTTACAGATTAATAAGATATAAAATCACAATAAAAATTAAATATGCATAACATTTTACTTACATTATACTAATTTTTCTCGAAACATTTCACACATAATGTTATACAACTTATTTCTTTTTTTGCTGTGCATAATCCACAAACAAATTTTGAATATTTTTCACTCACAATATTAGTTTTATTGTCTTTGCATTGCTTTACCTGGCAACTTTTCACTAGTTTGAAACTTCTCGGGTGGTAAATTGGGAAACAACTTCTGCTACTTTTGCAATATATCTCTCTCTTAACACCTCTGCTAATTTTAGAATGTAGTCTCTTCTGATCAAATTAGAGCATGTGGTCTCTAAAAATTATCCATGCATTAATCACCGCTAGATCTAAAATATTGAAAAATAGCATGCATAGGCCAATGCCTTGATGCAAATTTTCTTACCATCTAATCTACAACATCGACTCCAAAGTTTGTGGATTTATAGAAATTTATTATTTCAGGAATTTTCTTCTCTCATTTTGAGTAATTTCTAATGATGAATATAATGTGCTATGAAGAAGAATATTTTTGTGTTTTTTACATTAGAAAGAACAAGAATGGTGTTATTATGTGTCATGAAAGTTGTTGAATATAATTCTTTTGTTATTTTCTTCAAGGATTTTGGAACATCTCTTTTTGCTCTATTTATAGATTCCGACGTAGCTAAAACCATTTTCTTTTAGGCTTTCTACAAGTTTTAGAGACATAAAAAGACTGTCACTTGTTATATTTCGTCCTGTTTTGAGATAAGGTTGTACTAACCTAAAAGCAACAGTTTTACCAACACTTAGATCATTTGATTTGGAATAATCTTTTCCTAAATATGAAAATCCACTGATTTTGAACTATGGGCTCACATCTACAGTAAACCAAAATATGATGTCAAATTTGTCACGTTTATTTGTCATATATTTCAAAACTCTACAGCGTGTCTTTGATGGAAAGAGCTGCTCATCTACAATAATGTTTTCTCCTGGCTTTTAACGCATGAGACAATTTTATATGAATATATACCAAACATCTGATATTAGTGAAAACTTATCATCTTTCAGTCTATCTGATCTTAATATTCATAAGTCAAAACACATGTATTGCATGATTATTAGAAATATGTTCTGGCTCTTTGTTGAAGAGGGAAAATTGTGGCCCCAGATCCTTGACCATAGACTTGTGAGAGCTCATCTACAATAATGTTGACCATAGACCCCTTTTGCAGCTAAAGCTCTTCGAATATACAATACTACAATAAAGGAATCCAATTCATCTACAGAAATGCTCTAAGTTTCATTATTTTATTCTGATCTTGCTTCAACTTCTGTACATTTCTTTATGATAATCAAAATTGCATCATTTATGAAAAATCTCTAGGAAGTTTTGGAATGTTGTGTCGGTCCCGGATTTTCTTTTAGAATATTTTGAATAGGTCGTAGACCAAAAGAAACTGAACACTACTGGTGTATTTTCCTCATAGTTCCATATTTCGTTTCTTCCAAATCACTTTGAAGGAGTGATTGCTCTCCTTTATTTTTATTTTTTTCTTAACAATTTACTTTTCTTTGTGGCTTTATGAATACCTGAACTCCATTTACTTGGAATATTTTCATTCAGCTCACTGTCACTTGAACCGGATTCAGACGATGAAGTTATATGAACATTTTCAACAATATTTCTTTCATCGTTTATAGGAAAATTTTCATTATCAGCATCAAATGTATTTTCATCACAAGAATCATTTTCTGGAAGTTCATTTAGCAGTTTCAAAGCTTCTTTTTTTCGAAAGACCTCTTCTACTGGATGCTGTCACTAAACATGTGCAAAACTGGAATGCCGCATATTCTTTTTCTATCAGCTCAGTTCACACACCCTGTTCTCATTCTCATCCTTTTGCAAAAAGCAAGTGTAATACATCTCCTTACGAAATTATTTTATAACTGAAAAATGTAGAGTTGAAATCCTGGTTGAAATAAAAGAACTGTCAATTCCTTGTTCGGGTCAACTATAACCCCCATGGTAGTTCTAGGTATACACACATATAAATAAAAAAGATTTCCTTAGAATTCAACTAAATTCGTTTTGCGACATTAGGCTGAATATTTAGGAAAAGTCAAAAAATTGGAAAGTTTAATTTTGGAATAAAACTGTGAAACGAGCAAAAACTCACATCTTGGGTCACATATGACCCGCCTTAGTAATTCTAGTGTTAAAGGATGAAATTTGTACCTTTTTGATATGGAATACATGAGTTTATGCTAAAAGATTGCAAAACCACTAAAAAGGTTTGGACTAAATTGGTTTTATTAACGTCGCACTAGAAGCAACCCGAGGGTAATAGGCTACCACACCAAAAAGGGGGTTTGAGAAAAAATTGGAGATAGCACCTTTTCAAAATGACCAACTCAATTATAATATCATGACTGAAAGGAGAAAGGTATTTCTATAAAGCAGCGTCATTAGTTATAAAACAACAATAAAAAACTCAGGTTTAATGTAATATCATATTGGTTTTATATACGAATAGTTCCACAGCCTAGTATTAATACTATTTCGGACCAGTTATACAACAAATGTCGGAAACATGAAGAAACTGAGTCTTTTTTACAAAGGTATACAACATGAGCCAAAGCTAAAGAGAACGTATTGATCTCTCGCTTTCTTATACAGGGTTTTATAGGATTTCTCTAGATTGCTTTAAAATTTATAGAAAACAACAAATGTTGTAGTTTCATGGAACATGAGTGTATTTCCAATTCTTATGTTAATATTGTTTTAATTTAGTAATCATTCAGACAATTCTAATTCATTCACGTTTCTTAAGTTATTCAAATTTATTCACGTTTAGTGGAGTAAAACCTAGTAAAGTTCAGTAGTTTGCCAAACATAAAGCGACTGTTCAAGCATGTAGCATCAATTCTTGTATTATTTCTTTTCTTATGTGAGGCTTAATAGATATTCATTCAAATTAAGCTTAAATGAATGCTATAAGAATATTGCTAAATGTGGATTAGTTATTCGTGTTGTTGTTCAACATTTCTCTTTACGTGTTAGTCATTCTATATATACTTTGATGTTAGTGAGATATAAAAACACCAAATAGAAACACCTCATTAGATCAATGTCGCATGTCTTTCTAATTTTGATGAACTTCTTTTATATTTCCTTATGAACCCACCTTTATCACTTCATTTCTTCCATTTTATAAAATAATAAAAAGCTCTTTTATTATTAATTACAACCATCCAAAAGATTTCCTGAACTCTGTTGGTTTTCAATCCTTAGTTTTAATTTAAGAACTTCTTTCATTCCGCATATCCAGGACAAGAGCTTCTTTCACATACATGTACGTGCCACTGAATATTTGCAATTTAATAACACTGATATATTTGTTTTCAATAAAGGATATACTCACTTATTTTGTGTTAACTTACTTTTCTTTCTTTTCAATTCTAATTCAAAGATGTACTCGTTACTTAAGCTCCTACAATAGAGCCACGCTTACGAATTATATGTGTTCAAGAAATTTTCAGTACTCAATCATCTAGATTTTGTTTGTCAACACTTAGAAACTAACAAAAGCTGAGTATGTGAAAATGTGTTTACATTAAAATATTTTTATAAAACTAAAATTAAACTCTTTAAATCTATAGAAATAGTTTTTCGTGGCATAGCGTACTTTATTTATTAAGGAATTTATCTCCGTTTGGAACTTCTTTTCCTCAACTTCCGGTACTGTATAATCTTAAAAAGCTTTAAATAGCTTTGAAATGGTCTTAAAATGTTTATGATCCTTATATATATATATATATATGTATATACAGGGCGCCCAAGCAGCCATCATGCCATTTCATTTCAGCCACCTCCTCATCTTTTAATACATTCACTCGTTTTCTAACCTAGTGTATATAAAATTATAAACTCTATATTTTAATGTCAAACAAAATTAAAGAAAACTTTTTCGTAAGCAGAAAACGAAAACTTGACTTGAAGAAAATCGGACTTTATGTATGTAACGAATCTGCGACAAGTTTAATTCATCAGTAAAATTCTGGATATATGTGCAGATTATAAACTTAATTTTCTGGAAAAATACATCACCTCATATTCTCGCAAATACAAAATTTAACGAACATTTTATTTCTTCCTTTCACACTGTAAAATATACTTATAGGAAAAGAAAATATGGATATACATATAAAGTAAAAAATTTCAAAAGTAAGTCTTAATTATTCTATTACATGGAAGTAATATTAGTTATTTAGAACTAAAATGAGGGTGCTGAAAATTTTTGTGAAAGTTCTTCAAAGATGAATTTCCAAAGGAAACACTTCATGCGATATATAATGAAACACTCGACCACTTGAAGCATTGCGAGTTTCGTCAAACCACTTTTAAAACTTCTCCTTTCGCTTACTCCAAAACCCTTTAGGAATCAGTATGTAAGATAATATAGCTAAGGTTTGAAAATGTTTGAGCGTTAACAATTGTAAAGTGTTTTGAAGTTAATCCAATGACGTTACAAGTGTAATAAGTAGCTATCAATTAACGTTTAAAATAGTGAGTGAGTGACTGTAAGTTTTAATGGCGCAAGAGCCAAAGTAGGCTATGCTGCGCCAAACACTTGTTAAAATCGATTGGACACTAATGACATTAAAAACACAAGACTAACACAAAAAGACACATAAAAAATAAAAAGTTAAAATTCAAATGTGGTGTAAAAGGCCAATGTGGTGTAAATGTCGTAAAAAAGCAAATAAATTATGGTGGGGTGTTTCCCCCACCAAGTCAGGCAGTTTTAAAACTGATGAATGAAAAAAAGTCCGGCGATGATGATCAAACACCGGACAGTCAATTAAAATATGATGAATCGTGTAAGGGACATGGCAGGAAGGACACTCGGGAGCATCTTCTCCAAATAAAAGATGTTCGTGAGTAAATCGAGTATGTCCAATGCGAAGGCGAGTCAATCTGACTAACGTTTAAAATAACTTTAATAAAATTGAAGGTGGAGGGATTATAGTTGAAATAGACGAGTCAAAATTTTAGGTTAGAAAACATCATTGAGGCTATAGAATATGAGAATTTCTTCGTTTTTGACCTTGATCAGAGAATTTTTTAAAAGAGGGTTAACTTGGTTTCAGTTGACCGAAGAAATAAAAAGACTTTGGAACAGTTGTTGCTTTTTGAAAATGCTAAATAATGGGATAGATAGGAACCAGTCATTACAACTAATTTAGCTTAAATATCTGTGACAATAGCTCTCAACACTTTCATAATTATGGATCACTTGAAGTTTTTCTAGACTATAACAACGATAATGTAAACAGAACATATGTTTTTTACAAACTAAAAACAATTATTTGCTTTTAATATTCATATTTTAGCGGAAAACTTTATCTAAATTCATGGAGGAGCAATATGCTCTTCAAGAAATTTTAGAAACATATTTTAATGTCTTTAAAATGTTTTTGGTAAACAGAACTTTTGTAATAATATAAATAGTCATGGGAAATAGTTACATTTGTGCATATTTTAATTAAATTATAAAAAAATTTAATTTATAATGCCTTAACAGATAAAATATTTTATACAGATTTAAAATTAATTTTAAATATGCTTCATAGAGATTTTAAAGTCTTAAAAAGTTTGCTTGATAGTTTTGTTCATTATACTTTATTATATATCACTGTATTTTCAAATAATTATTATATACTTAATAAAATCTTCCGTCGAAATTTTGCATTGATATCAGAAGAAGTTTTCAGCATATTTAAAGCAAAAATTTTACTGAGGTAAAATTATGCAAATATCTTTAAAAAAGGACTTAAATACTTTTATGATTTGTATTTAATTTTTTTCCTTAAATATTTTGTTTAAATTCCTTTTAATAGAAAGAAATACAACTTCGTAATGAAGTTATTAACTCTAGTACGTGCGTAATTTTTCAATTTTCATTATTATGAATATATATATATATATATATATCATTTGTGAATATTATCTTTCAAAATACCAGAGTTTGAAAGATAATATTCACAAAAGTATTGAGTAAAGTCTTATAAAGTCTCTCTTAAAAGTCTTAGAATACAATAAGAAAAAAATAAGAGCTTGAAAGCTCTTATTCCTTATAATTGCAATCTGTATATACAAATATATTCTGTTCTCTCTCTAAGTATGTTCTATTGTAGTCTTTTAACACACATTTATTATGTTATTTAAGGAAAGAGAAAAGTATTTATACAATAAAGAATTAAAAATATTAAAATAAAAAAAAATTAAAAACATTTTCTATTTGCTATAAAATCCTTCAACTGTTTGAAGCAATATAAATTAAACATTTGACAATTACAAAACATTTTATATTTGTAATTAAACACTGTCATAGTAAAAATAGCTACCTTTTATTTTAATTTCGAACCTGTCTTCTGTTATTAAAGTTATTTCTTTTTGTATTAAGTAATCAATGAATTTGAATAACAATCCCTATATATCTGTAGCTAGCAAATATTTTGTTACAAATTTAAAATCTTAAATGAAATTATTTCGAAATTTTTAAGCGCCTGAAGTAATTTTTCATCATGAGTGGCAAATAAAAAATTTGTCTTTTCATTTTAATGCTAATAGAAAACGCTTTGGGATTATTATGGTGCATTGAAGCTAAAAAAAACATACACATATTGCAGGTTAATCAAGATAAAAAATATTTTAAGAGTTAAATGAAATATAACAAAAAAAAGTAAAAATCAATAAGCTTTCCATAAAAATTTTTCAAAAGACTTCATTAAATTGACGGAATATTATTATTATACCCCGCCTTATAACAAAAGCAATTATAGTAAAAAAAAAAAAAAAAAGCTTTATTTTACGAGTACATATGGTCAAAATACATGTACATACATCAATAGATCTTAAAGAGCAAAAATGCATCATTAGATCTTCAAGAACTGTAGAAGAATTTGAAATTATAATATAATTATATTTTGCTGTTTAAATGGAACGAAGATTCATTTTTTTCTGTTTTCTACAGATGCTCTATTTGCTGCAGATATTCTATTTTCTCCAGATACAGGAAGCTAAATAAATTGCTTGAATAAACAATCTCAAAAAGTTTGCCTCCCGCTTTCTTCGAAAAGGGTTTAATATTTAAGGTTTATTTCTCATCTACCATTAAGCTTTCATAAAACAGGAATGCGTTTCTTGTCACCTCTGATACGTTTGAATCTCTGATTAAGTGCATTTCTCATGAATGCTTAAAAGAGTGGCACTATCCAGAGAGACTATCGAGACGACATCAATAATAAAGATGAAATTGTGAGTTGTCCCTAGCAGGAACAAAATTCAACAGGTTTTGAGACAGTGAATACTATCATTGGAAATGAAGGGAGCCTTGAAGAAACTCTATCATCAGACCCAGGATTATGACCCAATCGTATAAGTGACTCAGATCGAACATTTTTAGTTAGAAAAGGTCCATTATCTCCTTTATTTGACTGCGATTTGCCTTTTGACAGTCAAAATCCCAATCGGAGATTTAGAGCAAAACACTACCACAGAATTTCAAAAAATGGAGAACGAGTCTCGAGAGATTAGCTAATGTATTCTGTGTCTAAAAAAATTGTATTCTGTTTTTGTTGAACACTTTTTGGTTATTCAAAAATAAGTTCGTTTTCAAACGAGAGTTATAGAAACTGGAAAAATATTGGTGAGGTGTTAAGAAAGCACGAAGAGAGAGAGAGAGACTCAGGAAATTCAGGAAAATAACTTGAAATCATATGGATAAAGCTATAAAGAAGAAAAGGTTATAAACTTGTCAGACAGTAGATTCATCTACACAAAGATTTATTAATGCTTGAATTAAATATTGTCGAGAAGTAATTTTACGTATAATATCGATTATACTACATTGCTTGCAGAAAGTGCCCTAATCTTTCAGGGTACAAGCGACAAGCTTAAGGCACTTAATAATGGAAATTTCCGACAGTTAATTCAATTGCTAGCAGAATTTGCCCCCATAATGGAGGAACACGTTCGTAGAATCCTCAATAATGAAGAAAAAAGAGTGACTTATTTAGAGAAAAACATCCAGAATAAAATTATTAGACTACATGATAACATAAAGTCTTATACTATAAAACAGGTTCAAAAAGCGAAATATTATTCGATTATTCTTGATTGCACTACCGATGTGAATAAAATATAAGAAATGACATTTGTAGTAAGATATAGTGTTTTAATTGATCAATCGGAATCGGAATGTGAATGTAAAGTTAATGATTAATACTATTTTCTTCTTATTGAGAGATATACTTGTAGGGATTTATCTCAAGTTTCATTAGAAGAATTAGGGGGGAAGTGGATTGAAAGAATGTAAATATTAGGAGGTTGATGGTGGTTAGCCGAGCAAAACAACGGCAAGTGATAACCGGTATATCGTGCAGCAGGCTAAAAAAGACCAGACATCGGACAACATTGCTCAGCAGCTACATACAGCAACCGAATGACAGGAAAGTGACCGTTAGGGTGGTCCTGGAGCGCTTGTGTGGGGAGGCATTATGTTGAATGGGTGAACCTCGGTTCACTTACTGGAGTTCGTTAGTTCGATGAAATTATCCTCCCACACGTACGTCTGTTCCACGGTGCCATTGGTTCAGATTTCATTTCTATGGACGACGAGGCACATCCACACAGAACCTCTGCTGTTGAGGAGCTTCTATAAAGTGAGGATATCTGCAGAATGGATTGGCTAGCGTGTTCTGCTGATTTAAATCCCCTCAATCATGTGTGGGATGCTTTGGGGAGACCCCTGGTAGCAAGATCGTACCTTACGGAGAATACCAGACAGCTGAAACAGATGTCCCTTTCAGAGTGGCAATTCTTACCTCAAGAATTTCTGAATAATTTGGTATCGAGTATGAACAGGTGGATCTACGCAACCGTTGCAGTCTGGGGAGGTCATGACCCTTAATACGGGACTTTGGTTTATTGTTCTTCCCCATGGTCAGAAAATGTTTCTTACTAACACCATTCTGTCAATGAAACCTTTTTCTGTTTCGTTCCATAATGTATGCATGCTATTCATTTTTTGGCTACTATGCTTTCTCCAACCTTTAAGTTCTACATTGTGACTCTATAATGAGAATTTTCTGTCACCCAGTAGATTTTATTTTGGAATAACGGTACAATCTGATTTGGTTTTGGTTTGATTTTATTAACGTCGCACTAGAAGCAACACGAGGGCTATTGGCAACGTACCTCTTAATTTGGAACTTCGGTCAAGAGACGAGGATGACACCTGAGCTGATACGCCATCTCCTACCTTCCACACCACGCCAAAGAGAGGACTTTGGGCCCCGACAGATTTAACGTGCATCAACCCCGGCTACACGACGGGTCTTTAGTAGCATCAAGGCTCCAACTCGCGACGCGACGAAAACCGCCAGGCGCGAATTCGCGGCAATGACAACTAGGCTACCGCAGCAACAGAGAGAGTGGAGAAGATAATACTATTTATGAGGTAATAAAACAGTGGTCGATCTTTAGAAACGGGTGAGAGGAAAGAAAGAAAAGGCTTTGAGATTGAATTTTGAAATGCTTTCTTTCGGATGATCTTCATACATATGTATAAAAATCATTTAAAAAGCTGGAGAAAAAATCTGTGGAAGAGAAATTCAGATTACTATAAGCGTTTCATTTTCTCAGTTTTGAATTAGCGTCTAAAATAACATTAGTTAAATAGAAGTTCAGTTGGAACCACTGGATAAAGAGTATTATAACCGAAAGCTATGCCCCAGGTTCAAACAGAAGCGAGAATCGACAGTATTCAAATTGGTAGTTGCTTATAAATATTTCAGCTGCCCCTATCTACTTGATAGTTAAATTTTGTGGAATAGAGCAAAAAAAGTTATCCCAGCCAGTTCTACTAAACAAAAGAATATTATAAAACTAAGAAATTATAATTTAAAGTTACATGGAAATTCTAAAATATTTCTGAAATTTATTTTTATAATTAAATATAATACTATAACACTCAATAACTCAAATTTACGATTTAAGCTTAAATATATACTCGTATAAGAAAATTTTATATAATTTTTTACTTAAAAATATCGAAAATTGGTTGATATGCCAATTCATTAATTTTAATTTTATCTTTTTTTATTTGAAGGCAATTTTTTTTTTTTCTTGTTCTATTTAATTGTGAATTAGTTTGTTACATGGCGTTGCTATACATCGATTTTTTTTTTCCTTGTATATTTAAATTTCATGTTTAGTTGTGTCTTTCAGGATTTATTTAAATAAAGTTCTGATTTTATAAATTTTTATTTATAATATTTTTTGCTTTGGTTTTTTTTAAAAGTAATTTTTTTAATATTCAATATTCCATGCAAGTTTTGTAAGCCTTGGAGAAATGACTGGTTGATTCTAGAGTTTAGTGATGGCATTTTGAAAATGATTAAAAATTGTTCTTCACTTAGGAAGTTTACATGGTGCAAGGACTTCAAGGTTATTTTAAATTTGTCATGCTTTTTTCAATTTCTTGCATAATTTGAAATGTAGTATTTATGGGTTCATTATAATTGAGCAAATCTTTTTATTGATTTAAATTGCTTTTGAAATATTAATTTATATATATTTTTTCTTTGTACACCATGTTTGTAGTTTACATACACATTGTGAGTTGTACTTGCAAAACTTTGATATTTTTGGTTTATCTTTTAGATTAATAAGTTTTAGTTATTTTAGCTTTTGGTTTTTATAGATTAATTTTTCCGTGCATTGCGAGTTTTTATTTTAATTTTTGGAATTCATCTTTCATAATATTTTCAATAGGTGTTTTTGATTTTATAATCATTTTTTGAATATATTTTGTTGATGGAGATGGTTTGGCCAATAACTCTAGAATAACGCAGTTCAACAGTCTAAAGCATGTTACAACTTTAAAATATATTACTTTTCATTTCTGTTTCCTTCAAAAACATTTTTGGTTTTAAATATTTTTTTAATTTACACAATCTTTTTATATTTCTGATTTTCGTTTATTGTTAATTTACTTTCTTCTGAATTTATAAATTTTTCTTTTCCAGTGAAATTGTCTCACTTTTAGTTTGCAATATTTGTCTATTTTTAGTTTGGTTCAGGAAATTATTCTTAATGTTCAGTTGCAATGTTACATTTTTTTATAGTTTTAACTATAAATTTTAACTTTGTTTAATCTTGAATTTTAAGAAATTGCCTCGTCCAATTTGATACAAATTATGTGTGTTAGTATACACACTGGTGGACAGATGCTAATCACCCAAAGTAACTATAAAATGAATGTAAACAAAATGAAGAATTAGAATAAATACAGGATGTAGGCTGTGTGCTACTATATGTATTTGCATCTGGAATTAATAACAGCTAAAAGTACATTAATCAAGTCTGAATGCCCCATGTTCATCTTTTGTGTGATGCTTTCAGTGATAAATTTGTTACAACACCAAAGCACCATGCACTGATCAGTCACTGTTCAGGAACGTCTAAAGAGAGGGTACTTGATACCTTGTATGGTCAGCACGTTCTTAAGACCTAAACCCAAATGAAAAGATTAAGGAAAGAAACTTGCTACACAAAAATATTATCCAATTCACCAAACACTCTCATCTGTGCTCTGAAACAGAAGTAAAATTTCTTGGACAATTGTTGAATGTCTGGCATAGCATGACTTGATGTGTAGAATGTTGCATTGCACTCTATGGTGGCAAAGACTTCTGCTATTCTTTATATGCATTTTTTCATACACAACATTATTTTCCTTTTAAGTATTTCATAACCTTCTGTATTTTCATAACCTTCTGTATATTATTTATTCTCACATTTGCAAAGTGTGGCAACAATATTATAACAAGCTAGAACTCCAACACCACTTTTAAAATCCTTTTGCTACAGTTCATTTTATGATCTGTCCTTAATAATTGTCAAACAGTGTGTATGTAAATATGCATAAATTAAATACCTTACCTGGAAATAAGTATTTGTTACTGAATTAATACTGTTCACATGCAACTATAATAGTAAATTCTATTTTGATTTGAAGCCTTTATTTCAAAAACAAAAATTAATAAATTATAACTTTGGAACATGATAAAACTTTTTTGCAGTTTGAAATAAACTGAATATCGTTATTAAAATAAACTGAATATACAATGAATCATTGATAGTGTGTCCATCAAATTATTACAAATAACATCTATTTCAACTGAAGTCATGCATATATATATTATAGACTAAGTATTTCACAAACAGAATCTTAACACACATTTATGAAAAAAAATACCATCTCGGGTTAAAAAATCTGAGAAGAAATACAATGCATATACAATAGTTATCAGACTTAATCATTAGCCACCCATTCAACAGAAGTACATATGATAACAGTGTTGATGGTGGTATTATAAACACTAATATATATAATTAAGTTTTGTCACCCGAAGAGTAGTTGGTCAATATTGGTGTCGACACAAAAATTATGACATTACAAAATTAAAGTTCCAAAGAATAAAAAAAAAGGTTTTTCAAGAATACAATTAATTAATACATCAATAAATCTACTACATATATATAAATATATACCTTTCAAATTCAAAACATTAAACAATCAAAATAATCTTCAAATCTACACTACAACAGAGATAATATATTAATTACATAAAATGAAGCAGAACAAAATTAGTCAAAAGATAAAAATTACTATTTTCCAAGCTTAAATAAACCTAAAAGATCTAAATGAAAATTTTAACTTGCTACTCATACTTTTGAAATGACATCTCTGAAAAAAGGTGTATCAATTCAAAAATAATAAAAAGGCAAAAACATTCAGCAGTGCTTATACCAACCATAGTGCACAACCCTGAATGTTGTTTGACACACAAGGAAAGAGATACAAACTTTAATTTCACAAGTTTATTCATATCTTAAATATTTATATAGCTAAAAACATACAAGTTAAATTTTTAAGACAAGCATCAGTTTTTACACCAAAGTGACACAGTATTTGTAAACAAAATGCTTTTAAAAATAAAAAAGCCACTTTATATTTTTTAAATCATGAAAATAACAGAAATAGCATAACATGATTTTTCTTAAAGGCAGTTAATTTGTGCTCTTCTTTGCTGGTAATAATTGTTTTGCTATAAGTTAAGATTCTCATTTACAGGCTTCCTTAAAATCCAAATTACAAAGAAAAATGAAATCAATTACTTTCATGGAGAAATTTTTTTTCATGAAATTTGTTCAGCATAACTTCAATTTTTTTTTTTGAAAAATCTTTTAATCCCACAATCAACAATACAAGTACTTTAAACCAGATATTGCAATATGTTTCTTTTGAATTAGATTTCCTAAGACTATACAAACTTTTCAAAACTCTTTTTACTACATGGCATTTAAAAAATATTACAAGCTGCTAATTCCTCAAGGTTAACTGTCAAAATAATACACTGAATATCATACAACATTTTTAGAAATTTATAAAAAAAAAAAAAGTACACATAAAACCTTCAAATATATAAATTCAATTAATACATACAGAGTTTTTCAAAAATAAACTAAAGTGAAATAAATACATGTACATATGATATTTTTTTAAAGTTTTAACTACAGAGAAAACTCATCAATTAAATTTCACCCTAAATGTTTACAAACAGAAAAATGTCAAATAAAATATTACAAATATAATAAGTGGTTACATCTATAATGAAAGCCAATTACTCAAATAGCATTTTGAAAGATGAATACTAAAACAATTTTATGTTTTAAATTTATTAGATCAAGTTATTTAAAAATTATAATAGATGTTAGAACATTTGTTCTTTCTGTTTTAAATTCAATGTAAAACGTAAATATCACACCAGCTTTGCAACTGCAAAGCTTTTAAAAAGAGTAATGCCTCCTTTGACAATAGTGAAGAAATTCAGTCTAAGAATCAATCTACTTTGACAACACCATAAATCTTCCTAACAAACCAAAAGCATGCAAAGAATCCAACACAGCCTGAAAAATAAATGGGATGAATTAAAATTACAAGAAAAAAATACAGCAATAACATTTCATACAATGCTATTAAATATAATTAAACAGAAAAGATAATTCATTATTAATGATGAAATCATAATTATTATCTGTTCCTTTTAAATATTAATAACACTTTTTTATACATGATGAATACATATTAATAGTTTTAATATTAATTCACAAAAATAAGAGAGAAAACACTAAAATATTCCATATGTGTACCAAATATAGCTTATATTAATATGTGGGTCTAGATCAGACCTGGCCAACTCACGGCCCACCAGGTGTCTAACAGCAGTCCACAGAGCTGGATCATCTTAACAAAAATTTAAACTTTTTAGTGTACATACAAGTACCAAAGAACACTCCGCCATAAGTCACTCATATCTTATACCACAACCATGGGAGTATCTCAGTACATTGACTCAACTATCATGACAATTTTGCTTTTATACTATTGTTCAGAAACAATTACAAAGTTGAGCTCATTTTCAAAATGGCACCAGCCATCTTGCATAAGTGAGTGATACACAAAGTGTGCATAACCAGCAAACTCACTAAAAAGTGAAAGTATGCATTACTAGGCACAGGGAGGGAATGCGACATGCAGGTCATGCAAAATAGCAGCAGCTGGTCTGTTTACAACATGCCTAATATGACAGGAAACATGTGGTTCTAGATAGATTGCTTGGTGTCTTTTGATTGTTAATAATTGAGCACCAAAATTTTTTTTGTAACAGTTTTTAAAATTATTTTTCTTACAAATACATTTAATTCAATAAAATACAATTTCTTGTAATCTATTGCAGAATTTCTCTAATGGGACTCAGGAAGATTAGTCGCTTCCCACAACTCAAGGGGTGAAAGTAATAGTTTATGCAAGATATTTAACTGGTGTTAAAAGAGCCAGAATTAAAAAGGTGAAAAATCAAATTAATCTATCACACACACATATAATGCTGCCCACCAGAATAAAATATGTTTGGAAAGTGGCCCACAAAGGTTTTTAGGTTGGACAGGATTGGTCTAGACCTGGTGAATGAGGTAAATATAATGGTTTTACATAGAAACCATTTTATGCTATGATACACCACCTAAATTACATCACATTGTAACAGTGAGTAATCTTTTACTAAAATAATGTAAACAAAAACTCATTTAATAGTTAATATGCTACACACATGAATAATTAATGCTTTCTATGTGATTTTTTACACCTAAAATAATTGAATTACTATATTATTTATTTCAAGCAAATTTGGGCATACAAAATTATTGATTCATGAAACAATGTCATATCAGTTTTTTGATACTTACCTGTTAAAAGGAAGAACAGAAAAACCATAATCAAAGTGTAACCAAAATACAAGAGAGTAGATGTGACTCCAGTAATATTCAACTTTGTGACAAAGAAATGAATGCAATATATGAACAAGTAAAACCCAGTAAAGCCACTAGTGAGGAATGCACGCCACCACCAATGATAATCCTGAAAAGAAAGAAAATTATAAAATTTAAGAAAAAAATTTATTCCTTACTTTATAGTATGATACATTTAATAATTATGTACCCCTTACAAATCTATACCAAGATATATAATACGAATATTGCTACTGCTACAATGAAATTTCTTATTCATAATACACCACTCATTCAAAACTGGTTATTCAATAATCAAATATAATTCTTATAAGTATTCAACATCAAACATTATGTTCCTTTATAAAAAATTTTAAAAATAAGAATAAGACTACTTCAGTTCTGAAATTTGCTAAGAAAATAGATTAAATAATAGTCAAGTTTAAAAATAATGTTAAAATTAAAAAATAATTATTTGAAGGTCATTGATATATGGTAGATAATGATATGTTAGTACTATTGGAATCATAGCAGTATAAATAAAAACAGTAAACATTTTGAAAATTTTAAATCCTGAATATTAATAACACTATCAAATATTAAATAAGATTTCAACATATTTGATTTTCAAACTATATTAAACACCTTAATAAAGATAATATAATGTGAAACGAATTCAATTTCAGTACATACATTGTTTTAATGAAGTTTATGCATAGAGGTTACCCAAGAAATCAGCAAAAAGTACTTAACACATTTCATTTAACGTTTACTCCAGACATATACAAATTTTACCAAATCATTAATGACTGCAAGCACCATATTATATCTCAATCATATATAACTAATCCCTTAACAATTTGTAAAAGGTGATATTTATAGAATGGACCAATAAATGTAATGGATATCGATTTATAGAATGGACTTACTTTTTTCCCACAAAAACTGTAGTATAATAAAATATGGTACTTTTCCGTTTCGAAGGTGCAAGCAATAAAGTAGTCAAAAATGATACAACAGACGCCACATGAAATATAGGTATACTGTGTGTTGTCGCCAATAAAGTCTGCTTATCGAGATTTGAGCTGGCGAAATGGAAAAGTACCAAAAATATTTCTATAAATGCTATTTCCTCTTGTAAAACAAAACTTTACAATTATCTTTTATATAAAATAAACTGTTATATAAAGTTAGCAGCGGGTATGAAGAGTTTGGTTTTATTAAGTTCCTCTAGTTTTATTAACTTCACACAAGAAGCAATACGAGGGCTACTGACAACAGACCTCGTAATTTTGAACCTTGGTCAAGTGATGAGGACGACATCCGGGCTGGCACCCCCTCTAATAATTTCTCCACCACAACAATGGGAGAACTTTGGGCTCCAACAGATTTAACATGCATTAGCCCTGGCTACATGGCAGGTCTTTAGTGGCATTAAGGTTTGAACCAGACTCAACAAAAAACACCAGCAGCGAGTCCAATGCCTTAACCCCTACGCTATTGTAGCCACACATATGAAGAGACCTCTAATAAAAAGTAAATGCTTTATTCCAAAGCTGAAGTAGGATTTTCTGCACTGAGCCTATAACTTTAAAATTATTTGCCGTAGAGCAATACTATCATAATGATTTCATGTTACCTACATTCTCTCAACTTGTGAAAGTAATTTGATCCAAACCATGTGGTCAGAGACTCATCACAAGGTCGTATTTTGAAAGATGCACTTCATAACTGGTGATTGAACGAATGGCGTTTGTTGAACAGAATATTAATATCAAGTTCAGAGTTCACTAAAAATGTTGAAGTATGTGTACAGCAGCGACATATCACAAATGCAAGCATTTGATTGACATCAACATTTCAGATAAGGCAGAGATAGTATTGATGAAAATGAACATGTTGGCAATTCAAACTTCCCACACAGCTGATAATATTGAAAAGGTTTCTGCAAGAACAGACAGCAAACAATAGCAGAATTAGTTATATCCCAAGGCCACATGTTAATGGATAGACTATGAAGCTTAACATACATAGGGTGTGCCATCACACTGTTTCCGCATGTAAATGGAAAACAGGTTTGGTTTGGTTTTTATTAACGTCGCACTAGAAGCAACAGAAGGGCTGGTGACGGACCTCATAATTTTGAGCCTCAGTCTAGTGACAAGGATAATGCTTCAGCTGACCCCTTTCTCCTAACTTCCACACAATGCCAATGGGAGGACTTTGAGCCCCAACAGAATCAAAAACAGGAGGCAATTTGAATGAAAATTGCAAGAGACTTAATATAAGCTATTACCAAAGATCCTTTCCTGACTCAGTGAAATTGCTGCTGGAGTCAAAAAAATTGTGTTTTTAATGCAATCCACAACTCCAGAGATAATTGGCAATATGAAATCACATAATCTCCAAGCAAGCAGAGTTTATTAAGATCATTCTATGAGGAAAGACATGTTAGAGATTTCTTCAATATCCAGGATATTGTGCATCTGGAATTTATCCCAGGACACGCTGTGAACAAGGAACTCTATGTAAATATCCTATGCTATCTTCGAATCAATCAGGTTTTGATTGATTGAATGTTATGCTGTTCTTAGAAGCAACACAAGGGCTATTCAAGTCAATTTGAAGAGACCAAAACCATAGACTGAGAAGTAATGGGTACTTTTGCATGACAGATCTACTGCTCTCTTTGTCTACAGTTTTCCAGCAAAAACGCCTACTGTTATGCCACATTTATTTCCTGAACAGGAAAGACGCAAGGTCATAAATTTGTAACCACAGAAGTTAAAACTGCATCACAGGCAGAACTACAGAATATGGCTAAAAATGAATTTAAGAAGGTGTTTGATGATTACTATTGTCCACAAAGCTTTTATAGTACTACTCAAATTTTTATATCATTAAATTTGAAATATTGCATAAAAAGGCATCAATGTTATATAAATACAAATATACAAGAGTTTGTCTCATGCAAAATATATCAAGATAAAATACACTGATTATCACAAGAAGCTAATTCTGCCAATGAAAACAAATTTTTGATACATGTAATTATGCTCAAGTCCAATACTTACCTCAGCACAAAGGTGAAAATAGCAGAGAAGGATGGTAGTTTCTGAACAAGTAATTATAAGAATGATAAAGACCAAAAATAAAAATCCAAACATGTAATACACTTGACTTGACCTTCAATAAAAGAGAAATTTAAGTCAAATTTTTTTACTACAGTATTTAACATAAAACAGTGACAATAGATAAGTGCATGTACAGTAAGTGTAAGCATTAAAAAACTCACTTCTAAAAAGTTTAGAAATGTACAATAAATATTTAATAGCTAATATTAATTATAATAATATTAAATTACTCAGGCAAAAAAATTACATCAACAATTTGATTAGTAACATTTTCTATCACAATGCAAAAAAATTTCAAGGTATCTGTACCTTAACCTGTAAGTCATCAATAAATATTATGAATAGGTATTGACTGTAACAAAAAAAAAAAAAGAAGAAGAAGAACAAGATAATAATGGCAAACAAACTCAACTCATCCATATACATTAGGAAAAATTTTCACTATGTGAGTAGGGCTTGGTTGCAACCAGTTGGGTCAGAATCCTTCTCACGAGCTGAATTCACCTGCACATTATGATACACTATTTCAATGTGAACTAGGGTCCTTCATGACCATCAAAAGGTTAAAAAATAATTATTTCAATTTCCTTAGTACATGAGTTTTTTATCCTACATTATTTAAATATCAAAATGAAAGCAAGAATAATTTAATAAGACATAAAATTAAAAAGTTATTCAGTTATCTTTTGTTCTAAAAAAAAACAAATGCTGATCATATTTTCACAAAATAAAAAACACAGCCCCATATTAACAATTATCTCTATGAGTGTAAAAAGGGGATTCCCTTCATTTTCACATCACTGATGTACATTAACAAATTACATACAAATAGAGCTGTATTTAAATAACCATGCATTTATTAATTTTAATAAAAATTTCTATTTCAAGATTTGCTCTATATTAAGAATTTAAAAACTGAAGAATTTGCAGTCAAAATTATATGCTTACCAAATGCTGTTTAAGATGAAAAACAACTGTATAAAAATGCAACCAAAAGGAAGAATGCCGCCCATAATTATTCCAGGAACTGGTTGTGTATAAATAGACTGCTCAGGTATTTGTCTGGGAATCTGGTTGGTTCGAACAGGGTGTTCTATGGTCTATAGGGACAAATATAAAATTAGGATTTTTATTTCTCACAGAAATTTAAAATTAGCTTCTTTAATGGATTGCACTAATCACAAATTTGCTATATATATATATATAATTTCTTTGAGAATATATAATAATCTGTTAAAAGTAGTTTAAAAAAATTTAAAAAGATCAAAATGGCAACTATTCCTGATTTTAGTAATACATATGCATTCAAATCCTCTAGGCAATTAATATCGGATAATTCACTTCAACAAAAAAATTGCAAAATAAATTTCAAGACATTTGAAAGAAATACAAATCCTGAATTCCAAGTTACATATAAAGCAAAACAAAATCTACCATAAAATGTAATCCTGAAAAGTTTTCATGGGTAGATGTTAATTCACAAGAAAATATACTTTTAATAAGACAAAACTATTCAAACTAGGCTGTATTAATAGATTTTAAAAAGAAAAACAGGAAAAAAAAAATAATACTTTGATTAACTATGTCATTTACCCGTTTCTTGAATCCAAAGTAAGCCCCAACAAAAGTGAGAGGTAATGATATTCCAAACCACAAAGACAACAATGCAAGCAAAGTTGTAAATGGTGTTGCAGCACTACTCCCTTTAGCCCACAGAAGTAAATTCAGTATAAAGAACAAAACAAAGACGCAACTGTAATAAAGAAAAAAATTTAAAACATACGATATTCAAACATTAATGAAGTACACCTCATTCTTATTAGTACACAGTATTCTTAGATATATTCTTACCCCGGGCAAAGAGTAGAAGTCAGGAGTACATTGGATTTCCATTTAACACCACCAAATGCTACAATAAAAAAATAGTTGCATATCAGCAAAAACACGCATTAACTAAAAGCAAATTTTAAATCATAAATATACTGAACAAGTAATATACCTTTATACATCCGAGCAGATACATAACCAGCAGGCGTTCCCAAGCACACATACAAGACCTACATATTAATAAAAGTATGTTAAAATAATTAACTAAAATGAGGAAAATATTGCAATTAGACATTAAATTATAAATTAATCTGTAATGATAATACTTAATGTGTCAAAAATACAGTGCAGTATCATATCAATCCAAGATACTCAATACATTACAAACATTCTGCAGAAGGCATGCAATTGTATGTAATCAAAATGAACTGAAACGCCATTACATTACAATCATATCCCAGTTTAGATGAAGGGGGAAATACTTCTCAAATGAAAAATTTCACTTAAACCCTTCATAAACTATGTATAACCACAATACTAAAGTCAAAATGAGACGATTATTCATCCATCACAATTTTTAACAGAATAAAATTTCAACACCAAGAAATCTTGAAATTTTCTCAAAAAAAAAAAAAAAAAAAAAAAAAAACCCATTTTAAAAAATAAAAAAAAAAAAAAATAATTAAAAAAAACAAAAAAAAAAAAAAAAAA